>OY882859.1:132136283-132603783 GCA_963693515.1 Pipistrellus nathusii | reverse complement strand
GTTTGATTCTCAGAAATACTGAATTCTTAATTAACTTTAATCAAATCAGTCAAACCTTCATCAACATTCAGCTGTTATAATCTTCTATCTAGAGAGTATTGTCTTTATCTTCTGATGAAAAACATTTTACTTTGTTATCTAGAAATACCTTTGCTCTTACTAAATACCTGCAAGAAAATATTTATTAAAACAATTATCTGTGTGTGCTTAGAAGTTTTACTTTCTCAAAGATACTATAAATCCAAAATGTATATAGCTCTGGATTTCTATAAACTTTATGCCTTATTGTTTTAAACCAACCTATGAAACAATATTTCTAGATATAGTCCATTACAAATTTAATCTCTTAATTCAAGTGTTCCTAAACCTTAACAGTTTTAGACAATTGTTTTCTGAGTCACTTATATATGTTTGAAGAATATATGTATATAAAAATATATAGCCATAAAGGAATTATGTCTTATTTGTGTCAATAGGCACTTTACTCTAAAGTAAATGGTTCAAAATGGTTCTCAACCTGGTCTCTGCAACGTGGATGAATCTGGAGGGCTTTATGCTGAATGAAATGTGTCAGACAGAAAAAGACACATTGGTTGGTATTACTTATATGTGGAATCAAAATTTTTTTTTAAGTTGGGTGCATAGAAAGAGAGAGTAGGATGGTGATTGCCAGAGGCTGGAAGTGGGAGAAAGAGGAAGGAAGCATTGGTAAATAAATAAATAAATAAATAAATAAATAAATAAATAAATAAATTACAAACTGTCAGTTAAAAGATGAATAAATTCTGTGTCTCTAATGTATAGCATGGTGACTGTAATTGTTAATATTGTATCATTGAAATTTGTTAAAAGAGTAAACCTTAACCATTCTCACCAAAAATTAAAAAAGTAACTATGTGAGGTGAGGGTTTAATAATTAATTTGATTATTGTGTGAAAACGCTCATGTTTAAATATATCAAATCATCATGTTGTACATTTTTATATATTACAAATTTAATATTCAGTTATTCAATAAAGTTGAGGGGGAATTATTTTTTAAAATTCAGATGCCCAGACCACACCTCAGACCAAATAATTTAGGATCTCTTTGGGTACTCCCAAGGTGTCAGTATTTTTTAAAGCTCCCATGGAAGCTTTACCGATCCCTACAAAGTTGAGAACCTCTGCTCCAACAGATGATCATATTAAGTTCATATATTTGTTATTTAACAATATAAATTTTTGAAGAAAATAGATATTTATTTCTCAGAAATGCCATCATGAGCTTAATCTTTAGCAATTTTTCATCATTAACCATATGTTATTCATGAACTGCTTATAAAAAGCTTATTTATAGAATCAATTCCATTTTGAGTGGGTTAAATGTCATTTTGATTTCCTTTTATTAAATAACTAGAGGCCTGGCAGACAAAATTCATGCGCTGGTATGGTCCCTAGGCCTGGACTACAATCAGGGCCATCTTCCCCAACTGCCCGCAGCCAGCCCAGCTCCCCACCACCACCCACTCCAGGTTCTCAGTTCGTGATCAGTGCCTGACAGCCTTGGGAAGAGGCCTAGAGGTTGGCTATTCCTGCCTGCTCACTGACCCCGCCCCCGCAGCGGGTGACCATCAGAGGATTTCAACCTGCGGGCTGGGGAAAGGGACCAAGAGGTGGTCAGTGCGCCTCATAGTGACTGGTCCAGCAGTCGTTCTGGTCATTCTGCCTTTAAGGTCGATTTGCATATTACTCTTTAATTTTATAGGATAGCATCTATTTAATTAGCATATAAGGCTAAAATCATCATAGGTGTTAGTCTTTTTGACTGGTATATTTGCCTCTCAGGGTACCAAAGGGGGATGACTATCAGATTTCAGAAAATCTCTTCCCTTCCCTCCCTTTCTTTATTCCCCAAGGAGCTGAGTGTGAGCCCTTACAATTTAGTTTTGCACTAACAAGGGTAAAGTGCCTAAGCTGCACATTCCATCACACCCACTGCAAGCTTAACAACAGGATTTACAAGGTGCCTGTGTGCCAGAATGTCTCTAATGCCCAGGCTCATTCATCCCGACCCTTAAATTGGCTCCCTCTGAGCTGCTTTAATCCATACAGACCCAATCATACACAGTGTACAAATGGCTCAAAGAAATGCACATAATAATGTAGCAGAAGATGCACTTTCTGCCAAGAATACCATTGTTAACCATGAATGAAAAGACGATTGGAAAGATTGAATCCTGTTAAAGATATAAAACATTTTTATGCCTACCAAACTTGAGAGGAAAGACATATCCAAAAAATAAAATTCAAATAACCTCTGGAAGCCTCAAGGACCCTCCAATAATAGAAGGACTCCTACAAATGATATATAGCAATAAATCCAGTTTACAGATTAATAAGCAAGGGTTACAATAGAAAACATAAAGTGAGTTGAATTATCACTTACATACATAGGGGTCTTTACCCATGAATTGAGCATGTCATTTTTCTTGTTGGCAGCTACTCAGTTGATACTCCCTACTTAAAAATAGTTTGATAAGCAAAATAATACTGATTCAGCTTCTCATCAAAGGTCCAAGAGGGCTAAGCGCCTAGTTTTACATCTAAGAACGAAAAGCCAGTACATTACAAAGAAACAATTCATTTTATTTTTCCAACCCTTCAGCAGCCTTCTCTGTTTGAGTCTTTGGAAGTCATTCTGGGAGTTAACAACTGACATAACATGGGTTTAGAATAGTCAGATTAGACCCAGGAACTGCTTCTTGCTAGCCCTCTGCCATGCCAAGGTCTAACTCTTTAACTTTTACTTATTGAGGTTATCTTAAGGATTTGGGGTCCCTTAAGGACCCAGCAAGGGGCTCTGTGGCAAAGATATATTCAGAAGGCTTGGGTTAGCAGATATATACCATTTGAAGAAAGAAATTTTAATATATCAACTGACCTGGCTATCCTGGCTCTAATGCATGACAATCTATAATTCTAGTATTTATACTATTGATCAGAAGTTTTTATTCCTGACATGCTGTTTTTGTCTTATTACATATTTTCCCTGTCTATTATTAAAATAATATTATTTTGACAAAAATTAATACAGAAGAGAAACAGAGAGAGATTAAGGGTGGGAGAGGGAGAGAAAGAGAGAGAGAGAGAGAGAGAGAGAGAGAGAGAGAGAGAGAGAGAGAGAGAGAGAGAGAGAGAGAGACTGATATATTTAGACAATGATTACCTAAACAAAACCCCTTGCCCCAATCTTTCCTATAATCCAGTCTTGCAAAGGACTTGCAGCCACAGATTTCTGCCACTCACAATCAGTCCCTCAATTTATCAAATTTACCTTGCACAGTAGTCTGCAGAATACAAATGCAAAGATACAAGAATAATGATATCTGAACACATCCTCCCCTAGATAGTAATGACTGGTGGCTGGAGCAGGTGCTAAGTTGCAATAAAATTGATGTTCAGCAGCATTCTTATTCTGTCATCTATCAGATGAACTAAGATGTCTCTTGTTGGCATGTAGCAAACTGTCAGTCAATTCTATTTAGCTCTTCAATGATCAGAAAACAAAAGATGTTTCTATCACAAAAATAAACATCCTGGGCCAATTCTACTAGATAGCATGAGGTTAACTCAACTTCCCATCATTCACTGATTGAATTGTGAGAAGTTTGATTCCCACAGCTATCTGATTGTGATTTCTGCATCTTTTATGCTATTAACCTTTATTCAATCCAATTGTAAAATGTTCCTTTTTATCTGTTTTAGACTGAATGTTACCAGATTGGCATTCTGAAAGAGTGAATTATGTAGCACTGTCCAGTGCTGTCCTTAGCAGCATTTGGATACGCAATGGTCAAGATGGCATCATTACAGAGATTACAGGAAACTCCCATGTCCCTCAAATCAGGGGTGGGGAACATCCAGCCCTTGGGTCCTTAAAATCAATTGGTCTGGCCCTACCCAGGCATTAGGAGTGAGTTAATTAAATGTTTGACCAAATATAGCAGACTAACTTTTAAGCTGATAATTTTGTATGGCCCAAGAATTATATTATAAATATCCAAATGGCCCTTAGCGAAACAAAGATTTCCCACCCCTGCCTTAAACTGTGTCCACTTCCTAAGACAGGACCTACACGAATGAGATGTCAAACCTTTTAGCTTAAGGTTTCATCCCTTTTAAAAATGTCTTCATTGTTCAGATAAGTGATTAAACTTTTTCAGTCATTTAAACCATAATGAAAGTGTGTTTGTCAGATTTTTTCTGAAAGAAGTTTCTATAGATAACAAAATGAGAAATACATGAAGCTTTTTATGACTTGAAAGATAAGCCATAAAATGCCTGAGGAAGATGATGAAGAGAGACAGATGGATGAGCAAAAATATACTGTTGTCTGACTCACTTGTTTTGCCTCTATGGCCTTGTGTCTAGCTTTGATTAAAGAACATCTCCTTCCCCCAAAGCTAAATCAACTTCTCTTTCTCAAAGAGCCTCATTAAAAAGGGCATTATTTCACACTGTGACAGAGGAGACTATTTGCTTCCTATGTGCATTCTCTATATGTGTTCTTCCCTTTTTGCCTAGTAAGTAGCATCATTTTTAGCAAGACTCATTGCTCTTTATATTTTTCAGAATTCCTTAGAACTAATCCTTATATAACTAACCCTGCCCTCTAAAATGTATTGGAATATCCAGAAAGGCTGCATAAAGGAAGTTGACTCAATAAGATCAGGACGCTTTTGTTGTCTCTTACTTCCTCCTTTAACCAGCCTGATATTAATGGCTATAGTGTTAGTGATTAGCTTACAATCAATTATTAAATTCATTCTTTGTGTGATCTTAACTCCTCAACCCCTTTCTCAAGTCATCTTATTGTCTTATAACCTTGAGAAACTCCCTTCTTCACTGGATCTGTGATGGAACTGCACCCACACAACTAAATTGAAGAACATAAAAGACAAAACTATAATGAATGTTCTCATCTAATTTCATGATTACTAATTCTACCTTTAATTGCACATTTTTAAATTGTGGGGAAATATATATAACATAAAATTTACCATATTAACCATCTTTAAAAGTAAATTTATTTAGCATTAAGTACATTCAGATTGCAACACAGTTATCACCACCATCTCCAGAACTTTCTACAACTTGCAGACTGAAATCCTTTACCGATTAAGTAATAACTCCCCATTCTTCCCTTTCCCCAGCCTTGGGAAACTACTGTTCTACTTTTGTCTTAGTTGTCACAAGTGGAAATTATATTTAACATTCTAAAGTAATAAAATTTTAATTTTAATTTATACCAGCTTAACTTTAATAACACACAAAACCTCTTCTCTTTTACAGCTCAAACCCTATCCCTTTTTGTTGTTATTTATCAAATGCCTATATTGTATATCTAAATACATAGAATAATTATTATTGTTTTTACTCATTTATTTCTTAAATGATGTAGAAAAAAAGTGTAGTTACAAACCAAAGTTACAATGGGCACTACCTTATATAATTATCCATGAAAATACATTTACCAAAAAATCTTTATTTTTTCATATACTTTAAATTACTGTCTACTGTCCTTCATTTCAAACTGAAGGTCTTCCTTTAGTATGTCCTGCAGGTCAGGTCCAGTGATAATGAATTCCCTAAGCATTTGTTTATCTTTGTCCCTATTTTTGAGGGACAGTATTGTGAGATGTAGGGTGTTTTTTCATTAATAATTTTTATCTTTCTGCAATTTAAGTTTATCAATACCCTGTCACCTAATCCCCAAGGTTTCTGATGAGAATCTGTTGGGAATTTCCTTATATGTGAAAAAAGTCACTTCTCTCTTGCTGCTTTCAAGATTCTCTCTTTGGCTTTGACTTTAAATAGTTTGATTATAATGTACTTCAGTGCAGGTCTCTTTGAATCTGTCCTGCTTGGAGTTTCTTTGGATGTTTATGTTCAAGTTTTTTATAAAATTTTGAAAGTTTGGATATTATTTCTTCAATTATTCTCTTTTCCCCTTTCTCTCTCTCCTTCTGAGACAAATACTATGTGTATATTTGTCTACTTGATGGTATCTCAAATATCCTTTAGAGTTTGTTCAGTTTTCTTCAACCTTTCTTTTCTCTGTACCTCAGGCATGACCATGTCAATTATGCATCCTACTATCACATTCACTGATTCTTCTGGCTGCTAAAATCTATTTTTGAATTCTTCTACTGAAGTTTTCATTTCAGTTATTATAATTTTAAACTCCAGAATTTTAGTTACTTTTTTTCCGCTCATTAATTATATTCCCACTAGTGGCCTGGTGCATGAAATTTATGCATGGAGGGGGCATTCTCTCAACCAGCCTGTACCCTCTCCAATCGGGGACCCCTTGAGAGATGTCTGACTGCCAGTTTAGGCCCGATCCCTATGGCAGTCGGACATCCCTCTTGCAATCCGGGACACTGGCTCCTAACCGCTCACCTGCCTGTTTGCTTGATTGCCCCTAACCTCTCTGCCTGCCTGCCTGATCACACCCAACTATCTCTGCTTGCCTGATCACACTTAACTGCCCTTCCCTTGCTGGCTTGATTTTGCCCCCAATTTCCCTCCCCTGCTGACCTGATCTCACCCCCAACTGCCCTCCCCTGCCAGCCTGATCTCACCCTAAATTGCCCTTCTCTGCAGGCCAATTTGGTTCTAATTGGTAGGTTCCTATGCCAATCAGTATCTCTGGGCCTATCTCTGGGCCTAATCAGAGAGTTGGAGCTGATCAGCAGCCTCCCTCAGAGACCTGGAGAGAAACAGAGGCATGGCTGCTGGCAAAGCCTGGAGAAAAAGAAAGAGGCAACAGCTAATCAACAGCTGCCACAGAGGCTGCAGATCAGACCCTGCTTCTCTCTCCTGGCTTCTCTCCTGGTCTGATCCTCAGCAAACTGTGCTATCAGTGCTGGTTTGCCTCAGCCACACTGGTGGCAGTCAGTACTATCTCCATAGCAACCCAGCACTGTCTGCAGGATTGACTTCCGGTGTTTGATTGAGCTTTCAGTCGGTTGTTATGGACCCTGGGTTTTTATATATTATGATTTTGTTCATACATTGTTTTCTTGACTTTGTCCACATCTTGTTGTAGCTTTCTGAGCATCCTTAATCCAGTTGCTTTAAAAAATCTGCCTAATAACTCTGCCATCTGCTCTTTTTCATGGGTAGTTTAAATTTATTTTTATCCTTTAAATGGTTCTTACCTTCCTATTTCTTGGTATGCCTTGTGATACTTTTTATTGAAAACTGAACATTTATTTAAATTTTATAATGTAGTAATTTTAGAAATTAGATTCTTCTCTGGGATTTACAAAGGTTTTTGTTTATTTGTTTGTTTTGTTTATTTTATTGTTGTATAGTATCCCTGTGCTAAGGATCAGCCAAAAATATGGATTTAGAGTATTCTCATGTCTTTTCTGAGTTTGCACTTTTCCTTAATATACACAGTGACTTTATAAATTATCCTAAATATGTGGTTACTTTCAAACATCAGAGTCCTTAAATGAATGACTTCCAAATAGGTAAAAAGAGAGAAATGAAAGAGGAAATCTCTTAATCTCATGAAAGTCACTTCACTTATCAGAGCAGGTACTTGTAACAATGGGAATTAAGTGTGCTTCAATATCTTCCTCTGTGTCTGCACCTCTCCAATCAGAAGCAGCAATCAGCAGTCAGAGCACAAATCTTTGATATTTGATATACAAGTTCTTTTTAAAATATATATACAAATATATTTTTTATTGATTTCAGAAAGGAAGGAAGAGGGAGAGAGAAATAGAAACATCAATGATGAGAAAGAATCATTGACAGGCTGCCTTCTACATACCCCCCACTGGGGATCAAGCTCACCAACTGGTCATGTGTCCTTGACTGAAATAGAACCTGGGACCTTTCAGTCTACAGGTCAACACTCCATTGAGCCAAACCAGCTAGGGCGATATACAAGTTCTTTATCATCCACACTAGTTTCTATAAGAAGCAGACAAACTGTTCCAGCAATGTTTGTCCAACTGTCTACCAAGGGGCTAGTGAGGAGAGCTAAAACTAATGGAAACCAAAAACACAGATTCAAAAGAATATAGCACCCCTATGTTCATTGTAGCATTGTTTATAATAGCCAAACTTTGGAAACAAACCATATGCCCATCAATAGAGGAGTGGGTAAAACAGTGTGAAATCTTATCATTTTCAACAACAATGATGGACTGAGAGGATATTATGCTGAGTGAAATAAATCAGTCAAAGAAAGACAAATACCATATGATTTCCAGCACACAGATTGACCAGCATTCCAACTCATAAGATGGCTGCCCCCATGTGATCAAAGATCCTGCCACCATTTGGACACAAGATGACCACCACAAGATGGCCAGCAGGGGAGGGCAGTTGGGAGGGATCAGGCCTGCAAGGGATGGCAATTAGGGGTGACCAGGCTGGAAGAGGAGGGAAGTTGGGGGCAAAAAGTCTGGCAGGGGAGTGGTTAGGGAGTAATCAGGCTGGCAGGCAGAAGTGGTTAGAAGCAATCAGGAAAGTAGGCAGGTGAGTGGTTGGGAGCCAGCAGTCCTGGATTGTGAGAGGAATGTCTGACTGATATGGTCTAAATGGACAGACAGACATCTCTCAAGGGGTCACAGACTGGAGAGGGTGCAGGCTGGGCTGAGGGACACCTCCCCACTGTGCATGAATTTCGTGCACTGGGCCTCTAGTTTGTCAATAATATTGTAATAGCTGTGTATGGTGCCAGACTCTGGCAGTGCAATTATTATCTATGTGGGGAGACAAATTTCCAGTGCTTCCTATTTTTCTACCTTCCCTCTAACTCCTATATGACTGCTAACATTTAAATTAACGTGCAAGTTGTATATTTCTTCAGTCAAAGTACTCTTCCACTCATTTGTAAACTGCCATATCTTCTATCTTCTCAAACCTATAGTAGCCGAAATGTTGGGATGAACATTTTGTAAAGTATATAATTATCTAATCCCTTGCTGTACACCTGAAATTAATACAAAATAATATTGAATGTAAACTGTAATTTAAAATAAAATTAAATACTTTTTTTTAAAAAAGAAGAGACCCCTTCCCTTAACCCCATACTCTTCACATTAGCCCATATTTTACTTTTGTTTCATAGAAAAAAATCTTTAAGAGTCCCCAATATCACTGTCTATGATTTTATTGTCCTATTCTCCCATGAACTCCCTCTCATTAGAAATTAATTACTTCTACTTCATGGAAACTACTCTTAATACCAGGAGGTGCCTACGTCTGATCCAATACCCAATTCACGACCATTTTTTCTAATTTACCAGCCAGCTGCATTTAACACACTGATCAAATTCTCCTCCTTGAAATTCTCTCTCCTCTCTTTCTTTCCCTCCCTCTCTCCCTTCCTCCACCTTCTTCTCCTCCTCCTTCTCTTTCTTCCCCCCCACTCTTATTTCCTACGTATCTTCTTCCTTATTTTCTCTTCCTCTGAATTTTGGACCAAGGTTCAGTCTTGCATCTGTTATTTCTAAGTCCATTTTCCTTGAAAGATAGTCCAGCTTCATGGATTTTACCATCATCTATGTTTATAGTTCCAAAAGTATATCTATATCTTGCATCTCTACTGTGAACTCCAAAGTTATATAACCGATTGCCTACATGCATCTGCACTTGGTTTTATAGCAGTTTGTGTCTAACCAGAAGACAGACACCATGCAATAGGCTAAATTGTGAAGTTTAAAATAAAAAATTATGAGCTATTATAAAAGAGTAACTAAGACATATGGTATCCTAGGGCTGAAGGAGGGTACCCAAGGAAAAACAAATTTGAAAGGTATCCAGACCTTGTTGGAGAAGGTGTGGGTCAGCCCAGCTAATAGTAGAGAAGGCCAGAACTAGTCTAAGTTGCTGAACAAACAACAGGCTGCTCTTTGGGGTGTAGGAAGGGGCAGGTAATCAGGAGCCAATAATTTAAGGAGGAAGAAGGAGGCCCTCAGAAAATGTAAGTCTCTGATTTCCATGTCTAGTTATTGCCATACTAAGGCTACAGTGTTATAGAGGGGCCTGATCTTTGTCTTAGGGCTGAAGTAGCTCCACTGAATGTTCTCAACATGGCCAATACCCAGTCTTCACCAGAAATGGCAAGAGGAAAAGCCTCTTCCTTCTGCAATGTCCCTCTGGTACCCTCTACTAAGAAAGCATATCATTGTGCCCACTTTAAAGGATAAATGCTTAAAGAAATTCTGTTGTTTATCACAGAGCAAATATTGGAGCTTAGAAGCAATAAATTGATCCTGACACAAATGTTTAACAGGCATTTTAACTTGGCATGGACAAATTAAACTCTTGGTTTTGACCCAAAACTTCTCTTTCAATTTTTCCTATCTCAATAAATGGGAACTCCAACTTTTCCAGTTCATCAGCTCAAAACATTTGGAGCCATCCTGACTCCTGAATTTACTCTCATACCACATAATGTTGGCTCTGTCTTCAATTTAAATCTGTAATTAATCTACTTCTTAATCAAATATATGACCACCAACCTAGTGCATGCCACCATCATTTCTCACCCTTAGCATTCTAACTGGTATCCCTGCTTCTACCTTGTCAATTAAATTAGTAGGTCTAGGTCTATTCTCTAACATAGTAATCCTGATAAAATGAAAACATAAATAGTTATTCACTTGTCTGCTCAACATCCCCTACCCCCTACCTTCAAGCTAAAATTAGTCTGTACAGTAACCTGTAAGAGCTAATCAATATGTTCCCTGCCCCCAGTCTCTCCCATATCCTGCTTAATCCTACACTCCTCCAGTCGCTACATTTGCCTCTTTGCCTTCTTTCATATACATCAGACCTATTCCTGACTTAGGGACTGTGATGACTCATTTCTCTGCTTGGAACACTTTTGCTTTAGATTTCAATTTTATTTAAAGCACTTTTGTTCAATTTTAGTTATACATACCTGGTAGCTGATTAATCATGATATCTCCTCCTATAGTACACTGGTTCTCAATCCATTTATATTAGTATCACCTGTAAAACTTTCAAACTACCAATAATTGGGCCTCATTTCAAGGACTACTAATTTAATTAATTTTGGTAAAGCCAAATATTATCACTTAGAAGCCTCCTAGCAATTATACAATGTAGCCAGTATTGAGGTAAATTGCAATAACCTTTTTTTGTTCCTTTTTATATCATTATTCCATAGAAATAGTTCTATTTTTTTGTTATTGTTGTTCTGTTTTTATCAAGTGACTCTTGGATCTGCCACTATTGCATTATTTCAAAAGAGGTAGGATAAAACAATAATAATGATAATAGGAATAATAAACACTACTTGCTTATTATTTGTACTTTACAGTGCTTTCACAGAACAGCCAATTCTGTTAAGAAAGGTTTGATTCCACAATTAGGATTTTTTTTTTTTAAGTTTGATTTATTTTCCACTTTGCAGATAATGAGGCCTCCCACTGAGACAGATTATCCTTGGTTTCTAGTCAAAGTTACTCACCATTCTGCTCATACTTCGGTGTATGTCCCACGCTCTCCAATGAGCTGGCATAGTCTGCCCTTCCTCTGAAGGGACAGAGAGTATGATAGAACTGAGAACTGTAGTGATCAGAGAAAGGAAATGAGTCTTACACAACCTTTTGTAGATCCTTATTGACATGGCTCCCAACAAAGTAACTCAAAGCGTAGAGAGTATAAGAAAACCAAACTAAGTGAGCAAGGAGGATGCGCCCTAAGACCAGGAAAAAAGACTTAAAAAAAAAAAAAGGTGGTGTTACTGATCTGGGTCAGGAGATATTTTTATTACAGAACCAAATATAGATCCATTAAATAAAAAAATAAGACTGGAGACACATGGAATTTCACTGTATATTATTTATAGCCTAGACAGCAGAGAGTTGCAGAGAGTCTAATATGCAAATAGACCAAATGGTGGAACAACTGAACAACCAGTTGCTATGATGTGCACTGACCACCAGGAGGTGGGTGTGGAATATTGTGGACATCAGCATCAGGGGCTAGGTGGGAGCGCAGAGGATTGCAAAACATTTGCTTATATTATTTATATAATTAGCAACATTATTAGTAACATCATCTTTAGTAACCTGATCCTGGAAAATTTATTTCACACTCAGTTGGGCAAAAGACAGCTGTGGGCTGAATTATAACCCATCCTTTACCTCAGAATGTGACATATTTAGAGATAGGATCTTCAAAGAGGTAATTAAGTTAAATGAGTCATATAGGTGGTTCCAAGCCAGTATGACTAAAATCCTTATAAGAAGAGGAGATTAGGACACAGACACACACCCAGGGAAAACCAGGCGAAAGCATAGAAGAAAACTATCTGCAAGCTAAGAAGAAAGGCTTTAAAAGGAAGCAACCATGCTATCACCTTGATATTGAACTTCTAGTCTCCAGAACTGTGAGAAAATAAATACCTGTTGTTTAAGCTACCCAATCTGTGGTACTTTGTTAAGGCAGCACTAGCTAACTAATACAATAGTGCATTTCTTTATTTTCTATAAATGTACTTAATGTTGATTGCTTGCCAACCCTTTGCCAAGATAGTCTAAATACAATCTCAGCAAATCCTAGGGATTCCCTCAACCTCTACGGTAGTGAAATTATGTGAGGTTCTTAGGTTACACAAAGACAGAGGGTCATTGGCCATATGCCCAGTAGTTACTATCTAGACATGTTCCACATGGTCCCTCTGGGTCCAGCCTTCTTCATGCCACATGGGGGATGCAAGAATCTTAGGCAAGTCCAGGATCCATACAACATTCCTCCCTAGGGTTTTGCTTCTTCACAACACTGACAGTGGGCAGAATCTCTGCTGTGACTCTTGAGATATCCTTACAATGATTCTCTCTCCGGGCACTCCTATGAGGAGGAAACTCTTCTCAGTCTAAGAAAAAATAATTTCTTTTCTTTCATCTCTCTCATGAAGCATTTTTCTCTCTCCTCTCCCTGAAGGTCATCCAGCATAATCTCTTCAAAAGGCCTCAATTGTTAGAAAATGAAAATCTGAGTGAAAATGAAACTTCTGTCTAGTCGTATCCAAATGTCCCTTGAAGCAAAGAAGCAGAGCCAGGCTACCTATTTGAAGGAGGATATGAAAGGAACACTAGAAGAAAAACATAAATTAGCATTTTAAAAGTTACCCTGAAATCTTAGCATGTGTTTTCACACAAGCATTTAAATTTCATGGTTTATAATTCTAAAAAAATAAATAATGTGTATTGGGCTTTTTTCCTTACTTTTCCTTTCTCCTGTCAGCTTATTTAACATGCTAATGCATTTGTGAAAAGTGGCTGCGTATTTAAGCAAAAATTGTGACGTGTTTCTACTATCTAGGCTGTCTCTCCTCTGACCTCTATTATTTTGGCTTAGGAGATAGAAAATGCATCAGGCAGGATTTTTAGTTGCAAGAGAAATCAATCATAACTGATTCCTCCAGCATGGGAGGGGAAGAATTTATTTAAAAGGCTTTTGTGTAGCTCTCTGGAGCACTAGGAGAGCTGGAGTATTTTGCTCAGAACTATACATCTTAAAACAATGCCACAAAATAAGCTGCAAAACCAGCTAAGAAGGGAAGGACTTTTGCCTCTGCAAGGACTAGAATACTTACTATCCTAACTACTGCTGCCACTGATATGCAGAGCACAATTTTGCTATAACTACCTTTTTTTTTTTTTATCAGCAAATGATCCACTTTGCATGTTTCTCCATGTCACCAGGTCCACACTCAAAACCTAGTATGGGTACATCCAGTTGAATATCCTTATTTGAACTTTAGGTTCAAATGAGGCTGATAAAGTGAGTATCTGGCATTTTTAGTTTTTATAAGTTTAAAGCTTATTCTGTCTCTCACCAAGACTCATATGACCTAGGAAGTGTATTCAAATTCCAGGCAGCCAAAAAGATTAAATTCTCACAGCAGAGAATTTCTTACAGCCTAAAGCATCCCTAGTTACATATTGATGGTGCCTATAACGAAAATGTTCTTTATTAAGAAAACTAGTGGAATTCAAATTCACCAAAGTATGGACACTAGAAGACAAAAGTTTACAGAGACATAAGAAACAGAAAAGGGGCAAGATGAGAGTGCTACATATTCTGGAGAACAGCTATTTTATTACTTACAGCCCAAAGCATTCCTAACTGAATTCTGAATTCCTCTATTTCTTGTTTTCTCTTTTTATGTTTTTTATACATGGTAGCAAACAGAAAGCTGCATCACATGTCCTGTATTCTTTAGGAGGAGATGGTAAAGATTTTAAAGTTAGTTTTATGGGTAACCTATAGCCATATTGGAATGTTTATGACTAATGTTCCACAGAGTGGAAACTAATTGACACACTTTCTACTGAGGTAAGAAAACTTATATGCTAGATTCTTTATATATATATATATATATATATATATATATATATATATATATATATATATATATTATTGATATTTTACAGAGAGGAAGGGAAAGGGATAGATAGCTAGAAACATCGATGAGAGAGAGACATCGATCAGCTGCCTCCTGAACACCCCCATGGGGGATGTGCAACCAATGTACATGCCCTTGACCGGAATCGAACCTGGGACTCACACTCACTTATGCAAGAAAAAGTAATATATTGTTTGTCCCGGTGGTTCAGTGGTTGAATGTCAATCCAAGAACCAAGGTCACCAGTTCATTTCCAGTCAGAGCACAGATTTTTAAAATAAAAAGTAATATATTGACTCATATACTTGGGAAGGATGCTGGGGATAATACGTAATGTAAAAGGAACAGCTGAAGAGCCAGGGCCAGTAGATGGGAGCTAGAACTCAGAGGTCATTACCTCTTCTGCCACTCAAATAATATGTTCCTTCCTACTTGGTTTACCTTCTTCAAGAGACACTTCCTCTTGTCCATCAGGCACAGTGGTATCAAATTATATTTAGTCCTCCTCCACACCTCCACAACAGAATTTCTCTCTCTTAGAGTTCACAAGGTAGGGGCGGGAGGGAGGTCTGGCCCCATTTTTGGAGTTCCCAGATTAAGCAAACAAAAATATAGGACATCAATTTAAAACTTAATTTCAGGTAAACAACAAATATAAGACTTCTATATAAGTCTACATTAGTATAAATTTGACAACATTTCTACAGAGGTAAAAAGAAAATGCCATAATTTAGATGTTTGTTGTTAATCTAAAATTCAAATTTAAGTAGGAATCCTATATTTTATCTAGCAACCGTATATACTTGGGTCAAGCTCTATCATAGAATAATTATTATGTCCAGGGAATAGGGTCACTGTGCTTGGTCATAACTTCCCTCCCCCATATCCATTCACCATTAAAATGAAGTCTGATACCAGGACAAGAGGCAATGACGGAAACAGCCAAAAGTAATAACCACCCCACTCCATGACAAAATGCCTAAAGGTGGATGAAGAGGAGCTAAAGATAAATCAGTCAAACCTATTCACCATTTGCTTAGGCCTTGGCCTAAATCCAGGAGATACTGATCAAATTTGGTTTTACACTAATATTAATTACAAGAGAAAGCCACAGAAAACTTCTTTCTTTTCTTTTTTTAATATATTTTATTGATTTTTTACAGAGAGGAGGAGAGAGGGATAGAGAGCTAGAAACATTGATGAGAGAGAAACTTCGACCAGCTGCCTCCTGCACAGCCCCCACCGGGGATGTGCCCACAACCAATGTACATGCCCTTGACCGGAATCAAACCTGGGACCCCTCAGTCCACAGACCGATGCTCTACCACTGAGCCAAACCTGTTTTGGCAGAAAACTTTTTCTTGATGTTTTCAGAAAGCAGAATACTACCTATGTAATTGGTACATTGATGAAAAGACAAGTGTTAAGGGTGTATAAAATGACTATGTTTTAGCATTGGGAGCATTGTCAGGGTAGCAGGCAGTCTTATTTTATGGTTTTCCTAGAATTCAAGAAGCTTCCACTAGCTTCTCTAAGTGGTGATTATAAAATAATAAGCAACAAACATGACATATTGGCTCTGACATAAGGCAGGATGACAGAAATGTAGACTTGTCTGAGCTTGGCAGCAGCACATTTAATTACATTGACAATGTGTGTCTGTGTCATTTCTTAGGAACTAATTATTCTCTTCTTTTGGAAAGAAAATGTCCCTAAAGACAGTTTTTGAAATACAATTGTTGGACCAAAGACCTCAGACACAGGATATCAAATTATGATGCTTGGTTGTTGATAGGATGGTTTCAAACTCTAAAATGAGGATAACTATTTCAAACATCTATATTCCTTTACAGACATATCGTAAATATATATTGCTATTGAATGACTATAAAACTTCAAAGATTAAAGGTAATTACTCAGAGGAGGATTGAGTTTTAAAACCAAAGTGTCCTGTATAGAATGGGAAAAGGAAGGAATTTCCCTATTAATATCAATTTAAGTGGGAGCAACCACTTCCATCAGTAAATGGTAATTTGTCAAAGATCACTTAGTCTGATAAACTAATCTGAACTGAAAATAAAAGTAGTACTGTAGAGAGAGTGGCAAATATTAAGATATGTGTGTGTGAGAGAGAGAGACTGACTTTACATTGGAAAGAGAAGGCGAAAAAAAAGTGCTTTCAGTTTGAAAGGTTTTATCATGAGGATAGTTTTAGACAGTATGCAGAGGAATAGACATGGACCCTGGTGATGCACTATTCTGGACCACTTGTGCCTCTCTGACTTCTTCCTCTTTTCCTTGCTGGCTTATCTTCCTTTTTCCTTTGTCCCTCTAAATTTCTCAATACACTCACCCTCTGTAAAGACTCATAAGTAGAATTATCCTTCTTTGGGCATACAGCCCCTGCATATGTTTGGTTAGGGCTGCGCAATGCACAATTTTGGTGGCCTTGCAAATGTATCAACTTCAGTGGGACGACCTGATTTGGATGAACAAACCTACTCCACTCCTCTTTGTTCTTCTGTACTCCACTCACGAACCTCTAGCTACTTATCCAACAATTCCTTAACCAGAAAGTGAATGCCAATTTTGTTTTGCTCTAAGAGTGGAAGGAACAAAGAACAGAAGTCTTCCTCTATCACAAGAAAATAATAATCGGCCGAAACCGGTTTGGCTCAGTGGTAGAGCGTCGGTCTGTGGACTGAAGGGTCCCAGGTTCGATTCCGGTCAAGGGCATGTACATTGGTTGCGGGCACATCCCCAGTAGGGAGCGTGCAGGAGGCAGCTGGTTGATGTTTCTCTCTCATCGACGTTTCTAGCTCTCTATCACTCTCCCTTCCTCTCTGTGAAAAATCAATAAAATATATTAAAAAAAGAAAAGAAAATAATAATTGCATGAAGTCATCCCCATTTTGTTGGTATTTTTTAATAATATAGGGCCTACTATGATTACTTATACACATTTTCCCTAATACTATAGAAATGTAAAACCAAAGGTGATTCTCAGAGGATTTGGTTATAATACCACTACACAGTCATAGCAGCAGTGTAGGGCAGCTGGACGGGCAATGTTCTAACTACTAGACAGTAGTGATAGACTTCAGCCTAACATGATAAATTCTTGGTTCTTAGGACAACCTCTAGTATTAAGTGGGAAGAACAGGAAAATGTTTGGCTGAGAGGATAAAGTGAGTGATAACAACAGGAATAGCAGCTTATTGAGCAGGCTGCTTTTAAAGACACACTCCAGCTATTGCCGAAGAACACTAATGTCAGCTTATAACACTAACAGAGCTAAATAATCTGCCCAGTCAACAAACGCTCTTATGCTTGGCTGCCTCCCAGTTCCTACATTTGTGCCAGATTATGAGATCAATGTGGATTTTACAGCTGTCACTTTATAAACCCAAAATTTTAACCTCCTTCCTTTGACTATTTTCTGGTTACTTCTGCATTTGAGCACTACAAAACAAAGCACAAATCATACTCACTTCCAGATCTAGAGCTATGCATCTGAGGTCCTTCTCAGATACTTCAAGAGTCCCTTCACCTTACGTCTCTGAGTGAGACTACCTCAGTGGTTCCAAGATATTTTCTTTTTAATTGAAACCCTGTAAGTACCCTAGCTAATAATCAATAGGATTCTGCCTTTAATATCTCCAAAGTTGATTGTTTCTTTAACACTTCTCTAACTAATATTAGAAAAATAAAATCTCTAAAAATCTCTCTCAAACAAAATTATAATCTTATTTTGTCATGTCATTCATTCTAAAACCTTTCAATAATTTATCAACATGCACAAAGAGAACAAAGTGAGTGCATAAAATTCTATCATATATGTACACAAGCTTCATTTCACTCTACTGCCCCTACAATGACTGAAGTGTGCACCATTTCTCAAATATGTCACTAGCACCATTTAGGTAGTTGTTAATTTATACCCTCCACATGTAATTCCATCTACCTTACCTATCAAAATTATACAGGATGACAGTTCTTTCAAGAAATCTTTTTTGTCACCTTCAGACCATGGTAATCTCTCCATCTTTTAAATTTCACCAAGTACAGTGTCAACATTTGCAACTCAACACAGTAGGGTATGAATCCCATTTTCACCATTCACTTGGCTCTATGTCCAAGAGAAATTTACTTGACCCCCATTTTCTTTGTTATTAAAATGATGATTTTTCTAATTTATAAAGTATAAGTAATAATATTTACTTTCCATAATGATAAGAATAATAGAAATCACAGAGAGAGCAGGTCACATATATGTGCTAAGCAGAGAGTAACTATTGCTATCACTATGAACTGTATAATCTTCTATATCTTTGCAATGTAGATGACAAAAGACTTAAGCCAAAAATATAGAAACTAAAGCAAGTCACTGACAGAAAATCAAGGGCATATTCACAAGTAGTAATCAAAACCCAAACCAGGTCAACGTTTGACAAGTGTTCATAATTGGCCCAGAGCTCAAGCAAAATTGTAACCAATGATTGTTGAATTGTATCACTTTTTGCTGAATATGTGGTTGTTTCTGCCACAGAGTGCCTTAATGATATTAAATTGCAATTTCTGACAGCAATGTAATCAACTTTTATTATTCATTACTTAACCACCACTTATTTGCTTGCACATCTAAAATTTCCTTACATACCTCCTACATACCTTCTATCCATTTTATATATGGATGTAGTAAAGGGTAAGCATCAAGTAACATAACATTGATTATCAGCTTATTGGAGATGACCACATCATCCAATATAATAGTTCCATATAATAAAGAGGTAATATGCAAATTGACCATCACTCCAACACATAAGATAGCCGCTCTGATGTGGTCAAAGATGATATGTGGAAACAAGATGGCCACCACAAGATGGCCTGCAGGGGAGGACAGTTGGGAATGACCAGGCCTGAAGGAGAGAGCAATTAGGGGCCACCAGGCTGGCAGGGGAGAGCAGTTAGGGGCAACTAGGCTGGCAAGGGAGGGCAGTTAGGGGTGATCAGGCCAGCAGGGGAGGGCAGTTGGGGGCAACCAGGTCAGTAGGAGAGGACATTTAGGGGCAACCAAGTCAGCAGGGAAGGGCAGTTAGGGGTAATCAGGCCGGCAAGGGAGCAGTTAGATGTTGATCAGGCTGGCAGGGGAGTGGTTAGGGAGTAATCAGGCTGACAGGCAGAAGCAGTTAGGGGCTATCATGCAGGCAGGCTGACAGGCAAGCAGTTGGGAGCCAGCAGTCCTGGATTGTGAGAGGGATGTCCCAGATTGGAGAGGGTGCAGGCTGGGCTGAGGGACACACATTGCCCCCCAATTTTCCCTCCCCCATGTGCATGAATTTCATGCACTGGGTCTCTATTGTCTTATAATTCTTTCTAGCCATTTTATATATGGATGTAGTAAAGGGTAAGCATCAAGAAAGTAAGGGTTGAACTAGACCTAACTGCATGCAAAGTAACATCATAGCCAAATGTACTTAGCGGCCAGGACTCAGAGAGCTGTGAGACAGCTTTGAAAGCAGGAGAGGTGTCAGGGGTGCACCATGAGGATCCAAAGCAGTGTCAAAGGACTTAGTGAGTTCTGGGTGATGATGAATAGAAGTCCTCTATGGACATGCATAAAATTTGCAGTGAAGAATTTTAATAGTACTCTTCTATTCCTTTATTCTTAAACTAGTGGCTTGGTGCACAAATTCATGCACATTAAAAATAAATTAATTAGAAGAAATGTTTTAATATCACTATTTGCCCTTTCTCTATAATAGAAGTGTAAACCAAATCCATTATTGACAATAACAGATGGAAACACGTGCATGTGATTAGCACCAGCAAGAGTTTTATATGTATTACACATGCTTAAGGCAACTTAGTTTTTTATAGGTATAGAATAAACTTGCTTAATTAGACCTGCTTTCTGATTTAGCTAAATTTTTTATATCCCAGTGAAGCACCCCAACTTCTCTTTCATATAATTGTTAGCAACACACTAAATATCAACACCAAGTAGATTATTACTATTATAGATCATGCAGGGAGAACAAAGGGTAAAATATTTAACTGCAGCAGTATTGGACTATATTCTGTGCAGTGAGAAAACCTGAAGTCATTTTCAAAGTCCAACATTTCTTACTTCTTTTCAATTGGGTCAAATTTTTAAGTTTTCTAAATCTCTGTTTTCTGACTAATGAAAAGAAATTAGCATTCCACTGAGTCTTCTATCTACCTACTCCAGGAATTTTGTGAGGATCAAATCAGATGAGGCACAGGAAAACGTTTCACAGACATTTGGTTACAGTGTAAAATATTTCCACCTGGCTATAAAGCAAATTGTGTTTCTGGTTAAAGAAAGTGAAAGGAGGCTAGTTACTAGGGAGAGGAAGTCAAGCGTTGCTACATGACATCATTATCTGGATAGACACTTAGCATATTAGCCTTTTATATATAGAGAGAGATTCTCAACTACTAGATTTGGGGAAATATCCAAAAAAGTCCCTAATGGAAGCTGTTAGTATTAAACTGTAATACAGCTTTGAAATCAAAAGACAATTCTGAACAATTAAGAAATATCTAGAGAGAGTAATTAGCTGCTAACAAAAATACATATCCATTATAATTATTACTAATTATTTTTCTGCACACATACAGTTCAGAAATAAATTAGAGGCATAATGATCTGCCTTTGAGGCTTCATTTAAGTCTATCCTAAGGTTTGTTTTTTTTACTTTCTTCTAAGAACAAAATTTTTTTTTAAAATTACTTAATTCTCAAAAATAACCCCACAAAAATATGATTTTAAATTTAAATATTATATTTTATTTTCTCTAATTAATTGTAGAATTCTATGATGACACATTCCTAAGGAATCCATATTCCACTCTCTCTAAAACACTCCAACTCAAACCTGACTAACTTTTCCCCTATATCTTTCCTCTATTGCAGGCCAAAATAGAAAATTCAGGTAATAGAAGATAAGAAGGATAAAAAGTACTTAAATCTTTTACATGCTGTGTGCCACTGGCAATGAAATAAGCATAAGAGTAATGTGGCCTCTTTACCTCAAGTAAAATATTTCTTAAACTAAAATTTTTGACAGTTAAAATAATAAATCAAAACAACTTTTCAATACATAACTTCAGAATGCTTTTCTCCATGATGGAATTACACTCTTTAGACCATTTAGACCATTTTCTCTCCAGGATTGGCTCTGATTTTAGCAACCAAAGTATCAAAACAAACCTGGGTAACTATCTCATAGAACACATAAATCCCAGAGTTAAGTGCTCTCCATTTTTCTACCCTTTTACTCATCTTTTACTAATGGCCATCAGGTAATGGTCACTTTTGATCAGCTCTTAACCATGACAGTAACTCTCCCCTGCAGAACTTACATTGACAGCTTGTTTGTTAACAATGTATTCTTTGTGGTAATTTTATCTGCACTCCGTTAATCACTCTTTTGAATCTTTACTACAATGATCATGCTATCTAACAAAGAGGGAATATGCAAAATTGACCATCACACAGTAAAAAGATGGCTGTGCCCACAGTAGAGGCAGGGATTCTGTAACACAAAATGGCTATTCCTACAGCAGAGGTGGGGATCTGTAGCATAAAATGCCCGCAGTGGAGGCCAAACTCCCATAATATGCCTTAACGAGCAATCAGCAGGAACTTGAAGCTGCAGCCCCCGCTTGGTGGGGCTTGACAAAGGACCTCAGGTCATGCCCCCAGCCCAGCACTGGGTCTGGGAACATGAGGCTGTGCCCCTCGTCTGGTGGGGCTTGATAGGGGACCCCAGGCCATGCCCCCCTCCCAGCAGGGCTTGACAGAGGACTCAGGGTGCACCCCCTGCCCTGATCAACTTGATGGGGAACCTCAGGCCATATTCCCTGCCCTAGTGTCAGTCTTGGGGACCTAAAGCTGCACCCCCACCTGGCGAAGCTTGAGGGGGAACCTCAGGCTGTGCCCCCTTGCCCAGGCCAGGGGACCCCAGGCCATGCCTCCCGCCCAGTGCCAGGCCAGGCCAACTAAGGCTGTACGCCCCCACCCAGCTGGGCTTGACAAGGGTAGGGACAGCCAGGTCTGAATCTAGCCTAATGTGGGTGAGGCTGGCCAGGTTGGGATCTTGCATGATTTCAAGGCTCACATGGGTGGGCAGGGACTTGACTCTGGTTCCCGTGGCACACCCCAGACTCTGACAGGAGGAAAATTTTCATATACATTTCAATAATTTTCTTTCATCTCTGACACTTTTATTATAGAGAAGTGTCAGAGATGAAATGCTCACCATTGCAAGTATTATTTAACCTTGTTCTCAAAGTCCTAACCAATAAAATAAACAAAGGAAATGAGATTTTAAAAATTAGAATAGAAAAGTAAAAATTATCATTATTTAGAGGTGATAGTATTTACATATATGGAAATCAGAGAACCAACAAAAATATTGGAAATAAATTTAGTAAAGCAATCAGTTACAGAATTAATATATAAAACTCAATAACATCTGATATGCAAAGAATTTACTAGAAAATACATGAAAAGAAAAAAATTTATGATAGCAATAAACAGATGGGAACATATTTAACAAATATGCTGGCTCCATAAAAATACTATAAAAATAAACTGGGGGAAATTAAGAAGAAAATTAAAGCAAGATATATCATGTTCTTGAACAGATACTCAATACTGTGAGACATAAGTTCTTCATAATTTACTCAATATATTTTATACAAGCCCAATTAAAATAACAACAGAATGTATTAAGTTAGAAAACCTTGATGACTCCACAAATGATACTGATGACTCAGCATTCTCATCTACCATTGAAGCATCTTTTCAGAAAGCAGTTTGGCAATAACTATTAATATTAAAATGTTTATATCATGTGATCTACTAAGTCACCTACTAAAAATGAACCCAATGCATACTCTAATAATAGTCAGAATTCCAATCTAAAAATAGTCGTCAAAGCCTTATTTTCAATATTAAAAAATGTTTTTAAAAATGTATTGATAGGGCACTGAGTAAATCTACATTTCTGTGTAGGAGAATTCTTAGATTTAATTTAGATAAATAATATAATATTGGTTATAAACAAAATAGGTTTGAAAAATACTTTTTTCTGCATTTAATATTCTCTACTGTTAGGTGGTTTCTATTAGTATGCTAGAGGCTCAGTGCACAAAATTTGTGCATGGGGTGGGGGGGTTCCCTCAGCCCAACCTGGATCCTCTCCAATCTGGGATCCCTCTGGGGATGTCTGACTGCAGGTTTAGACCTGATCCTGGGGATTGGGCCTAAACTGGCAGTTGGACCTCCCTCATAATCCTGGACCGTTGGCTCCTAATTGCTCACCTGCCTGCCTTCCTGATCATCCCTAACTTCCCCCCTTGCCAGCCTGATCAATCTTTATTGCCTCTGTGTGCCAGCCTGATCCCTCCTGCTGGCCTGGTTGCCCCTTATGGCTCCCTTCCACACACACCCCACCCCATGGCCTGGTCACCCCATGCAGCCTGCTGTTCAGTCATTTGGTCATCTCTCACTAACCTCCCTGCTGCCTGGTTGTTGGCAGCCATCTTGTTGAGGGTGTGAGGGTCAATTTGCATATTGTCTCTTTATTATATAGGAAGAATGCATGTACAAGCATATTACCATTATTGTGGACTATAAGCCATTTTAAAATTTCTTTACACATGTGATGAAGACATACGAAATAAATAAACCTAACACAGATACAATTACATGCATTCACACTCATATAAGCAGACTTTTAACTTGAACTGAATAATACTATACATGTTATTCTACTGCTGCCCTTTCTTAAAATTATGTAAATTACTTATAGATCTGTTCATTTCAGCACCAAAAATGTTTTTGCCTGTTGCATGTTCTTCTCTAGTATAGTTGAGTTATAATTATTAAATTATTTCTCTGTTCATATGCATTTGAATTGTTTTAAATATTTCATGATCATAAATATAACTGCAACAAATAAATTCATATTTATTAGAAGTAAAATAATTTAGTTAAAGCATATGCACTTCCAAAATTTTGATACTGTCAATCTTTCCATCAAAAAGCAGTTCAAATTAACACCAAGTAAGAATGAAAATATCTATTTTACAACCCTCCTGTTAATTCCACATATTATAATTTGTATGGGCTAAAAATATGACATCATTACTGTGGTGGGGTGCTTCTCCTTCTTCCTCATCCTGCACGGAAGGGAAAAAGGACAGGTTCCTGAGTGGAGGAGCTGAGGATTGAGAAAAAAGAAAGAAAGAGACAAGAGTCAGAAATAGGTTCAAGGTGGATGCCAGGTGGAGGCTGTCACTCTGATGAAGGGACAGTCACCCCCACCGCAGACAACACAGCACATTTATTTTCCAAGGGGGGGTAAGAGCAAAAGGAATTTCAGTGGCCATTGATGAGGCTCATATGTATGCCCACTAGTCTCTTGGTTGATTTCTCCCCCTTACTCCCAGCAATCCCCTCCTTCCCTGAGGCTTGAGATTCTGATCAATGTTACTCAGTCTCTGGGTCTGTTCTTGTTCATCAGTCTATGCCATTCACTATATTCCATAAATGAGTGAGATCATGTGATGTTTATCTTTCTCTGCCTGGCTTATTTCACTTAGCATAATGCTCTCCATCTCCATCCATGTTGCTGCAAATGGTAGGAACTCTTTCTTTTTTACCGCAGCATAGTATTCCATTGAGTAGATGTACCACAGTTTAATCCATTCATCTGCTGATGGGCATTTAGGGGTGGAGTATGAGTGGAGGGTAGGGGATAAGGGGGGGATAAGAACACATATGTAAAATAATAATAATAATAATATTTTAAAAACTGAGAGAGAGAAGAAGAAGAAGAAGAAGAAGAAGAAGAAGAAGAAGAAGAAGAAGAAGAAGAAGAAGAAGAAGGAGAAAAGAAGAAGAAAAAGAAGGAAGTGTGAGGTAACCGGAACCCCAAGAACACCTGAGAATGCCTTTACTGCCATGCTAGCAGGCATCAGCTGTACAGTAATATAACCTGGGGCTGGACTTAAGTTCCTAATCCTTCACGGGTGGTAGCCCTTACTTGGGCTGATCTTCCTGCCCAATGTAGTCATTGATGATACCAAACACCTTGGTCATCCAGGAGGACCACAGATGGGACAAGGAATTATAATTACATAGGGGTCACCACCTAGCTGTCCTTCTGTATGGCACAAAATTAAACCATTGTTCCTTTGTATGTAAAATTAAAAACACCAAAGGCAGGTGCTGGGCATGGAACCCATGGGGGCCCCCTGGGAAGGCACCTGAGCATTCTATATTGGCCCGTCTTGCCCTTTTGGCCAAAAATGAACTTCTTCTCATGGTCCAGGTGCCCACAACTGTTGCCTGACCTTTCAGTTCATGCCAAGGCTGAAGCACTATGGTGGCTGGTCCATAGATCTCTCACCCGCCCAGTGGGGGGAGCTGGGCCCTCTCTGAAAAAAAAACAAGGGTTCCCAAAATAGGGCTTCACCAGCAAGTGAGCTTCACCAAGGGTTCCCAAAATAGGACTTCACCAGCAAGTGAGCCTGGGCTTCACCAGCAAGTGAGGGGTTCCTGAGGCAGGTGCTGGGCATGGAACCCATGGGGGCATAGGCTATCAAGGAGACAGAACTAAACCTCACATCACCCTGCTTGGCCCCAGAGGATGGCTGGTTAGCCAGAGACAGGTAAGATTCCTCAAGGGAGGAACAACCTAAGACAGGCACAGTTGCAAAGGGGCCATCAGGAGAGAACTTAGGGGTCAACAGAGGTGGGGCACAGGCCCTTACCAACCCCCCCCCTCTGCAACGTGGCAGGCGCCTGAACCTTCTCCCATTCTGAGGGAGTTCTCCTGCCCCCATGGCTGCTTCGCTTCCCATGCACAGCTCAAATTAGGACTTAGGTAACAGACAGAAACTTGGCCGACAGCAGTTACTCTCTCACTGCAATAAGACTTGTTTGAGAGGTCTTGTACCCATGGTGTAGGCAAGTGGGTTTTTAATATCCAAGTCCAGCCTTAGTAGCAGGAATGCTCAGGCCCTTCTCAAGAAGGAAAAGAATCAATTCCACTAATACACATATGGTAAATAAGATTGTTGCTAGAGTGTTGAGTTTGACAGATGAATAGTAGCCAATTTCTCAGAGGAAATTAATGTAGATAATGGAAAAATGAATATTCTAGAAAAACTGATTGTACTGTACAAAAAGCTGTTCCTAAAGTGTTAACAAAAATTCTTATCGGCAGAGCATTTCATGGTAAAATTGCACAACATGTTATGAACCTAAAGCAGTCAGAGTGTAGTACAAATAATTAAAATGTAAAAGCTATCAAGACTACATTATAAAAATTCCAAAAGTCTCCTATTATTTAAATTAAAAAAAGGGGGTGACAGTGGAAGAATATCATGTAAGGAAAAATTTCCTGAGAATAATTTACATGTAAAAAATTTGTACTTTAGAAAATTAATCTTCATTTGAAATGCTAACAGCTAGATATCCCTGAAAATACACACATGGTGTCAAAACAAGCCAGAGTAAAATTATTTGTGCGGGGGTCAGGGGGAGGATGAAAAAGAACCCCAAGTCAAATTTAAAGAAAATATCCTTGTATTAACTTTTGGTCAAAAATATGTTTGTATATTTTCAGAAAACAACTCTGAGATCCTCTGGATTCCTGTAACAGAGAGGAATAAACAGAAGTGCTCCAGCCATGAGGACAGAAGAGAAATAGTTCAGAGATGGAAGATGCTGACGACGCCTAGCCATACCAGCAGACAGCAGCTGCGGGTTGCTGAAGGATGCCCAGGACCAAACCAGAGATGGTCGGACCTGCATCACCACCATTTGTCCACCAACCAGATCTGAAATACCATGGCTGACATGTACACATAAGGAACTATTTGACATTAAAATTAGGATTCAAAAGAACTGTTGGCCCAGAAAGGAACTCACTACAGACTGATGCATTTGTCTCTCAGCACAACCATTATGGCTTATCGCAGTTTAGGTTCTTACAAGGGTATTTATTGAATCACATGATCTCACACATTTAGAGGAAATATTGAACAACATAAACTGAAGAATAGAAACAGACCCAGAGAGGGAGAAGCAGCAATCAGACTCTCAAACCTTGGAAAAAGGGTGGAGGATGGTGGGGGTGGGGGGAGGGATCAACCAAAGGACTTTTGTGCACGCATATGGGCCTAGCCGGTGGCCATGGACAACAGGCGGGCAGGGACATATGTAGGGAGGGGTTTGGGATGGGAATGGGGGGATGAGGACAATTATGTGATACCATAATCAATCAATAAATAAAAAATAATAATAAATTTTAGAGAGATCCAAGATGGCTGCTCGGGTAGACATCTAACCGTGGCAGCACACAACAATTTCAATGGAATACAACTAAAATGTAGAGTGGACATTGCCCAGAGCTACAGGTAGTCGACTGACTGAAAATTCTACAACAAGAAGGAAAGAGAAAACCAGAAGGAAAATCAGAGGAGCTGAAAAAAAGCCTAAGATACGGAGACATGCTGCGCGCCCGCCCGTACGTGCGCACGGAGAGGTCGCAGCCGGAGAGGAGGAAAGGGCTGGGTGCTGCCTGGCTTTCCCTAGCAGGAAGGAAATAAAACCCCCAGCCTGGGCTGAACCCCCGAACTGGCAGCGCTGAGCCCCAGTTATGGGCCAGACCCTGGGGACCCAGGCTCTGGCAGGGGGAGACTGCGCTGTGAGGCTGAATCCCAGAAGAGCAGCGAAAAGCAGGGGCCCCGGAGTCTTGCGCAATGCGCATTCAGAGGACTGAATGTTGACTCTGATGCTGGGTTACCCTAGCCAGAAGAAACAAGGCCTCTGGCGGTGCTGAGCCACAGTCCGGACTGCTCCGAACCCCAGTTCTGGGCCAATCCCTGGGGACCCAGGCTCAGGCAGAGGGAGACAGGGCTGTGAGATGGAGTCCGGGGAGAGCGGCGAAAGGCCGGGCCCCCGGACTCGTGCACACTGCGCGTGCAGAGGACAGTCTGTTGACTCTGATGCTGGACTCCCCTAGCGGGAAGGAGAAAAAAAGCTCTGGGCTGGGGGAACGCGACGAGGAGCAGGAGCCCCTGCCTGACACTGGCCAACCGGGCAGCAGCAAGGGGGCGGGCGACAGGGCCCCTGGGGGGGTGAGTGCCCCTGAGCCTTCGACCGCTGAGCGTGGGCAATGGAGCCAAGGCCGGGGGCTGCTTCCTGGGCGGCGCCGTCCCCGGCAACAGGCTGAAGCAGCGCAGGAGCCCGCGGAGAACAAAGGGGTGCCACAGGCCAACCTGCTGAGCTCCCAGGACAAGAAGAAAAAACCAAAGAAATTCTCAATGTGAAGAAATCAAGTGAGAGCAAAAGATAGTAAAATTACTTAAGAAAGAATACAAAGAAGTTCTTGAAAAATCAAAGACTAAGTCAGAACTCAACTCACCAGCCAACATTGCAACATAAATGTGTTTTAAAAAAAGAAAAAGAAAAAAAAAGGACAGAATATTGGAACAGCGGCGGCCAGGCCTAGAGTGGCCAGGCACAAGGCAGTGGCAGCCAGGCCCGGAGCAGCAACGACCAGGCCCCAGAGCAGCAGCAGCCAGAACCAGAGCATCAACAGCCAGCACTGGAGCAGCCAGACCTGGGGCAGTGGCAGCCAGGCCTGAGGTGGAGGCGGCCAAGCCCAGGGTGGCCAGTCCAGGAACACCCAGACCCGGAGTGGCCGGGCCCGGAGAAGCCGGGCCCAGAGCAGCCAGAGTGGAAGCAGCCAGACCCAGAACAGCAGTAGCCAAGCCCAGAGCATCCAGGCCGGGAGTGTCCAGGCCCGAGGCAGCTGCTGCCAGGCTGGGAGCGGCCAGGACCAGGGGAGCAGCCGGGTCGGGTGCGGCCAGGCCCGGAGCAGCGGCTGCCAGGCTGGGAGCGGCCAGGCCCAGGGGAGCAGCCGGGTCGGGTGCGGCCAGGCCCGGAGCAGCGGCTGCCAGGCTGGGAGCGGCCAGGCCCGGAGCAGCCGGATCGGGTGCGGCCAGGCCCGGAACAGCAGCAGCCAAGTCCAGAGCAACTAGGTCGGGAGCGGCAGTGACCAGACCCGGAGCAGCTTGTTGTGGAACGAACCAGAGCAACAGAGGCCAGGCCCTGAGCAGCCAGGCCCAGAACAGCTCGCTCCTCGCCTGCCCCTGCCCCATGGCTGCCTCTCAGACATGGCTGGAAACTTTCGCAGGAACTTGAGGGTCTGCTGAATCAAGTGATGAAGGCTTAGATCTGGATGTGTTGAGTTAGTATAGGGCTGGGGTGTTGATCTGTGAGTGCCTTGGGTGGGGCCTGGATGAGGCTAGTTGACCTATTGGGAAATGTCTTTTGAAGTGTATCATTGGGCATGTGGAGGTATTATTGATATGAGAAAATTCTAAGTAACTGATTTACTATCTGAAAAGGGATTTACTATCGGGGAAAGGGAGGGAAGAAGAGACTGAACATAAACTGTGCACCTATGGATGAGGACAATGGGGGATGGGAAGGGGGCGGAGGGTGGGGTGGGAACCTGGTGGAGGGGGCAAGAAATGAGGAACCTTTGTAATAATATGAACAATAAAGATTGATTTAAATAAATAAATTTGTAAAAAGGAGTTTCTGGTGTGCCCAGGTCCTATTCATCTAGACCTGAGTAAGTTCCTAATTTTTTTTTTTTTTTTTGTACAAGGATGAGATTTAGCATATCAAGACCTGGGTAAGTCAAGGTCCTATTTGTTCTTCATTCCAAGCACCTGGATAAAGATAAGAAATCAGTACTGATAACAGTCTCCGCCATTTTGGGAGGCTGTTTTTGCAAGATGGCCATGCCAGTCACCTCGGACTCAGATGACATTAATTTAAAGGTTATCCATGTGCATTTCCAAGGTGCCCTCTACACATTATTTGTTAGATTGATACCCTTAGTAATTATTTTGGTCCATTTGTATTTCTTATTGTTTAAATTTGCTGATCATGTCCTTCTTCAATGTTTCTACTAGTTGTCTTATTGATTTAAAGGTGTTCCTTATGTAGGATGCTTATTAATCCACTAATAAATGTTTGTAAAAATAATAACTTCATAGTTTTGTTTTAATATTAGAAATAGGTAAGAATTTTTTGGTCACCAATTTTATATGGTGACATTTATAAAGCCTTTTTTATGTTTTTTTGAGTTTTATGTCTTTTTGAGAAGGCCTTTCTTGTTACAATTTTTTTGTACTTTAAATAATTTTTTAAATTTTTCAATTACTGTTTATATGCACTATTATATTAATTGCGCATATACAACCTAATAATTAGACATTGTATGCTCACCCCAATAAATATCGTACCCATCTGATATCATACATAGCCATTAGCATATTATTGACTATATTCCCTATATACATTTCCACAACTATTCTTTAACTACCAATTTTTACTTCTTAATCCCTTCACCTCTTTCACCCATCCCCCCCAAATCTCTTCTCATCTTAAACAAGACTTTTCAATATTTCTTATTATACTGGTGAGGTGTTAATGAACTCCTTTATCTTATTCTTGTCTCAGGAACTTTTTATCTGATCTTCAATTGTAAATGATACCTTTGCTTGGTAGAATAATCTTGTTTGTAGGTTCTCATTTTTCTATAACTTTGAATATTTCTTTCATAATGCTCTCCAGCTCCATCCATGATGTTGCCACTCTCTTCTGGCCAGCAAAATTTCTGTTGGGAAATCAGCTGACAGTCATACGGGCACTCCACTGTAGGTAACTAACTGCTTTTCTCTTGTCACTTTTAAGATTATCTCTTTGGTATTTTAATTATGATGTGTCTTGGTGTGAGCCTCTTTGGATTTATCTTAATTGGGACTCTCTGTGCTTCCTGGACCTATATGTCTATTTCTTTCACCAGATAGGGGGAGTTTTCCATCATCATTTTTTTCACAAATGTTTTCAATTCCTTGCTCTCTCTCTCTCTTCTCCTTCAGGAACCCCCATTATATGAATATCGGTAAGCTTGAAGTTCTCCCAGAGGCTTCTTATACCATCCTCATTTTAAAAAATGACTTGTTCTTTTTGCTCTTTTGACTGGGTATTTTCTGTTTCTTTATATTCAAAATCTTTGATTTGATCCTCTGCTTCATCAATTTGACTGCTGATTTCCTGAAATGCATTCTTTATTTCAGTTCATGTATTCATTATTTCTAATTGGTTATTTTTAAAATTTTCTTTCTCAGTTTTATGTCTTCTATCTCCTTGTTGAATTATCACTAAGTTCATCTATTCTTATCCTAAGCTCATTGAGTATCCTTTTAACTAGTATTTTGAACTCTGCATCTGTTAGAGTGCTTGTCTATATTTTGTTTCTTTTCTTTCTTTTTGAATTTTATTCAGTTCTTTTATTTGGGACATGTTTCTTTCTCTCCTCATTTCGGCTGCCTTCCTGTGTTTGCTTTTATGTGTTAGGTACAGCTGCTATAACTCTTGGGCTTAGTAAAGTGGCCTTATGTAGGTATCCAGTGACACAGCCTCCCAAACACCTGAGCTAGACTCTAGGTGCAACACCTATATACTGTGTACAACCTCACCAGGTTGAGGGAGAGTCAGTCAAGATGTGTACTCTTCTTCATATCCTTAGTTGTAAAAATTATTCTGCTATATTTCAGTAGTTCAGAATGATGGTTCTTTTGTAGTTTAGCTGCACTTTTGAAGCGGCTGTGGGAGGACTAGGTTGCTCCATATACCTATGCTGCCACCTTGAATGGTTCTTTCATCACAATTTATAAAGGCCCCGCGCACAAAATTCATGCACTGGGGCAGGGAAGTCCCTCAGCCTGGCCTGTGCCCTCTAACAGTTTAGGACCTCTCACTCCTGCTCACTGCTCCTTACCTCTCAGCTCGCTGTTTCCTAGCCCTGCTTCAGAGGTGGGAGAGGCTCCCAACACCGCCACTGTGCTCACAAGCTTTGAGCCTGGCTTCTGGCTAAGTGGCACTCCCCCTGTGGGTGTGCACTGACCACCAGGGGGCAGCTCATGCATTGAGAGTCTGCCCTCTGATGGTCAGTGCACATCATAGTGAATAGTCATTCTGGTTGTTTCACCATAAAGGTTGCTTAGGCTTTTATTATTTAGACTAGAGGCTTGGCACACAACATTCATGCACAGGTATGGTCCCTAGGCCTGGCCTGTGGTCAGAGCTATCTTCCCTGGCTGCCTGCAGCCAGCCCCTCTCCCTGCCACTACTCATCCCCAGTTACCCATTCGCCATCAGGCAATTGGAGCCTGCAGGCTGGGGAAAGGCACTGAGAGGTGGTCAGTGTGCCTCATAGTCACTGGTCGAGTGGTCATCCTAGTCATTCTGCCATTAGGGTCAATTTGCATATTATTCTTTTATTAGACAGGATTATCATATAGGATTCTTTGGTATTATTCTATTACATATTTAATTTTAAGTGTTTGGTGTTCAACACCTCTAGGGTTTTTTGGGTTTTTTTTTTTTTTTTTTTTTTTTGGATAAGGTAAGAAGGAGATTCTAGCTTTACTCATACTGTTGAACAAATGGATTATCAGATATATTAACTGAATAGTCTCCTCTTTTTCAACTGATATGGAATATACCCTTGTTATTTAAATATGTAAGTGTTCTGGAATTACTTCTCATACTGCTTACATTACAAGTTCATTCAGGCCTGATCAGTACTGTATTAAAAAAAAATTTTGACTTTTAGTCAAAATTTTTGATATTTAGTCAAAATGTTCCTCCAAAGTTACTGTCTCTTCTACATTGTACCTTTTAGATAAGCTCAGAATCAGTCTATCACTTATAATTTTAAAATCCCCATTAGAATTTTGATTGAGATTACACCTATTTTATATTTGTATTGGGTAAATATATATTTTAAAAACAATACCCTCACATTTGAGAACATTTCATCTTTTATTCATGATTCATTTAATATATTACTGTAAAGAAAAAGTTTTGTAAATTTTTTCATTCCAGTAATTGTGTGTATATGTACGTGTATGATGTTTTTCCCAGTATTCTTTTATTTTCTTGTGTATAGAAAAAAAAACATTTTTCTGCATTTGATTTTGAATCACCCTGATTAAATCTCTTGTTTATTCCAATATATATACCCTGTTTCCCCGAAAATAAGAGAGTGTCTTATATTAATTTTTTCTCCCAAAGTTGCGCTAGGTCTTATTTTCAGAGGCTGTCTTATTTTCGGGGAAACACAGTAGTTGGCTCTGGTATTTTTTGAGCGTTATCCCCATTGTTTCCAAAGAGTGAGACTTTTTTTCCTTACTCTTCAATATCTACAACTCATTTTGTCCTTAAGATGTATTTCATTGCCTAAAACTATCTAAAAAATATCTATATTGGTGCTGAATTGTACCATATTTTGTCATTTCCCATTTGATTATAAGACTTCTAATATATTCAATGTTGTTGTTTTTTATTCTTATTATGGTACCTTCATTTTCTATAGCTTTAAGATCTCCTTTGAATCCTTTATAAGCAAAAGAAAGTTTCCTTCCCTATAACTTACTAAACATACTTATAAGAAACTTTATTTTTAATAAATTAAGTAGTTCATGCCATTGTCTAATAATTAAAAACTATTTCATTCTTTATTACTCTTTTTTAATTTTTTCTTGTTTGAAGTATTATATATGTCTCCTTTTTGCCCCATTGAACCCTCCTGGCCATTCTGCACTCCCAACACATGCCCTCATCCTCCTACTGTCTGTGTCCATAGGTTATGCTTATACACATGAATGCAACAAGTCCATTGGTTGATCTCTCACACCCGCTCCCAATCTGTCCCTCTGAGGTTAGATGGTCTGTTCAATGCTTCTATGTCACTGGATCTATTTTTGTTCATCAGTTTATGTTGTTCATTATATTCCACAAATGAATGAGATTATGTGCTATTTATCTTCCTCTGACTGGCTTATTTCACTTACCATAATGCTCTCCAGGTCCATCCATGCTATTGCAAATAGTAAAAGTTCCTTGTTTTTTATAGCAGTGTAGTATTCCATTCTGTATATGTACCACTGTTTTATTAATCCACTCATCTACTGATGAGCACTTAGGCTGTTTCCAAATCTTAGCTATTATAAATTGTGCTGCTATGAACATAGAGGTACATACACTACACTGAGTGGCCAGATCATTAAGATCTCTGAAGACATATTAATCTGGCCATTCAGTGTGTGTGTGTGTGTGTGTGTGTATATAAATATATATATCATTAAAGAACTGGTGCATGAATTTGTGCAAGAGTGGGGTCCGGCCAGCCTGGTCAGGGGGAAGGGACATGGGCAGTTGACCGGCCTGCCTGCTGGCTGAACTCCTGGTCGAGAGGAAAATTCACATATTAGCCTTTTATTATATCCTATACACTGAGTGGCCAGATTATTATGCATTCAGAGATCATAATAATCTGGCCATTTGGTGTATATCCTTTCTGATTGTTATTTCTGATTTCTTGGAATATATTCCTAGGAGTGGGATCAGTGGGTCAAATGAGAATTCCATTTTTAATTTTTTGAGGAAACTCCATACAGTTCTCCACAGTGGCTGCACTAGTCTGTATTCCCACCAGCAGTGAATGAAGAGTCCTCTTTTTCTAATTCTTTAAGTTGTAGGGTTAGATCAGTTATTAACGTTTTTTTCTTGTTTTTTGGGTAGGCCTGTAGAGCTATGAACTTCCCTCTCAGGACTGCTTTCAGCATGTCCCATGGATTTTCAATTGTTGTGTTTTTATTGTCACTTGTTTCCGGGATTCTCTATGTTTCTTTTTTGATCTCTTTGGTAACCCAATCATTGTTTAATAGTATGCTATTTAGCCTCCAACTGTTTGATATTTTTCATTATTTTTATTATAGTTGATTTCTAATTTTAGGCCATTGTATCTGAGAAGATGCTTGATATGATTTATATCTTCTTAAATTTGAAATGACTTTGCCTGTGTCCCAATATGTGGTTAATCTTTGAAAATGTGCACTTGAGAAGAATGCATATTCTGTAGCTTTGAGGTGAAATTTTCTGAAGAAGTCAATTAATTTCATCTGATTTAGTGAGTCATTTAGAATTGCTGTTTCTTTGTAGATTTTTTTGTTTAGAGAATTTATCCGGTGGTGTCAATGTGGTATTAAAGTCCCCTACTATGTCAAAACCAGTTTGGCTCAGTGATTAGAGCATCGGCCTGCGGACTGAGAGGTCCCAGGTTCGATTCTGGTCGAGGGCACCTTGGTTGTGGGCACATTCCCAGTAGAGGGTGTGCAAGAGGCAGCTGATCGATGACTCTCTCTCATGGATGTTTCTAACTCTCTATCCCTCTCTCTTTCTCTCTGTGAAAAATCAATAAAATATATTTAAATAAATTAATTAATTAGTTAATTAATTCTCCTACTATGATTGTATTGTCAATCTCTCCTTTATATCTTCCAGTTTTTTATGTACTAGCATCTGGGTGCTTCTGTATTTGGTGCATATATGTTTACCAGAGTTATATCCTCTTGTTGAATTCCTCCCTTTAGTATTATAAAATGGCTCTCCTTATCTCTTCTTATGGCTACACTTTGAGGTCTATTTTGTCAGTTAGAAGTATTGCTATCTTAGCTTTTTTTCATTTCCAATTGCCTAAAATATTGTTCCGTCCCTTCAGTTTCAGTCTGTGTTAGTTCTTGTTCTATTGTGGGTCTCTTATAGACAGCATGTACATGGGTCATATTTTCTTATCCATTCAGCTTCCCTGTGTCTTTTGATTGGAACATTTAATCCATTTACTTTTAAAGATATTATTAATAGTTTCTTATTTCTTGTCTTTTTTATCCTTTATGCCTATCTTCCTTCTCCCCTTTTTATTACTTCTTTTTACAATAGTCCCTTTAGCATTTCTTGCATTGCTGGCTTAGAGGTAAAAAACAAAACAAAAAAACAAAAAAACTTAGCCTTTTCTTGTCTGTGAAGCTCCTCATATCACCCTAAATTTTGAGTTATAGCCTTTCTGGGTATAGTATTTGTGGGTTCAGTCCTTTGCTTTGCATCACTTGTTATATTTCATTCCATTCCTTCTGGCATTATATGTTACTGTTCAGAAATCAGTTGATAGTCCAATGGGAGATTCCTTGTAGATAACTTACTTTCTCATTCTGGCAGCCTTTAAGAGTCTTACTTTGTCATCGATGTTTGCCAATTTAATTATGATATGTCTTGGTCTCAGTATTTTGGGGTTCATCTTGTTTGTGACTCTGTGTACTTCTTGGACTTATGTGAGTTTTTTTCTTTCCCATTATTTCTTCAAACAGGTTTTTTTATTCTTTGCTCAACTTCCTTTTATTCTGGCTCCCTTATTATGCAGATTTTGTTTCCTTTCATGTTGTCTCAAAGCTCCTTTAGGCTCTCCTCCTGATTTTTAAGGTTTAATTTTCCAGTTCTTGCTCTATTTGGATGTTTTTTTTCCTCCCTGGTACTCTAACTCACTGATCTGTCCTCAGTTTTTTTCTAGTCGGCTATTGATAGATACTTTTCATTGTGTTCTTTATTGCAGTTACATCATTCTTCTTTTCCTCTTGATTTTTCTTCAGTTCCTCTTGATTCTTGCACATATTGAGTCTGTCTTCCATCCTTTTCAATGTCCTCACAACCATTGCTCTGAATTCTTTCTCTAAGAAATTGCTTGCATCCATTTTGTTTATTTCATTTTCTGATGATTCCTTCTTTTCTTTCATATGGAGGTTACTTCTTAGTCTCCCCATTTTTGCTGTTCCTTTGTGGTCATTTTATATAGACTCGATCAAACTCCTATGTCATGCAGATTTTTTTAGATTGTCTTATATAGTAGGTGTTTTGTGGGACCCAGTGGTGCAATCTCTCAATTCTTTGGGCTGAGTATTCTATGGATGCCCTCTACTTGGGATATTTGGGTTCTCTTAGTGTAGAGTGTTATTGTCATTTTTATGGATGGGTTCTCCTCTCAGGGTGTCTGGTTATGTGGCTCACTCTCTACAAACAGCAAAAAATACAACTCGACAAATATGACACAAAGGGTAAAAAATACAAATGTATACATGGAACCAATAACCCCAATGCAAGTGACCTCTAGAAAAAAAGAGAATTAGGAGATAGTAAAGAGAGAAAAAATGATATTGAGAAAAGAAAAAGAGATAAGAGAGAAAAAGAAAAGAAGAAAAAAGAAGAAAAACTATATAGGGGGAGAAAACACCATAAAACAAACAAATAGGTTAAAAAATGCAAACAACAAACACCCAGAAAAGGGGGGGGAAAATTTGTAGAGGCAGAGCTTATATACAGAAAGTAAAGTTCATGAATTGAATGAGTAAGTGAAATATCATTGTTTAATATAGAGGAGGAAGAAAGAGAATGAATGGATAAGAATAAAATAAAAAATAATAAATAAAAAGATAAAACAATGATTTAAAAATTATCTATTTATGCTTCTATTTTTGGAAATTGAGAATAGAGGACAGAGGAGATAGGCTTGATTTTAGTGAGTAAAACCAATTAAACAATTAGGGGAAGAAGAGAGGAAGAGAAGAGAGGAAAAATAAAAGCTTAAGAAATGGTTAGAAAAGAAAGAAAAAAAGAAAGTGCAGAGGAGATGAAATTAGATATATGTATAGGCCAACAGAGACTACAATAATAATAATAATAATAATAATAATAATAATAATAATATGTCAATAAAGCAGATAAAGAAGATCAATTTTTAGCAAGGGGAAAAAGGAAAGGTGAGAGAAAAACTAAAGCAGGGACACGGGAAGAGAAACGGGATGAAAAAGGGAGACATGAAGAAGAAAAGAGTGGAAAACAATAAGAAAAATAAGATAAAAAACAATAAAGTTATTTTTTAATGTCTTCTTGTAGCTAGGATTGTGAGAGTTGTGATGTCACCCATATTCTTTATCTTTTGCAGGTGTAGTCTGCTACCTTTGCAAGTTACAGAATACTTAATTTAGGTAGTCCAAAAATAAGAGACCTCTTATCTCAGTGTATAGGCTAGGTTACTGGCAGAATAGTGCCAGTGTGGATTAATTCACAATGTTGATAGAATCCAACTACATTGCTATTTTTTTTTAATGCTATCGTAAGTATCTTGAACAAAAAAATGTTCTTATGCCACAATTCCTATGCACTCTTGACAGAATCTTGTAGCAGAAGAAGGTCTGTATTCTCTTTTTCTTTTTTTCTTTCATCTAAGAATGCAAAAATTTCTTCTGGAGACAGATTTCTTTATGTGTCCCATGAATCAGATGGAATTACATTTCCATGCCCAAACCATTCCTTGAAAGGGGAATATAAGCATCACAATTCTCCTTTTGCAAAAGAGGTATACCTTTCCTGAGGAGACAGAGATTCACTGTCACCTGATAAAGCAGAGTTCTTCAGGAAAAAAAAAAAAAAGTTGGGAATGGATTATTGGCAACCAAGAGCATCTACTGAATAAGTAGCTTTTTTGTTGTTCTTCCTGGAACCTTTTTGAATATTTATCTTTGCCTTTGGAGTCCAGAAATTTAACCAGGATTATTCTAGATATTCTAGATGTTTACTTTTATTTTTCCCAGCTTGGTATATGGTGAGGTTTTACAAGCTGGGCAATTGTGTCTTTCTACAACTCAAAGAAATTTTCTTCTATAATTTCCTGTCTTCATTCTTTCTCGTTTCACTTTAAACTTCAAATTGAACTTTCAAATCAATACCTTGTTCTTCAACAATAGCCATTCAGTTTTTTTTTTCTTTTCTTTTAATTCCTTTGGTGTATATATTATTTTTAATATAAATCACTTTTGTTTCTCATTACTTGTTTTTTGTTGTTTCTTGGTCTTATTTATGAATTTAAATTTATCCGCAATCTCTGTAAAAACTAATAAGTATGCTTTTGAAAGGTTATCATCTGTTTCCAATATTACCTCTGTTTTTACTTAAGTTGGATCTATTTATTCACATAATTTTTCTCTCTGCATTATTGATGTAACTCAAATCTCTGGTGATTCTTCATAATCTGTTCCTATTTATATGTAAGAACTTAGATATGTTCATGTAGATACCTAACTTAAGTTTTCTACATGTAGTTCTGATGCTTCTTTCGCTGTACTCCATAGGAGAAGGGAGTGCTCACTACAGGTTCTGTCTGCATAAATGGATTGGGTGATAAGAAACAGGCTCCCTTTTTGTGTGTGGTTGGGTGGAAATGGGCAAGCTAAGTACTCCCAAAGTAAAGAAAGTTCTGCAGAAGTAAAAAACATTGAAACACTTTACTTCTAAAAGGAGCTACCTTCTATTTCTGTTAATCAGCTATTCTAGAGGTCCACAGTTACCTCAGAGACTACTTTGCTTCTCTTGCATCCTTGGTATTTGATATGAGAATTACATCTACCTGCAAGGCCTACTAATTGGTGAGGCAGTCTCAGCATCTCACCCTGCAATAAATTATTTTTGTTTTCATGGTTTAGAAGATGTAACTCTGTTTTATGAGAACTGTAATGTTAATGTTTGATGTATAAAAGGCTAAGTGACTGGTAGGTATGACATGCACTGACCACCAGGGAACTCTGTTTTATGAGAACTGTAATGTTAATGTTTGATGTTCATAGAAAAAAGAATGTATACAATAAATATATCACAAAATTGAAACAAGCTAACATAGGTATTTTTAAACAGGTAGCAAGTGATATACTTTGTCTACCATGAAATTCATTATAGCAAGAAACTATTCAAAATGAACAAATCACTCCTTTGATCAATCTTGTTAATCTAATGTGACCATTGTAGTCTGTTCCCCCATTTTGACTATATTGGGTAATTACATGCCATGACTATTTTAAAACTATCAAATTATACTTCTTAAGACCTTCACTGCTTTTACCCAGACCCCAACCACCTTTCCCTTCTGGCAACCATCAATCTGTTCTCTGTCATTCTGGAGTAAACTCTTTTCTCTCTCTCTCTCTTTTTTTTTCTTTTTTGCTCAATCCCTTCACATACCCAACCAACCCCTCTAACCCTCTCCCCCCAACAAATGTCTGCCTCCTATCTATCTATGAGTCTGTCTCTATTTTACTTTCTAATTCATTTTGTTCATTAGATTCCACATATGAGTGAAATCATGTGGTATTTGTTTTTCTTTGACTGGCTTATTTCACATAGTATAATTCTCTTCCTGGAGAAAAGTCTAAATCTAGAAGCTCCATAAAGTGTGGGGGGTGAGGAGGAAGGTGAGAAACCAGACATGAAGAATTTAGGGGGAAAAGGTACACTTCAATTAATTAACCTAATGATGCATTAGTGCCTATTTCTGATATGTACTCTTAACTCTGACCTTGACGTTTCTCCAAAATTTCCTTTCTGGCAATTATTTTCTATGCCAGTTTGAAGCTAATTTATTTCTATTCTCCTTTTTCTGCAAATCAGGTCCCATCTGTTTTTAATCTTCCAGAAATTCTTCAAAATGTGTTTTTTTAGGCTGGTGCTTTTTATGATTTCTAAAACATTTATGGATTAAAAAATCAGTCTGTAATTTCACGAGGGTTTGAAATAGACAAGTTAGAAAAGATCATGTGCTTAACCTACTCTCCTGAAGCAGTTTTAAATGCCTTCTCTGATTTGAACACTTCACTATCCCCTCCCTGTTTCAGCATTCCCAAAGGCATGACAATGAAGGCTATTACCAGGAAAAGCCAGATAATCACTGGGGACTGCTCCAAACTTTGAAACTGTCTGCCCTCAGTGTGCCCAGCTTACACCTCCATATACTATTCAAAGCCACTTCATGACCTATTATAGATTTTATCCCATGTCCAAAATTGTCTAGAAATTAAGATCCTACCTGTTACCTTGATAAAAATGAAGGCAACTTTTCCTTTAAAAAGCCAGCAGAGTTTTTATAGGTGATGCTGTTAAGTAGGTAAAGACATGGCAGATGGAGAAGATAAGGCTGTAGCCTGGCTTAATCCTCAGCTGGTTCTGATTCTTATTCCTCTAATGCTTAAGGAGTAAATCCATCCAGAAGAGTTCCCTGCCCCAATTCTGAATAAAATGACCCTCAGTGTTGCCTAGAGCAGAACTTTGATCAATAGTCCTTTAAGTGCTCTCACAGAGGTAATGATTATTGACTAAAAACCTAATTCTGGTAGTGACTAGTTAATTGCCCTTAAATAAAATAACTAACCTCACTGGTGCTCAGTTTCTTTTACTTTAAATGATTATGTTTCTGAATATTCTCCTATGTTCCTCCCAGCTAAATATTTCTGGGACATACAGCAAAAGAATGAAACTGGAGATATGCCAAAATGCATCTGATTTTAGAGTAGTGTGTTTGGTACCCACAGTTAGGATGTAGTGTCCCCATAAATCAAAAGTGTCTGCATTGGATTGAGTCTATAATGAAGATGTTTGATATATAGAAAATGGCATGTAATCTATATATATAAAAGGCTAAGTGACTGGTAGGTATGACATGCACTGACCACCAGGGAGCAGATGCTCAATGCAGGAGCTGCCAACCGACAGCAACTTTGCAGAGTGCCCTCTCACACTCTGGGACCCCTTGGGGGTTGTCGGACCGCAGGCCAGGCCAAGGGACCCTATCTGCTGGAGGGACCCCACTCGTTCCACAGATGCCCTTCGAACCCCAGTGCCACTCTAGGTGTGGCTAGCAAGGACGGGACCACAGGAGATTGACTCCAGGGCATGTGCAGCCCATCTCACCCAAGCCCACTCCACCAGTCATCTTCTAATTAATTTACCTTCAATGTGCATGAATCTTTGCCCTGGGCCTCTAGTTACAAATAAAGCTTTGAGAGTTGTCTTATGTATAACCTTCTAAAAAAATTACAACTAGTCTATATAAAAAAATCTTATTTCCAAAGTCAAGGTGAATATATTTTTTAAGTATAACAAGAATTCCATCAAAGGCTGAATTCCCCTAGTGTTAATGAGTTGCTGTGGGGCAATGGGAAGGTCACAAGTCTTATCTGGATTTGACTTTGTCCGTTAATGTCAACTATATTGATTTGGGTTAAAAAACAATATGCTCTCTGATTTTGTTTATCTATAAAACAGGATTATTATAATGTGCATTGTCTGCTTAAAGATTTATTGGGAAGAAAAATAAAATAATAGATGTTAAAGAATTTGGAAATTAAAAGCCTGAATATGATTATGCAGCTGCTTTTAGGGAGCAATTTAAGTGACCAGAATATACTTTGTTCTTTTTTGAGATCATACTCCTATTCTGGGGAATGGAGATAGCTGATTAAATTTATTTACCATAGGGAGAGAACCAAGATGGCAGTGTAGGTAAACACTGGAACTCTCACCTCCCACAGCCACATCAAAATTACAACTAAAATACAAAATAAACATAATTCAGAAGCGCCTGAAATCAGGCTGAATGTTAGTCCTGCAACTAAAGAAGCAAAGAAGAAAGCACATTGAGACTGATAAAAGGGGTGGAGGCATGAATAGGCTGGTCTGACACCGACATGTGGTGTGTTTTTAATTGGGAGGGATATCTTCAAGGCCTATCTTGAGAAGAGGAGGGTTCCAGCTGCACTTCAGATCCCCAACCCAGAGTTTCAGAGCTGGAAAGAGTGACTACCATAACTTAGGGCTATACAACCAGTGGGGATTGTGGCTGAGTGACACGGAGGCTGCAGAAGCTCCAAGTATTCCTCTTAAAGGGACTAAACATGAATTTACATGGTCTCACTTCCTCTAAGCTCCAGCACTGGGTGATGGCTTTGGAGGAACTGGATTATCTGACATCTGGGCAAAAACTCATGGGTGGCTTTCTTGAAGACAGGGGTGCTCCCAGGGATCATTGTTCCTGTGCTGGGACTTTCCCCCATCCCAGAGCAGACTGGCAGCCATATCTGAGTTTCCATCAGGGTTTCCCAATTCTTCACTCTACCATGGTGATTCCCTGAGACACCACCCCACATAATATGAAACTCCAACCAAGCTGTTTGAAAAGTCTTTTCCATATGAATGACCTGTTGTGGCGCAGGCTTCAGACTTTTCTAAAATTTTTAAACAAGTAGCAACTGAAGTCAGCATTCCCCAGACTTATCAATAAAAGGCCCAAGACCCAGCACTAGTACCAGCCTGCCTTGCTTCACAGTGTGGCCTCTCCCTGGGCATTTCCTAGCCTAGTACAAGTAGCAGCCATCTGTAGATCTCTCTGTAGCCCCTGACTGGTGGCCCCAGCAGTTGCTGACTTTGCACTTCCCCAGATGCCCCAGAGCCAGTGCACCCAGTGGACAACTTCAGATTATACCAGATTACAAGGGGCACACTCAAGGGGAAGACTCAGTGACCAGCAAAGCCCCTCTGCACCAAGTTCTACTCCATAAGGGTATCTTCGGCACAGCAGTTCTTCCATTGTAAACACAGCTATTCCTCGCAGTCAATTGTCCTGGAGATCAATTCCTCCCAGAGACTACAATAGCAATCAAGGCTAACTACAACAAGACTGTGCACACAGGGGCAAACCTAGAGTGCCCAGCTCAGGTAACTGGGGAGACTGAGCCACTGGGTCCTACAGGATACCTAATACACAGGCCGTTTTACCAGTGTCAGGATGCATAGCAGCCCTATCTAATATAATGAAACAAACATAGGGAAGCAGCCAAAATGTGGAGATAAGGAATCATGTTACAAATAAAAGAAATGGGAGCAAGCAAACTACTGGATACAGAGTTCAAAACAATGCTTATAAGGTTACTCAAAGATCTTAATGAGAGCTTCAAGGACATGAAATATGACCAATCAGAAATTAAGCATACACTAATTGAAATAAAGAATAATTTGAAGGGATTCAACAGTAGAATACAGGATTATGAGAATCAAATCAATGATTTGGATTATGAGGAAACAAAAAAACAAAACAAAAAACATCCAATTAGAAATGTAAAAATAAAAAAGAATGCAGAAACATGAAGATGGTGTAAGGAGCCTCGTGGACAATCTCAAGCATGCCAACATTCACATCATGGGGGTGCCATAGGAGGTGAGAAAGAGCAAGAGATTGAAAATCTTTTTTGAAGAAATAATGACAGAAAACTTCCCCTAATTGGTGAAAGAAATAGACTTATAATTAAGAAAGCACAGAGTCCAAAATGAGAGGAATCCAAAGAGGACCACCAAGACACATCATAATTAAAATGCCAAAGTTTAAAAACAAAGATAGAATCTTGAAAGCAGCAAGAGAAAAGCAGTTGGTTATCTACAAGGGAGCACCCATACAACTAACTATTTATAAGCTGATTACTCTACAGAAACTGTGCAGGCCAGAAAGGAGTGGAGAAAAAATACTCAAAGTGATAAATAGTAAGGACTTACAACCAAGATTAATCTATCCTGCAAAGCTATCATTTAGAATTAAAGGTTATAAAGAACTTTACAGACAAGAAAAAGCTAAAGTGGTTCATCATCACCAAACCAATATTGCATGAAATATTTAAGGGTACTCTTTAAAAGAGAAAGAAGGAAGAAAAAGATAAAAAAATATGAACATTTAAGTAGCAATAAATACATATCTATCAACAATTTAATATAAAAATTAAAATAAATGAATAAGTAATCTAATGAACAAAATAAACTGATAAATAAAATACAATCAGAGGCATGGAAATACGGAACAGACTGATGAACCTCAGAGGGAAAGGGGTGAATAGAGCAGGAAGAGATTAATCAAAGATCTTATACTCATATATGCATTACCCATAGTCACAGACAATATGGTGGTGAAGGCCTAGGGTGGGGCAGTAACCTAGTGGTGGGGGACAATGAAGGGAAAAAAGGGCATATCTGTAAGACTCTCAACAATAAAGTTTTTTAAAAATAAATAATAAAAATAAATAGCGAAAATTACAGACCCTGACATTCATTTTCCAATGTTAAAATACATATATTAAATCACCATTTCTCTTTGATGTATTTATTGCCCATTGATTGTGTGCCCTCTCAGGGAAAGAGATTAAGTTTGTTTTTTAAGTGAGATGTCAGCTTTCAGGCTCTGGGGCTTCTCAGTGCATTGAGCTGATGAGTCCTCCCACCAGTCATTAGCAGATGGATCTTGTCTGAGTTAAGTGGATTATTGGATAAGAGCAAGATCTGGCACATAAACTGTTTGAGGAATGCATATATTTTGTAAAACATGATAGATTTGTTTGTTAAAATAAAATCATGTTTTTCTTCTTCAATATTTCAAATATTACAAAATAATAAATAAAAACAGCTGCTACTAATGGCACGGAGTAGTCCAAAACTGAAAACCAAAAACATTTGGCTTTTTGGTGTTGAGGGAAGACAGTATTTCTATTGTTTGTTTTTGTTGTTATAGTAATAAAAGCCTGAAAGACACATGCGGAGGGGGAGATGGTCCTAAGCTATGTTGAACTAGCATGGAAATGGCACCTAGGAACAAGCGCATTGCCAACTTCAATGATGGTTTGTCAGGTCTGATTAAAACCTAAATTAAGCAGGCCTCATTAGAACCTCAGAAGTATGAATTATGCTGCATAAATAGATTACTTTCACCCTGATAGAAACACTGGCTCAGCACACCCTGCTAGTAACTTTCAATTACATTGATAAATGAGAAGTTAAACTGTAATATTTTTAGCACTATCCATTTTGTCTCTAATATCTTGCCACTCCTGTTTTTATTGTGCTGCAAAAAAAAAAAAAAAAAAAGAGAGAGAGAGAAAGAGAGAGAGAGAGAGAATGCAAAGAAACAAACAGTCATCTATATTAGTGTCACTCTCCAGACCAATATAGAGTAAGGGGTTGGAGTTATGATGGAAAAAAGATGCCAACAGAGTGAACGGTGTTTTTATATATCTCCAATGCTGCCCCAAGTACTTACAAAAGTTGTATAACAAGTATATTCAGAACTTGTTTTCTTTCATGTCATAGATAAACTAGACAGACTATTGGAGAAACTACTAATGACAGTGTCTTTAAAGTACTATGGGAAAATTTAATCTCATAGGTCAGGGTCTATACTTGTTAAGCAGCCAACAAGTCCATACAGTTTACCCTTGAACAACGCTAAGGTTAGGGGAGCCAACTCTCCACTGCCATGCAGTCAAAAATCTACATTTAACTTTTTTAAAAATTTCTATATTGATTAAGGTATCACATATTTGCCCTCATCCCCCCATTCCCATCTCAAATCCCTCCCCACGCAAGCCCCCATCCCCCTGTTGTCAGTGACCACTGGTTAAGCTTATATGCATGCATACAATTCCTTTGGTTGATCTCTCCCCCTTACCCCCACCTTCCCCTAACTTCCCTCTGAGTTTTGACAGTGTGGTCGATGCTTCCCTGTCTCCAGGTCTGCTTTTGTTCATCAGTTTATGTTGTTCATTACTTCCCCTAGATGAGTGAGATCATGTGATACTAGAAACACACTTATAAGAACCGAAAATGAGACAAGCAATAATGGTTATAACTTTTTAACTCCCCCAAAACTTAACTACTAGAAACTTATTATTGACTGGAAGCCTCACTAATAATATAAACAGTTAACACAAATTTTGTATGCTATATGCATTGTATACTGTAGCCTTACAATAAAGAGAAAGAAAATAAATATTAAGAAAATCATAAGGAAGAGAAAATATATTCACAATTCTTATTGAAAAAATAAAGTGGCTCCATGCAGTTCGAATTCACGCTGTTAAAGAGTCAATTGCAGATTTCACTTGCCACAGTTAATCATTATATAACGTTTCAAAAATAGAGAAGACAATAAAAGCACTTAGCATGTTAGTCTCCATTTCCTCCTCTCAGCTGTTTGTAGCATTAATTACATTTATACCCTATCTCATACTTTGGGTTCCTGCCACAGAGTCATTTTTCCTACTAATGCAGATTATGAATAATTTGAATAGGCATTGTAGGGAAAAGGGAAGGCAGCAAAAATAGTTATTTTCCAAATGAAACTGGATTTTCTAGCTCCAATGTTGAAACCTATGTTAGCATAGTGATACACCCAATGAAACAAAAATCCAACTCCTCAAAGACTTGGAAAGCTATACTAAAGTCTCTTTGAGAGTAAAAAAAGGAAGAATTGAATCTAATGATTCACACACTAAAAATTCTTAAAAGTACTTCTCTCCATATCTGCCTCTCCCTGAATCTTCACTCATGTTTTAAGCAGCTGTTAAAGGTTATAATCTTTTCGCTCAAATTCAAAATTCCTCCAAACTTTCTTAGTTTCTCTACTCCATATCTTCTCTCCTGCTGCCCTCTTCCAGTCATCTGGGCCTTTTCTTTTCTTCCAAGTCTAGGTGTAAACCCAGAATGTAAGTCAAGTTTGTTAAACTCCCTCCAGCTGTCTTCATTCATTACTCTAATCAGACAATAAAAAAATTTGATCCAAATAGCATAATTAATCCTCCTAATAGTAGAGGAGAAAGGATCTAATTATTTACCCTTTTAATATTTTTAGCACAATTCTATTACCGAGAAGCTAAGGAGACCTCTAAAAGAAAAAGAAAAAAAAAGAAAAAAAAAAGAAAATGAAGTTGCTAGAAATTTCACCGACAGTGTTTCTGCTGTTACAGGTTTGGAGGCAAATTCCTCTTAGCTTCTTTTTTTCATCCCATAATAGGTTTATGCCAGTTTAGATCAGAAACTTTCAAAATCTCCCCCCCCTTTTATATAAAAGAACTTCAAGCTAAGAGGGAAGAAATATGAGGGGAAATTTTCAGCCAAAGACTTGATGGGAAAAGATGGGGGGGAGAGGAATGAGATTTTATGCAAGAAAGCATTAAAGACAAACTACTACTTCAAAAGTAGCCTGCAGTGTGGAATAAGGAGTATGACCATAAAGAAATAAAAGAAGGCTGAAACCCTTAAGCCCCAAATCCTCAAATTTAAGTACCCGTCTTCCTTTTGTATTAGGAAAATACCTCCTTGGCCAATGTTTATTCCTCCAGAAATGATGGAATTTGTCTAAAGAATCTGAAAGGTTCACATCCTGTGATTTAATGAATGTCCCTTCAGCTAACCTGCCCTCTCACCACTCACTGGATTCATGCTCAGGACTCTAACTGTGCTCCTACCAAAGGCTGGAGATGTATTGCTTTTGCTTTCTACTCCATACAAACTCTGGCAATCCCTAAAACCGGCACATTCTCTGCATTATTAAATTCATGATCTACAACAAAATGGTATTTTCATTAAGTGATTGATTATAATACCTCACTAAGTTTACAAAATAATGACCTCAGGGGAGTTGGCAAATTAAGAAAAATGAAGCTGTTGTGGATATAGCTACACATACAAAGAAAGAAAAAGTAAAATATTGAACCAAAATATATCTGAACATAGCCTGATCAGCTAGCTCAGTTGGTTAGAGCATCATCCCAATACACCAAAGTTGTGGGTTCAATCCCTGGTCGGCATATATAAGAACAACCAATGAATGCTTAAATAAGTGGAACAACAAAGTGATCTCTCTTTCTCTCTCTCTCTCTCTCTCTCTCTCTCTCTCTCTCTCTCTCTAATCAATAAATAAAATTTTAAAAAAAGAGTACATGTGACCAATGAGTGTAAGTTGTGTGAGTGTGTGTCTATTACCTATTTTATCTGTCAATTTTTACAGCAAGTAAAAAATTTCAATTAAGAAAAATATCAGATTATTTTTAGTCATGCCTTCAATATGTCAAGTTCACCTTGGGAGTAAGAAATACAATAGATGATCTATTTTGAAATAGAACCAAGAGAAAAAAATATGCAGCAGCTAGAATTGTTCAGCAGTCACACACAAAACTCAGTGGCATTTCTTTTTTTCACCTCTTCAACTTCGTTTCCCCCAATGAAATTTATTAACTTTTGTACCTATTTTATTCACTGGACTTAATTTTGAAAGATCTTGGTCTATTCACAGGAAAAGGATAAACCATGCTTCATATTTCAAAGGAATTCAAAGGAAGAATTCTAAAATAACATGATGAGCTATTTAGTATCTAATTTTCTAAAGTGGATGCTTTGAAAAGAACAAAAAGTAAAAATATTCTATTAAGAAAGTTATCAGATCATGTTTACTCATACCTTCAAGATGTCAAGTTCACCTTGGGAGTACGGAACACTTCGGTAATAAGAAAATGAGGCCTCAGAGGCACCCAGGTAAGATGCCACTGTTTGCATTGAAAGATCTGCTCCTGGCTCAGCTCCCTTTGGGCTCTATATCCATGTTGTGTGTTTCACTGAACAAGATGCACACCTTATTTACATGTGACAGAAAGTCTAAGTAAAAGTTATGAAATTATTCACAGGGGGTTAAAACAGAGATAAGATGAAACCTTTAAAAATTCTGGTTCAGTTGTTGAGTTTCAACCTATGAAAGGAGAGGTCACAATTTGATTCCTGGTCAGGGCACATGTCCTGATTGCCAGCTTGATCCCCAGTGAGGGTGTGCAGGAGGCAGCCAATTGATGATTTTTCCTCATCACTGATCTCTCTCTCTCTCTCTCTCTCTCTCTCTCTCTCTCTCTCTCTCTCTCAAATAAAAATATAGTTAAAAATAATAAATGAAATCACTAGTTCCAATTCTAATATGTAACCTGAAATCAGAACAGTGTACAATAAATGGGATTTTTCTTATTTTGTTTTTTATTTTTAAAATCTAGTAAATAAAGTAATAAGAAAAATGCTTCGTGCATCTCTTCTTTATCATACAAATCCTTCCCTTTTATTCAGAATACTGAAGTAACATTTGATTACATTGTAATATTCATATGTTCTAATAATAAAATAAATCCATGCTAAGATCTGAGAGAATCTGAATCATCAAGTCCTTTGGCAAGGAGAGAAGAGACTTCCTTATTAACTTTTTTACACAGTTATTTATGTTGTTAAAATAATTAAGCAATTCTTTAAGGCAAAACAAAATCAAACAAACAGAATACCGTGCAACAGTCCTTAGATTCTCCTCCTACTACACATTCACACCTTCCTCACCCTACTCTGAAATTTTCATATCTCAAGTCCTACACTCAGAATCTCACTACCTCCCTCTCCAGAGGTGGCCTTTATTTAGAGGACGGGAGCAGGGGTACCTGACAGTGTGGGCTGAAGGAGGAAACATGGAGGTTGATTTTTTTTTAATGGCCTTCCTAATAATAATCCTCCTACTAGCACTGGCAGCTTCAGATACCTGATGTTGCCATGTGGTCCAAATTGCTTTAACTCCTATCCTGTGAAGGTTCAACTTTCTTCTGTCTGCTTTTATACATCTATTATGTTGTCATCTCTATTGTTTTCCCTGCCATTGTGGATTTATGACTTTTTAAAAATTACCTTATTGCCTTTTATTGAAATTTTAGGAGGAAGCATGTAATAAATGTATGTGCCATAATCATCCCAAAATCTCAACTTTTACTTTTTATTCTAAATCCTTATATATTGACAATTGCTGGTATATTTCTGTGATTTTAAAAATAAATTTAAAATTAAGTCCATATAATCTGAAGTAGTTGTATCCCTGCTCAGAGGCTTTCTATACATTTCTCACTATTTTCTGTTCTCTGGCTAATTCTAGATGGTTAAACTTGTTTGAAAGTTGGGCTTCTGAACTGGTGCACCCTTCTGCATAGTACACATAAATTCAAAATATTCAGCAAAAAGATCATGCAAGTTATCATTATAACAGTTATGAAAATTTAAGTGTTGCTGTATATACAGTATTTCAGGGTATGTTTTGTGGAGGTAACCTTCCCAAAGACCTTAAGAACCCTTTTACCCATAGGCTGTTTAGGCTGCTGCATATACAGGCATTTTAAACACAATTCTTATGGCAGTTCTTCTGCTTAGAGTATTCCTTCTCTCTTACTTTTTAAATTAAAGAATCTTATTCTTTAAAGCACAGCTCAAATACTACTTCCCTTTGTTTGTCTCCCCTTTTCCTTCTATTTCCCTCGCAGAATCAACTACTCCACTAGCTGAACTTCTTTAAATATTTTGTGTAGACTTCCACTGAGCAGTCTACCACAATGTGCTAAGATGATTTATTATGTCCATTTCCACCATGTTTTGAATTCCTCAAAGAGAGAATCCACGTTCCACTTTTTGGTATCACTAGTAGCTAGTAAACTATCTAGAACTCAAGAGAGTATCAGAGTAAACCATCTTGGACATGATCACAATAAAGCAAATACCCTTTTTAGGATATTTGCTTTATTGAGAAAGCCCGGGACTGAATAGGAAAAATGAGGATGAACATTTAATTCAAAGTCTATGATAAAGAAACTTTGTGTCTTAATATGAAAAGTAAAAAAAAATGAGACAACTAATTTGGTCTAGGTCAAAGCTAGTAAGCATAAGAATTACGAGCATTTGAACCCTTATCTGGTTCCAAAGCTAGAGCTCCTGTTTTGACTTTTATTTTTAATGTCCCTTTCTTAAGAGATCAGTGAATATAACATGCATAATGTTTTTCATCTGCATTTTTCCAGATCTTGTTATATAATTGACTACAGTCTTCAGATACAAGTTATGTCCAAATGTTAGTCTTTTTTACTTATTTTTACATTGTTCATTTCTGAGCCATTGCATCTGCCACAGTTAGTTGAGCCTGCTGTGCACTGGTATAGTCTGAGACTACTATTACTTTAAATGGCAGTTCTTAGTGCATGGAATTGATACTCCCAACTGCTCTACCTTCAGGGTAGGAAGACAGGTACAATCAATTCCTTGACCTGCATTCTCAACACATGATGTGCACCTATAGTTTGCATACTTTGGGAAATGGTGCCTATTGGGGCTTTGATTTTGTGCATGTGTGATTTTAGAAAGGAAAAGTAAAATGCAATGTGGAACACATGCATAACACAATAAACGTTGCTGGTATGCACAACTTGGTACTTTTTATCTTATTTTTCTCCTTTGGGCACCTACAATATGGGTTGCAATAGTTGAGTTTGAGTCCACATAGCTATATCTCTACATCAATATTCCTATATATTAATAGTTAACACAGGCATGCTCCACAATGTCTACATGAGCAGTTTTTTATGTAAATTCCTAATCCATCTTCTCCAGGAAATTAGTGACTATTAATTACCATGTGGAAAAAAAATTTGTTTCTATTGTGACCAGTCTGATTTTTCTTCTTCTAGATTTGGTTCATGTAATCTAGGTATTTCACAGATTCTTGTGCCATACATGTCATACTGTCTCTGCCATGATTGGTAAGAGAGCAGAACTCAGATCCTTGGCATCTACCATTCCCATACCTGTTGAGAGCTTCTTACTTCAGGTACTTGCAACTCTTCACTGATGGCTTTACCTACTTTCCAGGGAATACTCAACCCATGCATAAGGGTGTCCGAGGTGGTACAAAAGTGGTATCCTGAAAGCAGCCCTGATCCCACAACAAAGAGAAGTTGGTGAATAAATATCACAGCCCATTCACTCCTCACGGGGACAACTGAGAGGTGTGTCCTGTATTGACTCACAAAGGTCCCCAGCAGGACTGAATCCTGCTTCACTATTGTGATCATCTTCTCATTAAGTATTGGCTTCCTTCACTTTCCTGTCTCACTTTCCTCTGGTGCTACCTGCAATGGCTTTCCCACCTGGCTGCCAGCCCTGAGGCCCGAAATAGATAAGAGTCTATTCTAGGAAAAGTGTTTATGGGTGATACTATAGATATTTTTCCTCTTCTATGCAAAGTAAACAACCTCCTCCTCAGTCTCCCATTTCACTAGGTTTGGCACTGGTTTATTTCCCAAGTTCATCAGTTCTCCCTCTCCCAGGTGTTCTGTCACAAGCTCTATACTGTCTACATATTTTAGAAAAGTTAGGAGCATTTTAGGATCCTTGGGGTAAGAAGAGTTACTGTCCTATGTGTCCAAGATGGAATGACTTCCCTCCTATCCTTGACCAATGAGTGACACCTTTGCAGCACTACTTACTCCTTCCTTCCCAAGATGCCTTTCACCTCAGAGGTTACTAATTTAATAACATATATCCCTTTGCCCAATTTTCCCAAGTAAGCATTCACCATCTTTTATTCTGGTAAGCTACATACCTGCACACACAAATGCACATACACATTTATTTTATTTAATAATTGTGTTCATTTATTATTGTTGCTATAAACACAGGCTGTTCCTGAGCACTGGAGTGCCTCTGCTGGCTCCATATTCTGAGTGGGCCACCGACAGGTAGCCCTGAGCTTGTCATAGGCTACATCTGACATTGACCTGCACCTGGATTCTCTCCCAAGAGGTGCCAGCACCAATACACTGGGTAACCAGTTTCAGAACACATTAGAGCACCACCCAATTTGCTCCATAAGTGGCATACCCAAAGGGAAGTCTAAGAAAGCACCAGACCCCACTGGCAAATCCCACTCCATAGATGTGGCCAATGCTCAAAGTCAGATTGCAAACCAGGAGCAATCAAGGTTCCATTGCAACAGGAGGGCTCATATACCCTCACAAGGGAGACTCCTGGAGTACCTACCTCAGGTAACGGGAAAGACTGCACCACTGGGCTCCACAGGAAAACTACTATATAGGCCACCCTGCCAAGACTGGGAAACATAGCAGATCTATCTAATAACATAGAAATAAACATAGTGAGGCAGCCAAAATGGGAAGACAAAGAAACATGCCCCAAATGAAAGAACAGGAGAAATCTCCAGAAAACAACTAAATGAAATGGAGGCAAGCAATCTATCAGATACAGAGTTCAAATGAGTAATTATAAGAATGCTCAATTAAATTAGGGGAAGAACTTAAACAAAGATCTCTGTGTAAGCAAGAAAAGGACATAGAAAACACAAAAACAACAAATAAAAAATGAAGAATATAGTATTTGAAATGAAGAATACACTAAAAGGAATTAATAGAAGATTAGATGAAGCTGTTGTAAACACATTACCATACATTTAGTGGCTTTAAAAAATAATTATTGCCAAAACCGGTTTGGCTCAGTGGATAGAGCATTGGCCTACTGACTGAAAGGTCCCAGGTTTGATTCGGTCAAGGACATATACCTTGGTTTCAGGCACATCCCCAGTAGGGGGTGTGCAAGATGCAGCTGATCGATGATTCTCTCTCATTGATGTTTCTAACTCTCTCCCTCTCTCTTTCTCTCTGTAAAAAATCAATAAAATATATTTTTAAAAATATTATCTTATAGTTCTGGAGATCAGAAATCGGGAATTAGTTTCATGTGGCTAAACTTAAAGTGTTGTTAGGACTGCATTTTTTCTGGAGATTCTAAAGGAGAAACAGTGTGCTTGTCTTTTTCAGTTTCCAGAGACTACCCTCATTTTTTTGGCTCATGTCCCCATTCCTTCATTTTCAAAACCAGCATCATTAAGGTAAATCCTCTCATGCTGACATACATCTGATCCTTTCTCTTCTGTCTCCGTCTCCTCTTATAAAGACCCATCTGATTACATTTGGTTCATTCAAGATCAGCTGATTAGCAACTTTAATTTTATCTGTAGCTATCTCCCTTGTTATGTAACCTAACACACTCAGTTTTTAGAGATTAGGATGTGAACATCTTTGGGAGTAGGGATATTATTCTACATATCAAAATAATTGCTTAGCTGAAATCGAGCATCAGCCTGAGGACTGAAGGGTCCCAGGTTCGATTCCAATCAAGGGCATATATTTTGGTTGCAGGCAAGTCCCCAGCAGGGGGTGTGCAAGAGGCAACTGATTGATGACTCTCTCCCATTGATGTTTCTAACTCTCTATTTCTCTTCCTTCCTCTCTGTAAAAAAAAAAAATCAATAAAATATATTTTAAAATAATAATTGTTTACAATGTTAATTATATTACCTACTAAAGGCCTAATGCACAAAAATTCATGCACGAAAGGTGGGGGGATGGCTTTCAGCCCAGCTTGCTCCCTCTCACAGTCTAGGAGTCCTCAGGGGATGTCCTAGTGATGACTTAGGTCCGCTCCCTGTGGGGAACAGGCCTAAACCACAATGTGGCCTCCCTCTGTGGGAGGCAACCAGAAGGGAAGAACAGGGAATAGTGCCAGCCACCCCCCACCCCATCACTCTTCTGCCACAGCTGGTTGCCACCTCTCACCCCCATCACCGTTCTCTCCCTCTTCCTACTGGCATGTGCCTTAGCTGGTCTGGTGCCACCTGCTCTCCGGCCCTACCCCCTGCCAACTGGTCATTCCACCATTCAATCAATTTGCATATTACATTTTTACTATATAGGATTACTGTCAGTTCTAAATTATTCTAGATGCTGCATATAAGGATGACCCTATTACTTTAGTTACTCTAGAAATAACATCTAAAACATTGAATACTATACTGGTGGGTTCATATTGGCAGTAATTGTCATCACTGAGAACTTATGTGTCAGTTATTTGATGTACTAAGCTCATGTTTAATAGTTATAGTGTGGCCTTCAGAATCAGACTGGTCTGGATTTGAATATGTCTCTACCACTTAAATGGATAATATTCTAGACAAGTTAATTAAACCCTCTAAATATCATTCTATCAAGTGTCAAAGGGACAATATACCCTTTCAAATTATAAGTTGGTTATTTCATTATTTTAATAGCTACCAAAAAAAATCTTTATTGAATGGTTTGTCATCATTTGAAAAAAATTGAGAAGACTATTTGATTACATATAGAGTTGCCACATAAATTTTACCTTTAATGCTTCTGAAATTACACTAGAATGACAGCTGAGAAATTAACATTTTACTAACCCATAACATAGAGAATGATAAAGGGGAAAAAAGAAACAGTGAAAAAAAAAGTACAACAGAAAACTAATTGGTGGCTATATACAGTTGGACACAGTTGTGTCTTGCACACTAGAAAATCTTTTACACAATAATCACCTGAGGTCAATAGAAAACCAATGTTTAATGTTGTGCTGCAAGATTGGTTAGTTTAGCAGTTTTCTCCTGTTTTCTCCAATGTCTTGCTTTAAGATGGCTTATAATTGTTTTGGTGATTGCCACCCACCCCAAGTAAATGCTGTGTTGGTCACTATAGTCTTGAAGTAAATGCTGTGTTGGTCACTATAGTCTGCATATTCCTGTCCATAACCATAGTTCACATAGTTATTCCCAGTAAAATCCTAATTATCTTAGCCACTAAAGTTTTGATCACCACCTGCAGCACTAATGTAATTCCATATCCTTGAGAATAATAGCTATTAAATCCTTACTTCCAGTTTGGCCCTGACCATGGCCCCTAGTACCACCTCATCCACCAGCTGCAGTATCTCTGCTCCTTTTTGTTGTTGCTCTTGCTACCTATATACTTCTTTTGGTTGGGCAACATTGATCTCACACTTCCCAGAACCAATTTCATGATATGTGTTTTCTAGCAGTTTCTTTACTGGCTCTTCATCTGTGTATGTGAAAGAAGAAAAATCTTTTCTTTCATTTGTTTTTGTACTCATTGGGAAATTCAATATTTTCAATCTCTCCAAAGAGTCCAAGATATTATTTAATTTGTTCTTCAGAAGTATCTGAACTCAATCTACCCAGAAAAAAACCCTACATTTTGGGGGGATGTTCTTTCCCTTTTAAAGCTTTGGCTCTTTTGGGGTCTATCAATCTGTCATCCAGTTTGTGTACCTTCAGTTCTAAAACCTAATCAATACTAGAAGCATCTTTGAAAAGCACAAATCCATCCAAATCCTTTTGATCTTTCATTGATTGGGCCTATTTCAATTGTGCATCTATAACTTCCCCAAATTGAGACAAATGTCAGATATTTCTTGCTTGTAGCCCAGCTCAAGCCTCCAGTAAACATTTTACCATCATCCTGCTGATTCTTGCCCACATTGACCTTAGATCCTTCTGTGAGTTCTCTATGTTGCTGTATTGGTTCATGTTCTTCGTGTTGGTGGGGCTGTCAGCAGGGTGCTTGGTATAGTCTGGGTCATGTCAGCCCCATCGGTGGTAGCAGTGGCGATGGTTTTTATGAAGCTGGATTTAAAATGGTGGTGGAAGAGTGAAAGAAACTATTTCAACAAATATTTCAGAGATGAAAAAGAGGTAGAGAAGTGGTGACTGACTTATCAGACATAATACAAGAAGTTAAAACCTAAATCAGTGTCAAAGGGGACCAAATAAGAAGCTAACCAATTCATCTAACAAAACATCTGGAAACTCAGCATTTGAAATCAATCAGCTTTAAAAACAGGGAAGAGTTAGGGTGAACTCAGAGAAACATTTAAAGATCTACACTATAGTAAGTGGAGACATGAAGGCTTTTCTTCCAGATTCCCTTTTTTACCTGGTGCAGTCAGGCAACTTATTCTGAACTTCTGCTGTGTGAGGGATGGAATATGATTTTTCCTCTGGAGAAATAGAGTCAGTAAGGCTCCAAATAAGGAACAACAAACACATGGAAAAGGGGATAATTCATGGCACTGATAATCAGGGAATTTTTTTTATAAATCCATATAATAAACTATAGGACTCTCAGAATAACAGGAGGAAACTACAGGATTTTTGTTTAGAATAAGTAGTTTTGATCAAAAGTCTAGTGATACATTTTTTAATATAAATGGAAAGCCAATATTTACCAAACACTAGAGAAAAATCTCCAAAATAAAAGATCAAAACAAACAGAAAAAAACTAACAAAAATTATATAAGGTGAGGAAGAAGAAAATCTTCATAATACACAAGGTGTTCAAAGAGATTTCATTCTGTCTATAAAATGAGATACTGATGCAACCAAAAAGGAACAGTTCTAGAGTTTAAAATAGAAGAGCTCCAAAAAATAAATATATAACTGATTTATTGAATCAAAAGCAGGATGGAAGTTGAAGTTAAGAAACCAAGGAAAATAGACTAAAATATTAAACAAGATAGAATATAGGAAAACACGACAATGACAAAATGAGAATATTGCATCTGCTTTCCAACATCTAATAAGAGTTCCAGAAAACCTGAATACAGAAACTATGAAAGAAATATTAGGTTTCCCTGAACTGAGATAAATCATCTTCCAGAAAGAGAGTTCCCAGAATGACCAGAACAATAAATAAGAAACATCACTAGAAATGTCATCAAGAGTTAAAGAAAGATTCTGAAAGATTATATACACACAAGGCCCTTATAACTAGAGGGCCAATGCATGAAAATTGGTGTGGGGGAGCCCTCAGCCCTCAGGGGATGTCCACCTTCCAGCTTAAGTCAGTTCCCTGGGGGGGGTCAGTCCTAAACTGGCACTCAGACATCTCTCTGGCAGCCTTGGAGCCCTCAGGGGATGTCTGACTGTGAAGAGTGGGCCTAAACCACAGCTGGACAGCCTTAGTGCTGCAGAGGAGGTGGGAGAGGCTCCCTTCACCACTACTGTGCTCACAGACATCAAGCCCAGTTTGTGGCTGAGCGGAGCTCCCCCTGTGGGAGCACACTGACCACCAGGGGTCAGCTTTTGCATTGAGCATCTGCCCCCTGGTGGTCAGTGTGCATCATAGTAACCAGTCCTTTCTGGTCATTTTGCTGTTAGGGTCAATTTGCATATTAACCTTTTATTATATAAGACTAGGCCCAGTACATGAAATTTGTGCACTAGTAGGGTCCCTAGCAGCTGCTGGCTGCTGGCCAGGTACTCCTTCCCTTCCTCCAGCTGTCCCCAACCCTGGTCGCACTCCCAGAAGAACTCCTGATTGAGAGAACAATTTGCATACTATACTTTTATTTTATAGGATAGGTATTACATGACATCAGCAACATTAGATACTCAATAACGGGGAACCCAAACCTCTTAAGTTTTGATGCAAAATTATTCTTAGTCTAGAATTCCATATTAACTCATCAGTCTTAGTTGCAAATAAGAAAATGTACACTGTTGGCCAAGAAAAATATATTTCTAAAAGACAGTGGCTAATCCACTGAATCATTGGAAGGGATAGAGAAAATAGCTCAAGATCAGGTATCCAGTACCAAGGCCCAGAAACACCCTGATGGGAAACTTTTTTTATTTTATCCCTCCACCAACTTTGCACTGGAAATCGCTGTAGCTACCCCTGCCTCCAGCACCACTGCCCTTGAAAATCACATGCCCCTGAACCTTCACTAGAAAAATAGTAAACTCCTACAAAACTCAAGCTACTTGCTTCTGAATGAAAATCTGTACTGATTTAATAGTAACAGCACCATACCTGCAAATGAGGTTGGTGAAAGGAATAGTCTGAATTATACCTTGAAAAGACAGAATTCACAAGGTGGGAATCATAAAAATACAGGGGAAGTATTTAAGAGTTACTTTCAATGGACACTATCCCAATCAAATGACAAATGTATACTATTGTAGTCAAATTATCAATCAAATTTGAGAATAGGCATTTGTAAACAAACAAGGATTCAAATAAACTTTCATGCATCCTTTCTTAGAGAAGATGAACAGTAAAATAAAATTTTAAACCAAGAAAGAAGACTGTAGCATCCCAGATAAAGATGAAACACTGAAGAAAGATGACATTTGTTCAGGAGACCTTGAGTATAACCAGCTGGGCCTGAAGAAGGATGATGGTGGGATGGCTTGGAGACTTCCAAGTGGAAAAAAAGATTTTAATAAATTTATTTGTTATCTCATATTTTAACATATGAAAAAATATTAGTAAGTGTTTGACAAATTTATTAAAGTCATTGAGGGAAAATGGAAAATAGAGAAATACAAACAGAATAATAAATACAGTAAAGTAATAGAGTAAATCTGGAAAGAAAGAAACATAATATACTACTAGGCTCAGCAGTAAGTAATATTTAATTATTCAATATCATGGAAACTGAGTACTGAATTCATTATAAATGTGTTCAACTATATTGAAAGAACAGTATGAGGGAACACGTGTGTATGTGTAGAAGGTATTGTATTGACTGATAGATCCGGAACTAGCAATCAGGAAATCTAAAACCACTGAGATTGATAAATTAAGAAAGAGCAATACAAATACAAATGTTTATAAAGATGCTGACAATTATAAAAGAAAACTGTAAAAGAGCTGAACTTGATATGTATTAGGAGAACAGGACTTGAAAATGAAGAAGAATGGGGCAAGAGACAATATTTTACTCAAAATACACCTTTTATTTCTATTGATTTTTAACCATGTGAATGTAATACATTGATAAATGTAAGCTTGCTTTTTAAAAAGAAAACTACCTTGTAAAATGATGATGCAGAAAGTAGGATCTCAAGAGCCTGAATATCAGAGAGCAAAATTTTAAAATTGGATCACACCCTGACCGGTTTGCTCAGTGGATAGAGAGTTGTCCTGCAAGGTTCGATTCTGATCAAGGGCATGTACCTTGGTTGCGGGCACATCCCCAATAGGAGGTGTGCAAGAGGCAGCTGACTGATGTTTCTCTCTCATCGATGTTTCTAATTCTCTATCTCTCTCCCTTCCTCTATGTAAAAAAATCAATAAAATATATTTTTAGAAAATAAAAAAGGATCACTAGTTTTGCATAACAGAAGACAACCAATATGAACTTCCCAGGAAAATAAAGAAAAAAGAAAGTAAAAAGGAGATGTCAGGAGAAATACATAATAGGAAATAGAAAAAAGGTGAAATTTTATGCCACACTTAATATAACTCTTTTATTACACTACAAAACCATCAGTACCATATCCTGAATTTACAAATGAATGGTGTAAGTGATCTCTGACAAGGAAACCAAAGAAGAAATTGTCATTCTTTCATACATAGGTGATATCAGATGAAGAAAGATTCAACAGGCTGGGTTCATTATTAGGAAATGAACGCCTTTTGAAGCAGCATGGAGGGACCTGAAGATTATTACACTAAATGAAACAAGCCAGACAAAGACAAGTACCATATAATTTCACTCATATGTGGGATCTAATGAACAAAATATAACCAAAGGCATGGTTAAAGGGGATGGGAAAGGGAGGGGAAAATGGATGAAATAAGATGAAGGGATTAGCCAAAGAACATATATGCATAGACTAAGAACATAGACAAGAGTTTACATCCAGAGCCAAGGGTGAGGGCTGGATGAAGGTGGACAAAGGAATGGAGGGAAATGGGGTCATCTGTAATAGCATCAACAACAACAAAAATGAGCTTCTTGAAAATTATAAGGATTTTTTATTTATATATTTGATTTTATCTGGAACTTGAGGGGCAGTAATTACACAACTAATATCTGAGTGACTGTGCGTTAGGCATTAAATATCTGATGAGTGTAGCACAATTCTGGCATATAGTAAAGATTCGGGGTAAGGTAGATTTATATATATAAATCCTCACAAAAGCCCTCTGAGGTAAGTAATAACTTCATATTAACTCCTTTTTTCTCCAGGAGGAAAAGGCTGAGAGACATAATTTTCTCAAGATCACATAGACCAGTTCCTGTCAATCATACTCTTAGCACAAACTAACAAAAACATCATCAAATTCATCCTAAGGCAGGAATAAAACCATAAATTCACTGATCACTCATTAATATCCTCTGTGTGCTATTTTTTAATGAGTGGCAAAAGATGAGGAAATTTACACCTTTTTGCTTTGGAACCTTAGATGCTCTAACTATTCTTAAGCAGATTGAATGGTAAAAACTGAGTAGGAGTAAAAATTATCATGAAAGTATAAAGGAACTTTTAAACATGTCCATATTTTATGTAGGAGGGTTGTTTTGTTCTGTTTTATTTTTAACAACATTTCGTGTGTGTGTGTGTGTGTGTGTGTGTGTGTGTGTGTGTGGCAGGGTAACTTCTACCCTCACACTATTTTAAGAAACACCAATACCCAGATCACTTAACATATCAGATCAAGAATGTTATCCTGATTCTGTTATGAGTACTAGATCCTCAACAACTAGAACAGAAAGTCCAAAAATACCAACTAAAATTAATAAATGAAAAAATGGCCATACAAGCATGTTATTTGAAAAGATGCTAGAAAATTCAGTTTGAAACCAGTGACACAATCCTTTAGATTTCCAATACCCCAATTTACTTCATGTTACTGTTATATACTGTTTTAAAAAAAGAGTTGGTTGGAAATTACAAATTAGTGTGTCTTAGAAATCACTCTTTTCTCTCCAATATTTAAAAAACCATCCATCTTTGCAATGATGTATTCTAGAATTTTGCATAGGATCAATGTCAATGATCTGTTGGACTCTAAACAACAATGCTTCCAAAAATTAGTCAGGGAATAAAACTGGGAACACAGAAGAGGGGGGTTAAAGACTATGATAATTTATAAAATATATGTCCTCTAAAAGTATTCAGATTCAGTAGCTTCTTCTGACCAGTCAATACATTCTAGTCAGTTGTTTTTTTTTAATATATATATTTTATTAATTTTTTTACAGAGAGGAAGAGAGAGGATAGAGAGTTAGAAACATCGATGATAGAGAAACATCAACCAGCTGCCTCTTGCACACCCTCTACTGGGGATGTGCCCTCAACCAAGGTACATGCCCTTGACTGGAATCGAACCTGGGACCCTTCAGTCCGCAGGCCGGTGCTCTATCCCTGAGCCAAACCAGTTCCGGCCATTCTTTCCAGTTTTATTTGTCCTATGGGCTATCAGTTTGTGGCTTCTTATCAAAAGTGTCCATTTGTCATCAACATCCTTTTCAAAAGCAGTGCCATCATTTGTGTCAGTTCCTACGGACTCCTCAGAAGCCACCTGCAGTCAGTAAATTCCTTGTTTCATTGAAGATGTGTTGAGGCCCAGCTATGTCCCAGTCATTTTACCAGCCATAAGGGAAGCACCACAAAGCGCACAACATAGAGCTTTGTTTCTAGTGCCATACCTGGGATGGAAAAGTAACCACTGACATAACCACACAAATAAATATGTACTTACAAATCATAACATACACTGTTTTTACAGGATGCTGTGAAAAAAAAATCTAACAGGAGTATTGATCTGTCTGAGGTTGTCTCAGTCTGCAAAGGCATGTTTCTTCTAGTAGGAGACCTGAGCTAATTTAGACCGTTAGGTGCTGCTTCATAATATCTTCACCCATATAGATTTGAATCCTCTTGCCTGTAAACAATTTAGTTTTATCCTCCTATGGTTTGAAGATCATTCTATTTTGAAAGAGAGGATAAAAGCAAGTTAGGGAGTGCCTGCTCCTCCATATTACTTATCCATATTTTAACGTTGGCCCTAATGAACACACTGCTCCTTCATTGATCCTTTTTCTTAAACGCAGCTTTTTTAAAAGGCATTTCTGACAATCTTTGCATGCTTGTTCTAGTCTCGGATCAATTTGGATTTTAAACTTTATAACACTATTCTTTAAAAAAAAAAAAAAAAAGGGGGGGGGCAGCTAAACTTAGTAAAATTAAGCTTGGGTTCAGATTTAAATCCCTAATTGAATAGTAACAAGTTATTTTATCACTCTGAGCCTTGGTTTCCCATTTTAAAAATAAGAGTAATAATTCGTATTTTGCAGTGTTGAGGTAATGATGAAGCTAGATCATGGAAGCAAAATATATCTTGCAATGCCTAACATAGACCAGGGCTCCACCAAACAACTGAGGCCTGTTATTTTTTTACAGGTCTATGCTCTATACAGTGGGTGTCCTTCCCTAAACTGTGAGTTTCTTAGGGAAATAGACAGAGCCAGCCACTTTTGTTCTCTCATACATTATGTCTAAGCACATGTTCCCTAATAAATAGAGCAGGCAGGTGTGTTGACCATTAATAACACTGGAGAGAAACCTTCAAAGCAATTCCATATTTGACAATATTCTTAAGTTTAATTGAGAAGAATAGCTTTTATCTTATAAATACAAAATTGCATGCTCCTTTCCAGTTAAACACAGTTTGTTTCCCACTAATTGTCACCTCAGTGGCTTCTGCTCCAATGAACATTCATACATTGTGTTGACAGATTCACACTTCTATTCTCACAGCATACATACCCTGCATGATGCGGGCTTATCTCCCTATACCAAACAATCCTCTGCCTAAATTTTTCACTGAATCAAAGTGTTTAGTTACTTTGATACAGCTGAGCAAAAATAAATTTCATCAAACACCATTAGAATGAGGTACAGAAGAGAAATTCTAGTCTTATAAACTTATAGCCTCTTTGTGTATGGCAATAAATTCTTAACTCTAGGTGGATATATTGAGAAAGGAAGGAGCTCTTACTATCCCAGTTATTTAAAAACTACTATAAACATGTTAAATGTTACAAATGAGCCTCATTTTATAAAATGAAAGGCAAACAGCCTCTATTATATAAATCAGCTGTGTTCTAGCAGTTTATTCCAGCAAATATTTCTTTTGGGGGCATCTGAATAAAACTGTGTTCCATTAGAGAACTAAATTAAATCTCTCTGGGCTCATATCCTAGTAATAGAGATAAGTCCATTTTTTCCCTCACCTTATGCCATACCATTTCAGTGATAATAACCTGGTGTAGAGGAGCTGTCGATGCTCTTCCCAGATCCCCTCAAATCCCTTTTACAGGTCCTGCATGCCCACCTCTGGCTTCTGCAACTTTTGTTTCTAGTACCATACCTGGGACTCTCTTCAGAGGGTCACACATTGCTAGCTTACCCTGCTATTATTAGACTTAAAATATCTAAGTACAATTTTAAATGTTATTTCTTTTAAAATATATTAATTTATATTTTAAATTAAAATTATATTCTTAGAATACACTTAACCTTCCAATATAAAGACTATCTAAACTGGCACCACTGAAAGGCTCTCTCACCCACAAACTACTAGTGACCATAGCTCTATAGGTAACTTAAACTAACAGATTTTCCTTTGAGATCAATGCTCCAGATTCATCAGGAACTGTAGAAAATTTATACACACAAACATACACACATTGATTTTAACACTTAATTTAACTCCAATGGCTAGACCAGTGACTATCTTATAGAAGGCACTTAATACATATAGATAAACTAACAAATAACCAAATGAGTAAACAAATAAACTCATGAATTTAAAAGACTTCTATTGAATATCTTCCATGGGCAAGGTACTGAACTAGCCTCTAGGGATACCATGGTCAGCAAAACCATTCATAGACTCTACTCTCAGGGAATCTACATTCCATGAGGAAGAGAGACAGATACTCTCTGCATGCATGCATACAGGATGCGCCACCTGAATTCTATAAGGGGACAATGATTTGTAGGGATGACAAATATCCAATGTCAGATCCACCAGCAAAATCAGGAGTGTGCAGGGTTTGGTACTTGCCCAAGTGGCTCCTGCAGCTTTGGACAGGAATCCAAATGCATGTGTCATCAGTACATCAAGAATGGCCAGCAGTCCAGAAGTGTATATCAAAACAGATGTCTTTACAAAGGAAATTCTACTTTCATTAAATTTGTTAAGGTCATTGTGCAGTGGATATTTAAGCAAAATAACGAATCATCTCTAATCAGTTTTTCAACTTATCTTTATGGTTTACTTAGAATAAGATGAATCTATAAAATGATTAAATAATAATGAAGTGAATTGTTAGAGCCAAGAATGAGAGGAAAGCCTATAATGAGTTCCAGCAAAGACTGAGAGAATCTGGCTCCTGCCCCAAGAGGCATTTCCTCCTCACTCTTTTGAAAGTGTGAGTTCCTCCACACTGTGAATAACATGCCAGTATCAGCCTCCATGTAAATGGTATGTTACAGAACTATGATCATTTTTTTCTGATAGAATAAAGAACCCAGTTTACTTGTATTAACTGTTTGCTTAAAACAGCATTTAGCATGATGCAATGGGTAATTACTTCAACTCCCTTGCAGCTGCACTGGCAACCTATAAACAATTTTACTCATTCTTAGAATATTTCCTCAGTTCAACAGAGTCACATGACAGCTAGAGCAAAGATACTGTGAGTGCCATGCACAATGATAGCAATGTTGCTGCAATAAGAAAACTGGGAAGGCAATTCTGCTATAAACATAGGGGAAAAAATCACCAAAGTAGAAGATAGCAAATTTGACATTATAAGGAATGAGCTTTACATCTGGAAATTACATGTTGTTGTTGCAATAATTTCTTCTAAATTTTAGACCAGGGTTGTTCAGATACCTTGATTCTAAAGCATGAAAACACATCCTTCACCACTGTTGTCAGTCTTCATGAAGGTTCTAGATAATAACCTATTTTTGACATGTCAAAGGTAGACATTACTAATATCTGTAAGAATAAAAGGAAGGTAGGATAAAATCTTTAGCCAACTCCGACAGCTTGGTTACAGACTGCCTTGTATGGCCCTCTAGTATCTCTAGAGTCTCTATCAAACACTGGGTCCTGAACCATGCAGGAGAGTGTGTGGGACATGCAGTGTACTATAGTATAAACATCTTGGGCACTGGAGTCAGAAATCTCTGGTTTAAATTCTGTCTTGGCCAAAGAGGCGGGGAGCACTTCACATTTGGAATACAACCTTCTTCATCTATGAGAGGAAGTAAGAATACACTCTTTACAGATTAAGAGAGCTAAATGTAACTGTACATAAAACTTCCTTGCGTAGTCTCATGGCAGGTGTTTAATAAATTTTCAAATATATGAAAAGTTGTCTTCATCTCACCACTAAGGAATGAAGTGGAGAGATTTGTACAATTACAATGACTCCTTAGGGTACACTCCCGAATTCTTCCAGCTTCCCTCCGCTTACTTACTTACAAGTTAGAGAATTGTTTAGGATCCTCCCCATCTCTAAAGGGACCTCTTTTACTACTAATGTCCATTGTCCACAACCTTTCACGTGTGACTTCTACACTTCCCTTCTAAGTTCCATATACCTCCAGGTTAATCTCCACAAAGCTTTGTTCTGATCATGTCACTTCATTATCTATAACCTCCTGTGAATCCCAGATGTCCACAGAAAATGTCCCAATTTTTGAGCTAGGGCATTTAAAACTATTCATGCTTAATATACATGTGTGGATGAAATAGAAAATATATCATTAAAATTACCATAAAAATCTACTAATACTAATTATTAACCTCAGTACAATGTTCCATGTTTAAACAGACTGAGAAACATGTAATAGTCATAAGGAGATATCTTTGAAACCTTCACTGCTAGAACTGCTAGCATGAACCTAAAATATTATGAGCACTTTGGTCTTTTATAATAAGTAGAGAACTTTTGCTGGGCTGCATAATAAGGTAGTATGAATAAAGTAGTGACTTAAAGAGTCTCAGGTAGGTGGAATATGACCAATAATGGCAACTATTCAATGATGCCTGTCTCAGCCCAGTTTCCTTAGACAAAGTCAAAGGTTTGTGCTATCACTTTATTAGGAAGATCAAAGCTAAGGAAAAGGCACTATTAGGGAGTATATTATTGATCTGGCCACAGTGTTGTAGAGAGGTTCATTGATTGATCAAGTTCCCTGGATGACTTTAGAGAAGCATGTAAGATTAATGAGTTTCCCAACAGTCTGGAGAAAAGGGGTAAGGGAAATTATTTCTTTCCTGTCCCACCTGGCTCTTGCCCTCTGAAAAGTCAATGTTTACACCATGAGAAAAGAATTCCCTATATCTGGTGATATCTCCTGGCCCTTTCACAAATGGTGAGAGAGCCAGATCCTATGCCTTTTAGCTTGGTGCTTTGAGTCAGTAAGTGGTGAGAAAAGTCAGTTTGAGGTAATGGCTCACAGATCTGGTGGAGGTGGTCGTTAATACATTGATTTTTACCACAGCAGGTAGCTAAATGAAGTCTATGCTAAATCAGTCATAGGATCTCTTCTGTGTCTGTTCTTCAGAATTAAGTGGATAATGTTCATAAAAGATATACTGGAAAGAAACAGGTTGAATAGGGAAAGTCTTCAAATCACTCAGCTGATCTGAAACCTGTGAGAGGAAAGAGGAAGGGAAGCAGGATTGGGCCAGGTGAGTTGCCCAATAGAGGAGACCCACTATAGGCAAAAATGGCCAGACCCCAGCACTCTTACCATGCTCAGTGATGTGCTAAGAGCTACCTTGGAAATAGTGACCTTGGTCCTCATGCCACAGCAGTTTCCAAAGGTGCTATCATTCCCGACTTTAAAATAAGTTCTTGAAGTGAGATACAAGCAGGACATCTCTACAGCTCCCACACCCACAGAGACCTTGTTTGCCTCAGAGCAACTAACTAAGCAAGTTCAAGGTTTGATGAGACTGATTTCCTAATTGTAAAATTAAATGCATGGTTTTCTTATTTGAACTTTCTGACTTGAGAACTATTGACCAGCTTATTCTAGCTAATCTCCCTGGTAAGTATATCCACCAAATATACTTCTATATAGCAGTAAACTTCTATATAGCAGAAAAAAATGGTCAAAATTATTTAGGGGCAGTTTCCATCTAGAGATATGCATAGATATCTATAACTAAAATAACCAAAGTTTTCATTCTCTTTGGACCAGATCAGCAATAAAGAGCAGATGACAGTTGGGAAAGTGTGCCAGGTTGAGCAATGGTAATAATTATGGCAGGATTGATAGATGGAGAAAGAAAAAAATATCTAATTTATACAGCTGGTCTTCACAGTTACTAAGAAGAACCAAAGAAGTCTTCAAATACTTGGGATGTAAAATATTAATTAGAAAACACAATTAGTAGCATTGAAAAGGATGTAAGTCCATGCAGTGAAATAAAGTTTTAAAATAAATATATATATATATATTTTTTTGCTGAATTTTAAGGGGAAAAAAAAACTTCCCCACCTAGAAAGGTCTTATGAAATTATATTTAAAAGTAGACTAGAAAGAAACCCAGGTCATAGTAAACAATTTTGTACCATCCCGTAGGGGAATCAACTTATTGGATTTTTTTTCTATTTCTTATTTATCTCCTTCTGTGTCTATACCACAGCTTTCCAGAGACTTTATTAGTGCTCTTGGCAGCTCTGGTTACAAATGGAGAACTAATGATTTCCCTATGGAGGGATCAAATATCTTTGGAGAGAAGGTTGAACTGAAAATTTTCAGGCAACTACCACATGCTCTCCTAGTGCGGCAGCTGGTCTGCTGGAGAGGAGTACAGGAAGTCCCCGACCGAAGAGTAGGCTGTGTTATAAAAGCAGCAGAGTGAAAACTCATAATCCAGTTCCCCATGGAAAGATTTAACCATCAACAGTGATTAACTATCATTAGAGAATACTGGCTGAATCGACTTTGTTTAACCCCTACCCTAGCAGAGGTGCAGTGATAACAGTATTAGTTAAACAAGTCTAACCTCCTATCCATTTGTGTCATGCTGAAGTACTTGTTTCTAAGGGGAAAATGCATTGCAAGCAAGCAGGGCCTCAGTCAATGTGATCTTGCTAGTGCAATGCAGGTAAACAGTGTCTCAAGTTTATAGCAGCAGTAGGATAAGAAGTGGAACAAGGAGGTACATCCTGCACTACTATTAATACTCAGGGATGGCTTGTGGACATACAACTTACTTAGTCACACGGGGCCCCATGTTTAGAAAAAAAAAACCTTGTTTTTGGTCACCGCCTTAAAATTTTTAATAGATTCTGAACAAGAGGCCCCACATTTTAATTTTGCATTGGGCCCACAAATTATGCAGTTGGTCCTGCTAATACAATCTTAAAATTAATGAAATGCTTTTCCATACATTACCTCACTTTATCATTACAAATGCCCATGAAGCAGTAAGTAAGACAGATGTTATTATCTCTGCCTTACAGTTATATAAATAGACAAAGAAGTAAGTTATTTGCTTTACAAGGTTAAATGCAGGAGCTGAACTTAAATCCATGACTTTTCATTAGCACCACTGTCTCCAGATATCCTGAACTGTGGTTTCATTACAGAACAATATACAATGGGGTGGGTCTCTTGTAAAATGACAGGTTGTGCAGTGGGAATAGCCTCCTATTCTCAGTAGCTCTACATTATTAGTATTATTTCATCTCAAATTCTAAGTGACAAGATCTTGTTCCTTTTTGACAAGATCAACTCCTTTCTTTTCTATTTCTATTTCTTAACAGACCTTAAATTTTTTGCTATTTAGTCATTATAGAAATCCCACTGATCTTCATGTGTAAATGTCCTTTTCCTAATTGGCAGGGTCATATCTGGGTTTCCTGTGCTTGTTTGACCCCCGTCAGTACACAGAAATGATCTGTGATCTTGCTAGCCAAGTGTGTGGGGTTTCTGAATAACTTTTTCTTAGCTTTATACAGTACGAAGGGAGTTCTAATTAGGAATCCCATGAGGCATGGCTGGCAAATGTTGAAAAGCACATAATAAAGTACATCTATCCCTGTTAGAAAATGCCTAGGCGTAGACAAGGGGCAGATGAGTGATGATAAGATATCAGGTTTTGAGGATTGCAGAAGCCCTACACAACATGGCAGAAATGATCAAGGGTTTCTCACTCTGCACACTAGATCTGAAGATGGGAAATTACTCAAGGCTTCCATCATAAAATCAGTTTTAAAGCCTCTAAGGACAAGAAAATTATTTTTCTTTCTAAGGTGCATAAAGGATCATATTTAGGTTTCCCAGGTCTTTGGTCTTGGGGGAAAGTTATAGCCACCCAGGCAAGTTATTTACTATAATGTGCCATATAAAAGAGACAGAGAAGTCATTATAAAAGATTATATTCCAGTGACACCCTCAGTTTCAGAAAATTACTGAGTAAAAACAATGTGGTATCTTAATAACATATTCTAGATTTCAACCCATGCCCAGTATAGAGAAAAAAGCACTAGTGCTTGAACCATACAGACCTACAATAGATTCCAAGGTTACTTATGCACATTTTTGTAGGCTTGGACAATTTATTTAACCTCAAATTTTTCTGACTTTCTAAGAAAGTGGGAAATAATAACATCCACATTCATTTGTCAGGAATAATAACCTTATCTCATAGCGCTGGACACAGAGCATGTGCTCAAAAGGGGAAGCTGTAACTATTTATTTCCCTCCAATCAAGTTGACAACCCTTGGCTTGCTAAGACAGTCTTTCCTTATGACTTGACCCTTTGTCATAGCCAAAGTGAGGGGCAGATCCTCCATTTCCAGGTTACAGAATCTTAAAATTGGAGTGGAGGGGGAATGTAGTCCTCCTTTTATGTTGGCTCAAGCCCTGGCACTTCTTCCCACCGCCCCCCACCCCTACTCACACATCAATATATGCTTTAAACTATTCTGCTGCATCCTCTGTTTCATCTATCACTGCTTCGACCCAACACTAGTGTGGCCAGATTCCAAGACAAACTTTATTTTCATGGGATCTGTCATTTGGGCACCGCTGTGCATTACAAGAGGGGAAGTGGCTTGATTATATGCTGCTTTCAACACCGAGTCATTTTGTGTAAGCTGCAATTAAATGTTTACAATCATTTAAGAGCACTAAGAGATACATGGTTTTACAACATAATTGTGATGTTGGCTTTGCAGCATTTTTCTTTGTATCTAAATATTTGTAATCATGCAATGCTGGTATATGTATAGAAACTCCTTAGAGAAGAAGAAAACAATTTATAGCTTTATAAAGAAATACTGAACTTTTTGTTACTGCCAACTTTTAAATAATATTTCAAACACATTATGTAGTCTAAGAATTTATGAGTTTTTCATGTTTGGAATTGTGACCAATACTTTTTAAAATATATTTTTATTGAATTCAGACAGGAAGGAAGAGGGAAAGAGAAATAGAAACAGCAATAATGAGAAAATTATTGATCAGCTGGCTCCTGCACACTCCACATTGGGGATCAAACCCACAACCCAGGCATGTGCCCTGACTGGGAATCCAACCATGACCTCTGGGTTCATAGGTCAATGCTCAACCACTGAGCCATGCTGGCTGGATGAATTGTGACAATACGTTTGATTTCTATGTGCAAATGGTAACAATCAGATTCTTGTTTTTGTAAAAGGACTATCACCTCTTGCCATAATCTAATGAAATCTAAGCAGCAACTGCTTGAGTCATTTTATAATTAACTAACTCTATCTCTCCATAATTATAACACTCTAAAAAGCAGAACTTATAGTACAAAATTGAATAATTTTAGCAAATTATGCTAAATATGTCTGCCAAGTAAATGACCACACTTATGATTTGTATTCCTTGCTTCCACACCAGGCTCCAGTGTATTAGTACTACAGAAGATATTTTCAAATGTTTTCAATACAGGGAAGAAAGCCAACATAGAGGGGGGGGGGCGGGGACAGGATTACTAGTCAAAAGGCATGGGTTCTTTTTCCTACCTGCTGGAGGCTGAATGTTTGTATGCCCCCTAAATTCATAAGTTGAAATCCTAATGTCCAATGTGATAGTATTAGAAGATGGGAGTTTGGTCCCTAGCTTGTTTGGCTCAGTGAATAAAGAGAGTCAGCCAGCAGATTCAAGGTTCTGGGTTCAATTTCCATCAAGAGCACATGCCCGAATTGTAGGTTTGATCCTCATAGGAGGCATACAGGAGGCAGCTGATTAATAATTCTCTCACATTATTGATGTTTCTCTTTCTCTTCCTCTCTCCCTTCCTCTCTGAAATCAATAAAAATATATTTCTTAATAAAAGGAAGGTGAAAGTTTGGGACAGAGAGGGCACTGATTAAGTCATGAAGGAGAGTCCTTAAGAACGGCATTAGTGCTTGTATAAAGGAGGCTCCAGAGAGCTCCCTCTCCTTTGCCACCATATGAGGCTGCAACAAGAAGTCTCAGAAGAGGATCCTGATGCTGATCTCAGACTTCCAGCCTCCACCACTGTGAGAAATAAATGTCTGTTGTTTATAGGCCACCCAGTCTGCCGTATTTTGTTACAGCAGTCCAAATGGACTAAGACAGTATTTTTGAATCTCCCAGCATCTGATCTTAAACTAATCACTTCATCTCTCTGAGACTTGTTCTTTATTTGAATCTTAAAATTTGGCTATAGTAAACTATGGGATCTATACCAGTTATCAACTCCTGTGACCGAGTTTCCCAGGAACCTTACATTTATGGAAAGGATAGGACCACATATTACCTTGTCCACTTGCCCTGTCTTGCCTGCCATATGATAAGGCAAAAAATACTCTTCTAGAATGAATTAAAGAAAATCACTAAAAGTATAAATGGAAGAAGCAATGCGGCTGAATTTGCTCCCCAAATTCTGTATCAGTCAATGGTTAATTCATATTGTGAACATTGTGACCTTAAATGGAAAAGAGATGAAACTGAGACATGAAACATTTATCCCAGGTTAACCACTCAAGTCATAGCAAAGCCAAGACTAAAAGTCAGGTTTCCTAACTCCAGTCTATTGTTATTACTGATTTATAAATTGCCAGGGTTTTTTAACATTAATATGACAATGGGTGAGACTTTGAGAAATTTTATTCAAGTGAAATTTGAAGCCACATTGCTCATATGCTTGTGTACTTCCCAGTAAATTCTGCCCCCAAAGTATGTAGAATTCTGAAGAAAGAGGAAGGTATGAGTGATGAAAGGAAGCATTTAACCTCTCAAACACTGAGCTAATCCCAAATCCCAGAAGTTTCTTGTGGCATCCATGGATGCTATAAAAAAAACCAAACCACCTTCTTTTGTTTGTTTGGTTTTTGTTTGTTAATCCTCATTTGAAGATTTTAGCAGGTAAAAGATCACAATCCCTCTGGTGTTTGGTTTTATTTAGAATCTTATACAGCTTGTTTCTTAGGTGGCTGTTTCTTCTCCAGTTTTATATAAGCTGTCATCTCGACTACTGATTTAAAGTTTTAAAATGTATTTACTGTATGCTATGGAAACTTGTAGCTCCTCACCCAAATCTGTTTTTCTCTTCTTGGTCTCAATTTGAGTGTGATATATTTTTTCTGCTGAGAATCTGGCTGAAAAGAGGATGTTGATGGCCCTTTGGCAGAAAAACACAGCAACTAACAGCCATGGGGAGTTCAGTGTAGAGACATTTTTCCTTAGTTTAAGGTCCCCTCTGAGTCCCCCAAGCAAAGGAATCAAGCCTTGAGAAGAGATCGGGAGGAGGTCTGTCCTAAAAAAAGAAAACGAGAGAGAGAGAGAGAGAGAGAGAGAGAGAGAGAGAGAGAGAGAGAGAGAGAGAACAGATCAGAAGAGGCCCATACATAAATATAAGTATGAAGTTTCAAAACAGCAGATAAATAAATTCCATTAAATAATGGTGTTGAAAGAATGAACCAATATAAAAAAAAAATGTGTGAAGGTCAAGTTCCAAGAAGTACTAGGGAAACAAACTACTCAGGTGCCCTATAATCAATTTTTTACAGCTGGAACCACTGAGATTGTCAAGTGGGTTTCACATTTTACCTACAATCATAAGAACCCAGGGGCAGAAGTAGCCTTAGATTTTTGCTTGGCTTTTTTGTCACACTGCCTCTAAGGATGTGGCCTTTTACATCTAATCCACTTGAAAAAATATTAGTGAGTGACTGAGAATCAAACAGGCAGTCAGATTTCCTGCAAGGGAATGACAAAGTTACAAAATGGCTTTCCAAACAGAGAAGATAGCAAAATCCATCTTTCTGTGTTTAAAAACCTACACAAGAGCATGTCATTCAATTAACCTTAAAGATTTATCTGTAAATGACATGTTATAAATGTACTAAAGCCCCAATGCATGAAATTCCTGCACTTGTGGGGTGGAGGTCCCATTTCAGCCCGGCTTGAGCCCTCTCGCAGTCTGGGAGCCCCCAGGGGATGTCCAACTAAGCCATCAGTCGGATATCCTTAGCGCTGCTGTGAAAGTGGGAGAGGCTCCAACCACAGCTGCTGTGCTCGCCAGCCATGAGCCCGACTTCTGGCTGAGCGGTGCTCCCCCTGTGGGAGCGCACTGACCACCAGGGGGCAGCTCCTGCATTGAGCATCTGCCCCAGGTAGTCAGTGTGCATCATAGTGACTGGTCATTCCACCGTTGAGCCAAAACCAGCTCTCCAACATCCCCCGAGGGGTCCCGGATTGCAAGAGGGTGCAGGCCAGAACAAGGGACCCCATTAGTGCACTATCAGGGCTGGCAAGGGACGTAGGAGGTTGGCCAGCAGAGGAGGGACCGCAGAAGGGTTCAGGGGCATGTCTGGCCCCTCTTGCTAAATCCCTACTGGCTGGAACACAGCAGCAAGCTAACCTATGGATTGGCCCCCTGGTGGTCAGTGCACATCATAGCAACTAGTCAATTGGTCAACTGTTTGCCTCCTGATGATCCGTGCATGTCATAGTGAGTGGTTGAGCAGCATTATATCATTAGCATATTATGCTTTGATTGGTTGAGCAGCCAGCTGGACTACCTTAGCATATTAGGCTTAGCATACTAGGCTTTTATTATATTGGATACTGTAAGGGCACACATCTAGAGTTTTTATTTATTTGAGAGATAAAAAAAAAAAAGAGAAAGAGAGAGAAACACCAATGTGAGAGACAAACATCAGTCAGATGCTTCTAGTATGCAACTGACCAGTGATCTAACCCTCAGCCTTTTGGTGTATGGAATGACACAACAACCAACTGAGCCACCCAGCCAAGACTAGACTTTATTTTTGATCATAGATATAATTCAAATCAGTGTTGAATTCTAATATCATAGAACTAGCTGTCCAGCTAATATCCATAGCCCAAGGTAATTTAATAATTATAAAACAAGACAGTAATTTTAATTAAATAAATGGGACATTAAATATATTATAATATAGTAAGTCATGTAATAATATTGGAGTTGGAACAATTTAGAGCCTTCCTCATAATGAAGTATTAATTATTGACTAAGTTAAGTAGTTTCTTTTTAGAGTTTACAAAACTCATCAAATTGCAATTCTCCTGTGAAGTATGTTCATCTTCAAAATTATATTAACGTTTGAAAGAAATTTTTTAAATGTTGGAATGATTTTCCCCCCCAGGGTATTACATGAAACAACATATCATATTTTTGACTAAGATGTGCTAGCATTAGGGATGTCTGAGACCTTCTCAACATGCTTAGTCAACATCTATCCATCACCTCTTAAGATGGCTCTAGTTCACTTTATAAATGAAAAATAACTGTTATAATACTTTTCAACATGGGTATGGGTGGCTATTGTGGAGTTGCCACCAAAGTGATCAACTTGTGTATCTGTGCCTGTGAACATGCACCTACACTCACATGTTTAGGAAAAGTTCTCTTTAAAATGGCAACAAGGGGTTCCCATTCATAAATCTCTGTTTTTGTCAGAAGAGCCATATCTCAATTCACAAACTGGCATTAAAACACTCTAAGCATACCTTATACTCTTTCCATTTTATTTCCAGGCATTAATCTTCTCCATTCTGTACCTCCTTATCTATTTATCCCTCTATGGGCCCTTTCTCTCCACACGTTTGATCATGTTGTCCTCAATTCTTTCTTCCCAACCAAATTCTATCCATTATTTATCCTCCAGTTTAAATTCTTCCTTTTCTATAAAATGATTCTAAAGTATTTCAGCCCAATATACACCCTCTCCTATTTTCATCTGGCACTGTGAGTCTGTCTTACTAATTTTAAAATGAATTATTCACTACCTTATGAGAGATATATTAATATTGAAGCTAGCCTCTTAGAGTTTTATCATTTTATTATGTCTGTAATTACTGGAACTTGCCTGAGTGAATCTGTGTGTGCATGTGTCTGGCTCCCGCCTGGCCCCCAATATTCACCAATTAATACTTTTCTAGTCTTTTTTCATTGGTGAGCAGCCCTTCTCCAGAACCCAAAACCTGAACCAAACCCTGAACCACGAGGGATGTGAAAGGGGTTCCTACAGTACTGGTCAAATGATGGACAGGAGTCCAATAATTTTACCCATCTGCTGAGTAGCTGTCATAGGTTGCATTCTCTATAGGTAGATTCTAAATGGAGTTTGTGTTATAAGCTGACAATTAGGGATCAACACCTTGAAATGAAGAGGGAAAACAGTATTGGGAAGACGGAAAAGTCAAACTGAAATTCGGTTCTGATAAAGCGTCAACTAACCTGGTATGAAACTTTGGAATAGTGCCTTTCAGAGTTGTTTCACAGCCGGCTTCAACAACAGGGTTTTTATTGATTTCATTTTTATTTATTCCCCCTCCTTACTCAGTCATTGGATATTCGCTGCCCTAGGAACTGTGTGGCCTCCGACAAGGTGGACTTATGTGGCTAGGGAGCTGCATCAGACAATGAGGGAACTGGCAGCTGAAGGATTTGAAAAGGATTGCCTCTTTCAACTGAACTTATTATGGCAGACCTGAAGATGCACTGCTCAGATCCTATTATAAGGAAAACTTTTGCACTAGAACTGAGGGTATTTTATGCAGTTGTAGTATTTTGCCTCCACAGGGGTTCTTCATGTCTATCACAGTTTGCCTGTTGGGCTGCTCAGATCTTCTTAAACCTGTCACTGAAGTTGTTCTTAGGGTCATAATTGATACTCTTCTAGTACTCATCCTACATTCTTCTTAATCTTAGCTATTATTTGTGCTCAACTTAATGGTCTACCTATAAACACGATCTGGTCCTAAATCCAAGAGATCTGGGTCCTTTGTAACCATGCTGTTCTTATTTAAACTGTTAGCCTGACAAAACCTCAACTAACCCTATTGGAAACTAATAAGCAGAGCTTGTCAGAGTTTCCTGCTTCCAGCAGAAATAAATGAGCCTTTATAACCCCACCTTGCTAAATCACTTGATGCAGGCTGCCTGGGAAGTGATAAATTCAGGTGGAGGTGGGTTTAAAAACTAGTTAAGTTTGGCTCAGTGGAGGGAGTGTTGACCTTTGGACTGAACTGTCCCAGGTTCGATTCCTGTCAAGGGACTATACCTTGGTTGTGGGCACATCCCCAGAAGGGGGTATGCAGGAGGCAGCTGATCAATGTTTCTAACTCTCTATCCCTCACCGTTCCTCTCTGTAAAAAGTCAATAAAATATATTTTTTAAAAAGTAGTTAGACCTTGAAAAAATAGATAACTAAAGGCTGTTTTCTGTCCATACTCAGTTCTAGTGCAAAAGTTTTCCTTATAATAGGATCTGAGCAGTGCATCTTCAGGTCTGCCATAATAAGTTCAGTTGAAAGAGGCAATTCTTTTCAAAAATTATGATAGTCAGACAGTCCAGCATGCAGCCAGAAGGATGGCACTGATTGGCCTGCTTGTTAAACTTGCCAATCTCTTAATCGCTGTGGTCAGGCGTACAGGCTTTCACCACCGGTCAGGCCCAGATTAAATGACCACCACAGTGGTTAGGGAGTGATTTGCCCAGTATGTGGAATACATTTACTGTAGAAAATATATCTTTAGCCTGGTCTGTCTCATCTTTTTAAATCCCAGTCAGGGCACATGCCCAGGTTATGGGCTTAATCCCCCAGTTTTGGGTGTGCAGGAAGCACACCCAATTGATGATTCTCTCTTATAGACGTTTCTCTCTTTCTCTACCTCCCTAAAAGAAAATCAATAAAAACCTATTTTAAAAATTAAAAAACAAATGAGCATATCTTTAGTTAGCAGACTAAAAGGGAACACTGAGAAGTCAAATACAATTGATGTTCACTATTTGAAGGATTCAGAAAGAATTTTAGATCTAGCTGTAAAACATCTACAAACGTGAGCTAGTATTAAAGTCAAAGGTTCTAAGAAGTCTTGAGATAAGCATTTTCAGATCTCATAGTTCAAATCTGCATGTAAGAACAAAAATAAGAGAGGCACAATTTCCTTTAGCAAGTGTAAAGGCAGTAACAACAATAGTGAAAACTTCACACAAACCACATAAACCTCATGTCACTGTGTGTTGATGCAAAATAAAACAAGAGCACAGCAATAAGTCTTTTGCTTAGCAAGAAACTCACATGAATTTATTTATTTTGATATATTTCTCTTACGTAGAATAACTGTCATAGTCTATTTAGGATAATAGAAAACTTTGCAAGTATTTAAATTAGACATAATATAGGCAGAGTGTCCATCAGTTGTGGGATGGAAGACAAATGAAATAGTGATCAGTAGCAGGAAGCCACAGCTGCCACTACTGGCTAGAGCGATAAGGGGAGGCAGTATGGTTAAAGGAGCAAAGGCCGTGGGGTCACGCAGTTGAACCCCTGCAGACCCATCTGATAGGAGTTGAAGCTACATAGGAGACATAGTTACTACCAGAGACACTGGCCAAGGAGATGGAGAAATATTCTGGCTTTTCCTTTTGCTAGTTTCTCAGCTTCTCCAGTGGCTCTGAATAATATAGCTTAGCCATAAGCCACTGTTGTAATCAATCATGAAATAAAAATACAATGCAGCCTATTGTAATCAATTTTCTATCCATACGCAGCAGAGGCCAGAGATGACAAGGAATACATCAGAGGGTAAGATCCAGGAAAAGTACTTGTAGCCAGGATGAAAATGCTATCGGTCTTAGACTAATGCCTTAAACCAGAGGTGAAGTAAATGAAAAGTTGTTCAGAGACTGAAATAGATATTGTCTCTTTTCTTAAGTAATTCTCATCCTTCAAAGTCCCGAAGACCAGTAAATTGGTCCTTATAGTTATTTCTTCAAGTCCCTTATCTGTGACACAAGTAGGCTCTTTCAAGAAGATTTATAACCTGGGAAACAGCTATGCATTAGTGATCTTGACTTCTTTATATCATAGGGGTTGGAGAAAGCACTCACTAAAACAGTTTGGAAGTACAGTATAGTACGAGCAAAATTTACAACCGAGGTGTTATAATATTGATGCAATAGTTATGTACGGTATCTCGAAATGAATTCTATAGCTTAAACTTTAATTTTTCTTAGAAATTGCATGCAAACAACCTCTCTCTTTGTGTTCCAACACATAGAGACCAGATATATATATATAAAGCTCATTAAAGCTGAATTCTGTAAAAGGAACAGTTGGCCACCCTTGCCCATTTCAACACTGGACACTGTAGACTATTTATGATCTTCTTGACATTTATTTACAGCCATAGCCAGAGAGATTCTTTAACTTTAAGACATTAATGAGAAATCAAAGGAATTTGCTGAGATAGCTTATATATGGCTAATATGTTAAGTGTCCATCTGGGTAATGATGTCACGTAGCAATGTTTGGCTTCCTTTCCCTAGCAACAAGCCTCCTTGCATTTTTATTTTATTTATTTATTTTTTTTTTAGCCCAGGAACATGACTTGCTTTATAGCCAGGTGGAAACATTTTACACTTTAACCAAATGTCTGTGAAGCATTTTCCCATGCCTCTTCTCATTTGATCCTCACAGAAGTCCTGGAGTAGTTAGATATGAGACTCAGTGGAATCCTATTTTCTTTTCATTAGCCAGAAAACAGAGATTTAGAAAGCTTAGAAACTTGACCTGACTGAAAAGGTGGACCTTGAAAATGACTTCAGGTTTTCTCACTGCACAGAATATAGTCAAACACTGCTGCAGTTAAATATTTTACCCTTTGTTTTCCCTGCATGATCTATAATAATAATCTTTGTATTGATATTTACTGCTGTATTGCTGACAATGGGGTGTTTCACTGGTCTGGAAAAAGCTACATCAGAAAGAAGGTCTAATTAAGCAAGTTTATTATATATATAAATAAAAGGCTAAGTTGACTTGCACATATGCAATACATATAAAGCTCTCACTGACACCAATTGCATGGGTGTGTTTTGAGCTATCATTGTTGATTGTGAATTTGGTTGACACTTATTTTAGGGAAAGGGCAAATAATGATATTAAAATATTTCTTCTAATTAATTTCCTTTCAATGTGCACAAATTTGTAATTTTACATGTAATTGGTCTTGATCTCAGTTTCCAGTTTCTGTTCTCTAAGTAACTATTATTACCTCATGTGAGTTAGTTCTGTTTGAACCTTCTCTATAGTATTCATCATTGTTCTGCTTTATGATGGAATGTCCATTTCTTATTACTCAGGTTGTTTTAATTACTATGGTTTCACTGAATATTCTTTAAATGTAGTAGATTACATTGATTTTTTAATGTTAAGCCAACCTTGCATTTTGGGGATAAACTTCATTTAATTATAAAATATATTTTTATATATTTCTGGATTTGGTTGCTGCTATTTTGTTGAGTATTTTTGCATTTATGTTAAAGAAAGATACTGATATATAATTGTTTTGTCCTGTAAAGTCCTTGTCAAGGGTCCTCAAAAGATTTGAAATCCTCTACTTGGCTCCTTTTTTCTATGTCATGCTCTGAAAGTTGTTTTTGGGCAAAGATCTAGGACACAGGTGGGATCAGGTTATGACTTTACATTTTTGCAAAAATTGCAGTATTTCACTGTCTTTTGTCCAATGTCTGAAAACATTTGTCTCATTTATTTATTCCATTTTATAGTTGTTTAAGGTGGGAGGGCTAGTCTGGAATATATTACTGAGTCATAGCAGGCAGAAGATAACTGCATGGAATATTCTGATAGATGATAGGCTGTTATTCACTTAAATATATATATATATATATATATATATATATATATATATATATATATATATATATATATAGTGGGTGCACGAAATTTGTGTATGGGGGTGGGGAGGTGTCCCTCAGCCCAGCCTGAACCCTCTACCATCTGGAACTCCTTGAGAGATGTCCGACTGCCCATTAAGGTCTGATCTCACCAGGATCGGGCCTAAATGGTCAGTCAGACATCCCTCTCACAATCCAGGACTGCTGGCTCCCAACTGCTCAACTGCCTGCCTTCCTGGTTGCCCCTAACTGCTTCTGCCTGCCAGCTTTATTACCCCCTAACCACTCTCATGCAAGCCTGCTTAATGTCTAACTGCTCCCCTGCCAACCTGTTTGCCCCCACTTTCCCTCCTCTGCAGGCCTGGTTACCCTTAACTGCTCTCCTCTGCAGGGTTGATCGCTTCCAACTGCCATCCCTTGCAGGCCTGGTGCCTCTCAACTGCCCTCTCCTACTGGCCATCTTGTGGTGGCCATCTTGTGTCCACATGGGGGCAGGATCTTTGACCACATGGGGGCAGCCATCTTGTGTGTTGTAGTGATGGTCAATCTGCATATTACCTTTTATTAGATAAGATAGAGGCCTGGTGCATGGGTGGGAGCCAGCTGGTTTGACATGAAGGATATCCCAGATCAGGGTGGAGGTTCCTTGGGGTGTGAGGCAGCCTGAATGAGGTGCCTGTGGTGGTTTGAGGGCCAGCTCTGCCCCCTGGTGATCCAAGCAGAGGCCCTGGTATCTGGATTTTATTTACCTTCTACAATTAAAACTTTGTAGCCTGAAGCGAAGCCAAGCCTCCTGCTCGCTCCATGGCTGGCAACCATTTCTGTTTGGATTTGTTTACCATCTATAATTGAAACTTTGTAGCCTCCTTGAGTGGAGGCTTAGGCTGACAAGGACAGGTGGAAAGCTTGGCTTTCTCCATTGCCTGGGAAATCTAAGCCTCCCTCTGCTCTCTATGTCTGTAGCCATCTTGGTTGGGTTTATTTGCCTTGTGGGTGTTGTGGAGTGATGGATAATATATTTTATTGATTTTTTTTACAGAGAGGAAGAGAGAAGGATAGAGAGTTAGAAACATCTATGAGAGAATCACTGATCAGCTGCCTCTTGCATACCCCCTACTGGGAATGTGCTCACAACCAAAGTACATGCCCTTGACTGGAATTGAACCTAGGACCTTTCAGTTTGCAGGCTGATGCTCTATCCATTGAGCCAAACAGGTTTAGGCTAGGATATATACATATATATATTTAGACACTGAGTGGCCAGATTATTATGACCATCCCATCATCATAACTTCATTGGGCCACCTTTTGCCTTCAATATTGAGGCGATTCTTCTTGACATTCACTACATGAGATGTTGAAAGGTGATGCGAGGAATCTCACACCATGCCTGTTGAATAGCACTGTCCAGTTCTGTGAGATTTGATGGTTGTGAAACCAGCTGCCTGATGGCTCTTTTAACTTCGTCCCACAAATGCTCAATTGGATTGAGATTGGGTGATTGTGGGGGGCCACCTAAGCAAGGTAAAGTCTCCCTCATGTTCCTGAAATCATTCCTGCACAGTATGAGCACCGTGGCATGGCGCATTGTCTTGTTGGAAGAAGCCATCTCCATTGGGATACGCCATCAACGTGATAGGATGAACTTAATCAGCAATGATACTTAGGTATGTTATGCTACTCAGGCATTGTTCCACACAAATTAAAGGGTCCAAATCATGCCAGGAAAACATGCCCCAAATGATAACACTGCCCCCACCAGCTTGAAGGGCTGTACTTTGGAGTTCATGCTTTCATGCTGTCTCTGCAAAATTCTCACTCTGCCATCTGCATCATGCAACTGGAAATGTGATTCATCAGACCACATGACTTTTTTCCAATGCTCGACTGTCTAATCCTTGTGTTCCTGTGCGAATTGGAGACATTTTATCTTGGTAACTGCAGACATCAAAGGTGTTTGAACAGACCTTCTGCTTCCCTATTGTATACGATGCAGTGTATGGCTAATTTGCCTACAAACGTCAGGTGGTCATAATAATCTGGCCATTCAATATGAATATATATGTATTCAGATTTATTACTTAGGTTATATTCATTTATTCAAATAATGTATAGTTATCAGTCAAGGGTTGAGTATATGCACTCAATAAAACCAAGTACTGAATATATGATGAAGACTGTAGGAGCTGTCATATTTAACCTTATGTAGTCTAGATATATTTTAGAACTGGCAAGTAATACTAAAAGTAAACTTCATATTTTAGTGGATTTAATTGTATTTAATTGTATTTATACATTAATTTTGGGGGTAAACACCTTTCATTATCCCCTCTAATATTCCACAGAGATAATTAGAATTATTTTTTAATTCCTGAAAGAAAGTTTTATAAATTCTCTTTTCTTAAGTAGAGGACTTATATATTTTTTGTTTTGTTAACCATATTTTATGTGCTTTATTGCTATGATCAATGTGCTATTTTTTCCTATTACAGTTTGGTGGTTATTGCTGATATAAAGAAACACTATTGTTTTTTGCATGAATCATTTACTGATCTCACTATGAAATCTTAATAGTGATTTCTTTAGAATTTGCCAGATAGAGCTTACTGGATCTTCATTTTCATGAAATACACTCTGCACAATACCGATATTGCTGTGAATTAATACAGTGTCTGTGTTTATCTAATATGAACAGTCTGCATTTTCTGCAGACTGTTTTCTCTTCAGGGATTGGATTTTCTCTTTAGGGGTTGGATTCAGTGTACTGTGGCAGTAGGGAATTTAAAACTCTCTTGGAAAAATCAGCTGCTTTCATCAAGGTTGAAAATAGAGTTCTATTCTATATAGCATCTCATTCTACCCTGGCAATAGTCTCATGTGAAGCTTCATGGTGATCAGATTGGATAATTTTCATTTGGCTGTAAGATTATGAGAAGAAGCCACACTTCATCATTATCTCTATCTCTATCTCTATCTCTATCTCTATCTCTATCTCTATCTCTATCTCTATCTCTATCTCTATATCTCTATAGTATGTCTACCTGTAAACTCAAGCTAGCTTTTATAACATGTATTTTAACTTCTGAAATGTTCAACATATACCATGTCCAATTATTATATTTTCCAAACAAACATTAATGTTATAATTGAAATCATCAATAATTGAATGAAAAAATATTATTTTATAGTCTTTCATCATGTCAAGACACTGTATTTTATTATAAAATATATTTTCATATAATAAATTATTTAAAGACATTAATGACAGTCTTAATATCACCCAGCTTTTATTTATTTAAACGTAGCTTGCAGTAAGTTTTATTGTTCATATCCACTCATTTTTTTTAACCTGATAACATTAAAACAATTTGAAATTCTATTTAGGGAAAACACACTTGCACATATCATAGGAAATTTTCATTCTCCAAGAAACATATGAACACTTTTTGGACTGTTTTGGGGGGAATGATTTTTCTTATTACCTGGGTAGCAAGAGGAAAGGATGTTGATTGACTAGTCTAAATACTAAACTAGTTATTTAAAAAAAAAAAGTCTAAGTAATTGACAAATGATGACTCTTCTCCCTAAGAAAAATGCACATATGCCAGAATTTCATATTCAGCTTTGATTTATCCCAACCTTGTCATAGTAAACAGATACAGGGAGGAAATAAGCAAAAGGCGATGATTCGAAGTAAATGGTTAGACATTAAAAGGATACAACCATAAGCAAAGAAATATTTATCAAAGTTTATTTAACTTCCTAAATCCGTGGTCAGCAAACTGCGGCTTGCGAGCCACATGCTGCTCTTTGGCCCCTTGAATGTCGCTCTTCCACAAAATACCACAGCCTGTGAGAGATTATTTTGAAGAAGTGGTGTTAGAAGAAGTTTAAGTTTAAAAAATTTGGCTCTCAAAAGGAATTTCAATCATACTGTTGATAGATTTTTGGCTCTTTGACTAATAAGTTTGCAGACCACTGGCCTAAATGAATGACAAAAGAGAAAGTAATATGCAAGTGAATATATGACTAGAAACTTTTTTCCTACTTGATAAGAATAATCAAGTGCTAATGTTACAAACAAATGGCAAGTTCTATCACCAACATAGTTATAACAAGTAGACTATTAATATGTTTATACAGATAATTGTTTGAAATGTATAAGGGGAAAATTGTGGCCCTAGAACTTGAAGGTTAATGTATGTGTGTTGGATGATGCCCTGAGTCAGATATATATAATCTAAAATAATAAAAGCATAATATGCTAATTAAGCCAGACAACCAAATGACCTTCCAGACATAATTCTTCTGAATGAAGCTGCCATGGCGGGGGCTAAGGCAGAGTCTGTTAGGGGTGATCAGGCAGGCAGGCATGTGAGCAGTTAGAAACTAGCAGTTCCAGGATTGTGAGAGCATGCAGATTACGCTGAAGAACCCTCCCTCCCCCATGCAAAAATTTCATGCACCAGGCCTCTAGTGTTTACTTATAAAAGTACTAATCTATTTTATTTCCTTATAACTTCAAAATAAGAAATAGGTTAAAAGCAAAAATTAAAATACTTATCTCTCTTGTATCCAATGTTGAGTCTTCTCATTAGCTAATACCGGTATCTATCTATCTCTATCTATCTATCTATCTATCTATCTATCTATCTATCTATCTATCTATCTATAAAAGCCTAAGCAAAGATTATGACCATTATGACTGAACAACTGGAATGATTGGAACTATAGGTCGACCAGTCATTATTACATGCACTGACCACCAGGGGGCACACACTCAACATAGAAGCTGCCCTTTGGTGGTCAGGCTTTCCCACAGCCAACCTCCCATGACCAGCCAACCTTCCCTAGTACCTCCCCCTGACTGGCAGGTCCCATCAGCAGGCTCTATCCAGCAGCTGGCAGGTCCTATGGCTGGCAGCCAGTAGGCCCTCTCTGGTAGCTGGCAGGTGGCAGGCCCTCAGGCCCCAGACTAGGCCTGATCAGGACTGACCCGATAGGCCCTGATCTCTGATCAGGCCTAGGGACCCATGCATGGATTTCATGCACTGGGCCTCTAGTAAAAATATAAAAACTCAGATTATTTTTCTGACATTGGAAAATTCTGTTTTCTGGACATCTAAGACAAATGGATTCCTCTGTATTGAACCATATATTAGTATAATAAAGTCATCTATGTTCCCAACATTGGTTAGGAGCTTCTCAATTTTATTTACTGCTCTAAAATTTTCAAGTATTATGATAAAGAATAAATATGAATCTTCCAACAGCCAATTTACTTCTCTTAATTGAAATATAGATAATAGTATATTTTTTTTCCTAGAAAATTTTACTTTCCTATATTATTCCATTTGTGGAAATTTATAGTTGCTATTCTATTCTTATGTTCTAACCTTAAAACTGTGGATTTTGTTTTGGGTGAAGCTGAACCTGGAAGAGCAAGAATGTTCCCAAAGCTGAAGTGTTCTTATAATCATAATATATGTTAAAGTTACTATTTATATAATGAACAAATAAGTGGCACAAATTGTAAGAGCTTCAAGAGTTCAGTTCCACTTGAGCCACCTATGAGAGGGTACACTGAGGTTGCCAGAATAACTTTATGAAAATGTGCATCCGTATAGTGAATAACCTGTTGGCATTGGTCTTTAAACATTTTTTCTCCTCACTTCCTTGCTTTACATGAGCCTAGATAATGGAACAGCACAAAGAACTAAGTTAAAAAATACATAAGGAACACCCAGGCCAGATAGCTAGTTGATTAAAGTGCTGTCCTGATATGTCAAGGTAGTGGGTTTGATCCCCGGTCAGGGCACACACAAGGAACAACCAATAAATGCATTAAGTAAGTGGAACAACAAATAGGTGCTTCTCTTTCTCTCCCTTTCTCTCTCTAAACTCAATAAATAAAAATGAAAAAAAAAATACGTAAGAAGCCTTAAGGCAGGAAGAGATATATCATGTAAAATGGGTTGGTTATGCTATACAGAATCTTGTTTACTTTGCAAGAGGATGGAAATAGCAGTTGTAGCACCTCCACCCCCCTCTCAACTCTTTCCCTTTCTTGAGTAATTAAAGATATTTGTTTATGCTCACCTGGTAAGATTTAGCAACTAAGAATATGCTGGAACATCAGCAATTTTTCCCTGGCAAAGAGCTTCTGTGAGTGACCTGGGTGACAAACCTGTCCTAACTGCAGTACAGCTTGCATTTGTCACAGGTGAATGGGCTCAATTAGCAAGAGAGACAGTGTTTTAATTATTAAAATAAAGGCAAGTAAAGAAGGAAACATTTTCCTCTTTATGGAGAGGTGACATTGTAGCAATAATTTTCTTCTTTGAGTTTTACAAGGAAGGCAACTACAGCAAGAACACAGCACTTTATTATTTAACATCGACAAAGTGATCTGAAATAAAACTTATAGACATCATTCTCAAAAGACATTAATAGGGAGTAAGGTTTTCCATGAATATTAATGTGTCCATACACCTCCTAAAATTTCATGCCTTTCTATTCTGCTTATTAAAATCTTAGGGACAATATTAGACCTTTGCTGTGATTCATTTAATGAAGCAAATAACTCCAATTTTGAATGAACTTATGAAATTTGGGAAGAGACATTACTTCTTTCAGCTTATGGGGTAGTATTTAGTATAATAAAAACAAAAAGTTTTAGATAGTATTGTGATGGGTTGAAAGAAAGTCTCGGCCTAGACACTAACTTGTTAGGTGAGCTATGTGGGCCTTGACTGTAGTGAGAACTGTGAATTCCCAAAGTGGTGGAACTAAATTAAATAGAACTGTGGAAGCAGCATGATAGACACCTCAATATTGGAAAGGAGGAGAAATTGGAATTTAAATTGAAAATCTGCCCGCATAGTTTCTCAAGAGAAGCTGAGTGTTAAACTTAGAATTAAGTTATGAAGAATAAGAAAAGATTAGTGTTCTAGATATTAGTACAGAGATAGATAAAAAGAAAAGGGAAAAGATATGAAAACCAAAATGAAAATGGGGACTGTAGAAACCAGCTCACAAGTATGAAAATTTCCTTGATCCTCTGAAATACCTAATTCATTCATCCATTTATAACCCCATTTAATTAACAAGCCTTTACTTAACTTTTCTTGAGAGTTAGGAAACAGAGTAGGTGCTGGCAATCTATAATAATAAAAGCATAATATGCTAATTAGACCAGGCGTCCTTCCAGACAAACTTCCAGATAAAGCCGGGGCTGTGAGGGAAGCCCCGGTCCTAGGTGCCAGAGGGAAGCCGATGCTGGCAACCAGGGGAAGGAAGGCCTACTCTTGCATGAATTTCATGCATTGGGCTTCTAGTGCAATAATAAATGACCTGGTTGGTGTGACTCAGTTAATTGAGTGCTATCCTGTGCACTGAAAGGTTACTAGTTCAATTCCTATTCAAGGCACATTCCCAGGTCAATGTTTTTTTTTTTCTCTCTCCCCTTTTCATTTCATCTCTCTCTTATATCAATAAAAACATAAAATAATAATAATAATAAATGAGATATAGGTTTATCTAAAGAAATGTCAATCTACTAGCAGATATTTAAACAAAGCATTGCAGATAATGTTATAATATGTTAAACCCTACCAGTAAATAACAGTTCGTTGGGAGCAGAAAGAACAGGGTGAATAACTTTACCTAGATCTAAATGATAAATAGTGTTGAGCGATAAAAACAGCATTGTATAGGGATCCAAGATGGCTGCACAGGTAAACATCTAACCACAGCCACACACAACAATTTCAATAAAATACAACTAAAATATAAAATGGACATTGCCCAGAGCTACAGGAAGTTGACTGACTGAAAATTCTACAACAAGAAGGAAAGATAAAACCAGAAAGAAAATCAGAGGAGCTGTAAAAGCCTAAGGTACGGAGACATGCTGCAAGCGCACGGAGAGGACAGAGCCAGAGAGGAGGGAGAGGCTGAGTTCCTTGCTGGCGTTCCCTAGCAGAAAGAAAATAAAAGCCCCGGACTGGGCTGAACCCCAGAACCGACAGCACTGAACCCCAGTTCTAGGCCAGACCCTGGGGACCCAGGCTCAAACAGAGGAAGACGGGGCTGTGAGGCGGAACCCCAGGGGAGTGGCAAAAAGCAGAGCCCCCGGAGTCACACACATTGTACGCAGAGGACGGTCTGTTGACTCTGATGCTAGACTGCCCTAGCGGGAAGGAGACAAAAGCTCCAGTCTGGGAAGAACACGATGAGGAGCAGGAGCTGCTACCAGGCACCAGCAAGCTGGGCGCCAGCAAGGAGCCAGACGACAGGGCCCTTGAAGGGGAGGTGCTGTTGGCCCCTCGACTGCTGATTGAGGGCTGAGGCTGGGGGCTGCTTCCTGGGCAGCGCCGACCCTGGCAACAGGCTGAAGCCACGCAGAAGGCTGCGGAGAACAAAGGGCCACCATAGGCCAGCCTGCTGAGCTTCCAGAATGAGGAGGAAGAAACCGAAGATTTCAATGTGAAGAAATCAAGTTATAGCAAAAGATAGTAAAATTACTTAAGAAAGAATAAAAAGAAGATCTTGAAAAATCAAAGATTAAGACAGAACTCAACTCAGCAGCCAACATTGCAACATAAATGAATTAAAAAAAAAAAAAAAAAAAAAAAAAAAAAAAAAAAAGACAGAATGTTGAAGCAGTGGAGGCAAGGCCCAGAGTGGCCAGGCCCAGGGCAGTGGCAGCCAGGCCCGGAGCAGCAGCAGCCAGGCCCCGAAGCAGCAGCAGCTAGAACCAGAACAGCAGCAGCCAGGCCCAGAGCAGCCAGGCCTGGGGCAGCAGCAGCCAAGCTCGGAGCAGCCAGGTCGGAAGTAGCCAGGCCCAGAGCAGCAACAGCCAGGCCCGGAGCAGCAGCAGCCAGGCCGGGAATGGCCAGGCCCAGAGCGGCCAGGTCCGGAGCAGCCGGGTCTGGAGCAGCCAGGCCCAGAGCAGCTGGGTTAGGAGCAGCCAGGCCTGGAGCAGCAGCAGCCAGGCCCGGACCAGCAGTGGCCAGACCCAGAGCAGCTGATTGTGGATAAGAACAGAGCAACAGAGGCCAGGCCCAAAGCAGCCAGGCCTGGAATGGCTCGCTCCTCGCCTGCCCATGCCCCAGGGCTGCTTCTCAGACATGGCTGGAAACTTTTGGGGGAACTTGAGGGTCTGCTGAATCAAGTGATGAAGGCTTAGATCTAGATGTGTTGAGTTAGTATAGCTCTGGGGTGTTGATCTGTGAGTGCCTTGTGTGGTGCCTGGATGAGGTTGGTTGATCTATTTGGAAGTGTCTTGTGTGTAAAGTGTATCGTTGGGCATGTGGAGGTATTATTGATTTGAGAAAATACTAAGTAATTGATTTACTACCTGAAAAATTTGAAGTTCTGAAAGTTTAAGGTCTCTTGCCAAAAAGAGGTTTTAAAGCTAACACCCTAATTTCAATGGAGAAAGGGGAAGACAAGCCCTTCCCACCCAGAACAGGTAATCTAATTCCAACCAGCAGCTATCTTTAAAAAATGTGTCCATTTACATTTGAATAGCTTTGCCTTTTGATAGCCTAAGGGCAAGTTTACATGTAAACAAGTTTACTTCTCAGTTCCCAGGGCAGAAAAAACAAGGTTTAAAATTATTAGATTTTAAAATTTATTCTTAAAAATATAAAAGTTTATTAATTAAAAAAACAAACAAGGAAATCAAAAAACCTAATGAACAATATTAAGTGTTGATTATAATAGAATCAGAGATACGGGAGGTTAGTGGACTGACAATTCTCGGGGTGGGGAGTGGTGGATGCGGGAAGAGACTGAACATAAACTGTGCACCTATGGATGGGGACAATAGGGGGTGAGGAAAGGGCAGAGGGTGGGATGGGAACTTAGTGGAGGGGGGAAGAAATGAGGAACCTTTGTAATAATAATGAAATATAGTGGCAACCATACTTTGGTAAAAAAGAAAAAAAAAAATAGTGTTGAGCAAGTGAAACCTGTTACCACCTCCAGGGAATGAGTCCCATTGTGTGGAGATCAGCAAAGAGTTTAACAGCACCTGCTACTAGGAGCAGCAGTCCCTAGATGTCAATGACTGCATGGTTTGCAGGTGTCTGGGTAAGAAAGACAACTCACATTTGGGTGAAACAACACTTTACTTACAAATAGAAGAGGTAGAGAAAGATCAACTTCAACTGTGAGTGTCTGTCCCCCAAAACCAGCAGGTCTCACCTTCAGCCGATGCTGGGAAATGATCTGTGCACACTATCTGTGCTGCAGGTGAAGGATTCCATTCCCTCCCTATTCTCTGGGGACAGACATAGCAGGACGTTGGCCAGGGAACAAATGTCTACATAGAACAAAGACCTACACTTCAAGCCTGGAATAAGGAAAGCTATTTCTAAACAAAGAGACAGATCCAGCACAAGCTGTGAAGGCTCTTTCTCTAGTTGCAAAAAAATGTTCCAGGCTCAAGGCCACTGCTATGCAACCGTGCAGGACTGCCTTTCCTACAGGCAGAGGTTTCCATGGTGGACAAAGTGGAGAAGAGATTTTGGCTAAAAATGTGTTTTTGTACCAGTTAAGGCACACGCTTCTCTTACTCTCTTCTTTCCTATTTCTGGGAGCAATGTACTACCAGTTCAGCCTTGTTGAGGGAAGAGGTAAGAGAAGATAAAAATTTGTTTATAGCACTTTTTTTAAGTGAAGAAGGGAAACTTTCATGTAGGTTTGCTCAGAAGATTCCATCTTACACCCAGTATCCTATTTTATCTTGTGTTAGGATAATACATTAAAAGAAAAAAAAAAACCTAAATTACTTGAGTAAACTTATATTTAGTCCTAATATTATTGGTAGTATTTACTCTTTAGCCTGATGTGATTTAGTCATTGTTCTAATGTGGTTTTAGTCCTTTATACTTTTTGAAAATCATCTTTCCTTTTTCTTGCAAAAAAAGTATACAAAATAAAACTTGAAAGGACAATGCATTTAAGTAGGATGAAACTACTTACAAAAAACAATGCAATTGAAAAAAATAAAGCAGTTGACTGTCTAAGATAAATGCATTTAACTATATTTAAGATAAAGAAATTGACTAAGTTGCATTATTCTACAATATATATCAGCAAATTTTCAATATATATATAATTATTATGCAATAACACATATCTGATATATAGATATATTCTGTAATAATATATATTTAAAAATATAAGTATACAATTAAAATTACAGTTTTATCATCAGAAACTTCAGTGAATGTTTTTATATAGTAAAACATTTCAGCAGGCTGGGAAAACCCTGTGTGTGTGTGTGTGTGTGTGTGTGGTTTTCTAGGTGAAACAAATAGTTATAAAATGCAAAGTAGATTAGTAGTATAGACAGAGCAATGAAGTTCTTGGTTAATAGACATATCAACTCATGGATTATGATTTTCCAAATATATGTTAAAGAAATTGAACCTGAAATCATCAGATATGTATTGAACTATAAAAGATCCAGCATAACCAAAGCAATCCTGAAGAAAAAAAAAAAAGAACAATGCTGGAATATCATGCTACCTGACTCCAGCATATACAACAGAGCTACAATAATCAAAACAGCATGATATTGGCAAAGAAACAGATACACAGATCAATGGAACAGAATAGAAAGCCCAGCTATAAAACCACACATAAATGGACAGTTAATATTCAACAAAGGAGCCAGAAATACACATTGGAAGAAAGATAGTCTCTTTAATAAATAGTGCTGGAAAAACTGGAAAGCCACATGAAAATGAATGAAACTGGATTGCAGTTTGTCTTATGTACAAAAATTAATTCAAAATGGACCAAAGATTTAAACATAAGACCCCCAAATTATATGTCACATAGGGAAAAAATTAGGTACCAAACTTATGGACCTTGGTGATAGATAACATTTTATGGACTTGACCCCAAAAAGCAAAGAAGGTAAAGACAAAAATAAATGAATGGGGCTATATCAAACTGAAGAGTTTCTGCAAAGCAAAAGAAACGGACAACAAAACAAACAGGCAGCCAACTAGAAGGGAGATGATAATTGTAAACAGTAGCTCTGACAAAGATTTAATTTCCAAAGTATATAAAGAACTCATAAAACACAACACCAAACAAACAATCAATCAAAAAGTGGGCAGAGGACATGAAAATATACCTTTCCCAAGAAGACATACAAACAGCCAATAGATTTATTAAAAGATGTTCAACCTCACTGTCAATCAGGGAAGTGCAAATTAAAACTACAATGAGATACCACCAGTTAGAGTGGCCATTATCAGTAAGACAAGCAACAGTAAGTGTTGGAGAGGTTGTGGGAAAAAAGGAACCCTCATTCACTGCTAATGGGATATAAATTGGTACAACTATGGAAAGCAGTCTGGTGATTCCTCAAAAAATTAAAAATAGAGCTACCATATGACCCAACAACCCCACTCCTGGGTATATACCCCCCAAAATTGAAATAACATATTCGCAAAGATATATTCACCCCTATGTTCATTGCCGCATTATTCACTGTGGCCAAGAGTTGGAAACAGCCAAAGTGACCTATGATAGAGGACTGGATAAAGAAGATATTATATATATGCTCAATGGAGTACTACACAGCCATAAGAATGGATGAAATAACATCATTTACAACAACATGGATGGACCTTGAGAACATTATGCTAAGTGAAATAAGTCAAACAGAAAAAGCTAAGAACTATATGATTTACCTCATACGTGGACTATAAAACTGAAACTTATTAACACAAACAGCAGTGTGGTGGTTGCCAGAGGGAGGGCGGTTGGGAAAAGGGGTCCTAATATGAGGTGACAGGAGATTTGACTTTGAGTGTTGGGCACATGGTCCTATATACAGATTTTTTAAATTAGTAATCCACACATGAAACGTATATGTTCATGTTGACCAATGTCACCCCCATAAAATTAAATAAATTAATTGATTAAAATGTATATTGAAGAACGTCCTTAACACATATTGCATAGAAATTTAATAAAACTCACTTTAGGTAAGAATCTACTTATTTTTTCATATTAATTAATTAGTCAATGAATTTGTTCATTTTCTTTCATTTGTACACAAATAGGATCTATTCTATGCACTGAGATGTAGATGTAAAGATACAGACAAAAGAAGTGACTTCTTGCCAAAACCAGTTTGGCTCAGTGGACAGAGTGTCAGCCTGCGGACTGAAAGGTCCCAGGTTTGATTCCAGTCAAGGGCATGTACCTTGGTTTTGGACACATCCCCAGTAGGGGGTGTGCAAGAGGCAGCTGATGGATGTTTCTCTCTCATCGAAGTTTCTAGCTCTCTATCCATCTCCCTTCCTCTCTGTAAAAAATCAATTTTATATATATATGAAGTGACTTCATGAAGTCATGCTTCATGAAGCTGATATTCTAGTGGGAGACATAAATCAGTAAACAAATTTACAAACAATAATACTGTTTCATTTAGTATATTTTGATGAAGATAAACAAAGTAGGATAAATAAGAAGAACACAAGGAAGGAGTTTACTATTTAGGTAGCACGTCATGGAAAATCTACCCGAGGAAGTAATATTTGAGCAATGACCTAAATAAGAGAGAGAGCAAGCCAGGGAAATACTGGAAGAAAAGAGTTCAAGACAGAGGCTGGAGTGGAACAAATAATGAGAGAGTGATTGAGAGGTAAATTCATAGAGATAAGCAGTAATCAGATCACATAGGGCCTGTAGGCCATGCTACAGATTTTGGAATTTATTCTGATTATAATGGGAAGCCATTAGAGAATTTTGAGCAGGAGAATGATATAATTCTGGTTACATGTTGAAATTGTCAATCTGGTAGCACAGTGGGGAACAGAAGGCAGGGGGATAAACATAAATATAAGAAAATGAGTTATGAAGCTAGTAAAGTAATTCAGACAAGTGATACGAAAGGGTTGAGCCAAGTTGGAATTGGTGAGTAATGGAAAATGGTAATACTGGCAAAAATTGTTCATGATCTGTATGTGGGTATGAGGGAAAGAGAAGAAATAAAAGATGAACCCTGTGTTTTTGCGTTGAGCACCTGAGTGAATGTCAAAACTATTTGCCAAGATAAGAAAAATTAGGGGAATAGCAGTTAAGGGAAAGAATAAGAAATTCTGATTTGGATAGGTTAAGTGCCATGTGAGAATTAGATTTCCAAGTGGAGATGTTAAGTAGACAGCTGGAAATATGATTTGAGAATTAAATGTGAGATCCAGGCTGAAGGTATAAATTTGGGAATCATAAGCATATAGATGATTTTTATAACTATTGGACTAAGATCACCAAAGGAGGAGGCATGGATAGAGAAAAGGGCCAAGATCTTTGGAGGTACAGCAACATTTAACAGTCAGATATAGCAATAAAGACAAAAAAGAACCAACAAATGTAAGGGAAAGGAGATCATTTGTCTTGAGGTTGGCAAACTAAAGCTCTAATGGCAAATCGAGGCTATTTATTTTCGATGTCTCTTAAGCAAAGAGTGGGTTTTACAATTTTAAATGGTTGAATAATTATTGAAAGAAGAATACTGTTGTGTGACACATGAAACTTGTATATAATTCATATTTCAGTATCTATGAATAAAGTTTTGTTGGAACACAGCCATACTTGTTTATTTACATCTTGTTTAAGTCTGCTTTTGTGCTAAATCAACAGACTTGTGTAGTTTCAACAGTCCATAAAACCTAACTTATTTTCTGTGTGGCTTTTTATAAAGTATTCCAGTCCTTCTTTTAATCACTAAGAGAAGGATATGCTTCAAGAAGAAGATGATCAAATGTATTGAATTCTGCTAGAAGGCCAATTTAAAAGAGGGTAGAGTTTACCCTGAATTTGGCAAGATAGAGTTATTTGATGGCTATGTCAAGAATGGCTTCAGTAGACTGATGTGGAAAAGCCTATTTGAAGTGGATTGATGAGAGAATGGAAATACAGCATGTAAAAACAGAAAAGTAACAAAGCAAAACAAAACAATAACTAACACTCTTTCATAAACTTTTCCAATGGAAATCAAGAAAAATCTTGTAGTAAATAGAAGGGATGTATATTCAGGGAAGATATACTACAGTATAATATATATTCTTTATATTATAGCCTATTCTTTATATTATAGCCCTTTACTTTATTATTATAAAAATCTGTTATAAAGGGAAAATATGCCTTAAAAACATATAAAAGAACTTTTGGGAAGCCAAATAATTGTTCAAGTTTATTGTATTGCAGATATATAAAATAATAGCGAAAGCATAAATAAAACAAAAAAAATTGTGAATGCAATTAAATTGCAGATCTTCCTTATATTGTTAAGTAGTAAATTTTATATAAAAATTATCTTGGGGGAAATTTTCATTGACCTTGAAATTGCCTTTTAATTATTGTTTTATGGATATATTCATATTGATACAGGTATAGAACAGCACATATGTGATATATGATTACATATATTTTCTCTGTTACCATCACAAACTAGACATGGTAAATCTTATCCAATGAAATAAAGAGTAACTGTCAAGCCTTGAGAAAAACAACCGCCACTTTAAAAAATAAATTTGTTGGGGTAACATTGGTTAATAATATTATATCAGTTTCAGGTGTACAACTTTATAATACAACATCTGTATATTATATTGTGTACACAGCCCCTCTTTTCCCAAAGCTTAGTATTCATTTTTATTTATTACGGAACTTACTTGCCAATAGTAAAATTGTTTTACTTCATTTATATATAAATCACAGATAAGGTAGTGGAATATGGATTTATGCATATAAGCTCTTACTCCTGAGGATCAATGGAAAGAAAAGGAACATAATCATTGAGATACAAACACAGAAATTCTGTACAAGAACTTGCAAAGCCTTTAATAATAACAAATACCCACTATCCTTGGAATTTTACTAGGAGTCTAATAAGAAGTGAAGTCATGAAGTTGGATCTCTACGATGTATAGAGATATCTGGACTTTAAATACCACCTTTGGGGAAGAGCATTATAGGATTGAAGCTGTCAGAGGAGATCAAGCACTGTCTAAGGAAGAAAAAAATCTCTACTAAAGCTGTCAGCTTAAGTCTCCAGAAACAATGATCTCTTCCACAATAACTTGAGCCAAAAAAGAGTTAGCAGAAGTAGATGATATAAAGAAGTTAATTGTAAAGAGAAATTGGCTTATAGCAACTAGAACTTTTTCATTATCACCAAATATTTATTGAATAGCTACTTGAATAAGTCACATGGGTGACAATGAAATTGCACTGACCTTCTCTAGGTGATGTGACAAACCAGTTAGGCTTCTAACATTCTGAAATTTATCAACAAAAAGAATAAAGGCCCATACTAAAGGCCAAAAGACAATGATCGTGTATCTTGTTATGAAAGTAAATCTTGAATACAGACTCTGATACTTATACTTATTTTTATCAATGTAGTATTTATCTCTATTTCTGAGAAGAATAACACCACTCTTCTTCACATGTAAGATTCAAGGTGAGGCTGCTGCTTAGTAAACTGTGCTCTTTCTTATCACCCTTCAACTCACAGGGCAGTGAATTTAACTCAATTATTACAGTGACTGAGCAAGTTAAGAGTCTTTCTGGGATTTCATATGCAAAAGTTGAGTGAGAGAAATCTCTCCTTCTCTGGGTTATAATGTAGAATGATATAATGTTGGAGTTACTTCTGATCATACACTACCCATCAGCTCTCATGTTGGAATCTGTCTGAAGTAAGACAAAACAATCAAACCCCAAAGAAAAGGGAGTGAAAGATTAGAGAGCATCATTTCAGTCCTTGGACCTGTACTGCCTTTCCAATGCTTCTCCAACTCCACCCCCCCCCCTTTTTTTGTTGTTGTTGTAAGCTAGTTTGGTTTGATTTATGACTAACATATAGGCAATGAGCTATTAATAGCTTACTAGTAACTGCAATTATCATGAGTAATACAGAACTAAAAAGAGGTAACATACTACAATTTTATATTGTGTATGATCCTAAATAAGCTACTTACAACTTTCTCCAAAAAGAAAATATTCTGTCTTAAGACCCAAAAGGAATTTTTTAAATGTCTATTTTTAAATGTTTTATTATTTAAATGAGTGAAGTCATAGAGGACAAGAATATATCCTATCACCAAACAGCAAGTCACTGGAAGATCTGAAACCCAAATCTTTTGCTTATTGTTTAATGACCTTTCTCCTGTACTGCTGTGCCAGTGATGAATGTCAGCGTTGTCTGGGAAACTTGGTATTACAGTCTGCAGTTATGTCTGGATAAAATAAATCACTATAACAATAAATTCAATATCTATATTACAGAAAGACAAAACCAGAAAATCCTTTTTTAGTGGACTTGTCTCATAAATACAGGGCCACAGGAGAGTATGGAAAAAGTGGTTTGATGGAAAGAATACCACCTTGGACATAAATATTTGTCAGTTTAAAAAAATTATGTTAACTTTTTTTAGGGACATTTGCTTATCATTAGTCCTATTGTTTCTATTAATAGCTGTAATGACAAACAGACAATGTTATCCATAAAATGTCCTGCCAGTTTTGGGATCACTGAATCTCACTATCATTCAGTCAATCAAATTAAGGGAGAGGGAGTTCCTTAATAAGACTGATCCAGTATAATATATTTATTAAGGTAATTTGAAAACCCACCTTGGATCTCTGGAGATAGTTGTAACATGAGATGTAATGCAAAAATTGAACATATACAATGGGAAAGTGATCATGATGATTAAAATATTTGCACAGCAAATACTGAAAATGTTATAATAAATTTTAATAACCATTGAATGGTGCTTGGTTAGAAATGTTTTCTGTTTTTGTTTATTTTTTATCAAGAAGTCAAATAACTCATTTGAGACTTCAATGCTTCTTATCAGATTGATTATTGAAAAAATAGACTTGGGAATCAGCTGGAAAATAGCATGACTTTAACTCTTAATGCCATCTTATCCTTTTTAAAATCATGGTCACCAGCCATTCCCACCCTGACCTTTACATAGGCAGAGGTTCAATTGCCCAAGTGAGCCATAGCAAGGATGACAGGGCTAGGCAGCTGGAGTAAGAACATTAGTATTGAATTCAGAATTTCTACCCCTAACTTCACCAGTGCCTCGAAGCTGTATCTACCCAGAAGAGAGCAGAACATGGCATGGGAAAGAAACTTCCTTTTCCTTACGTTAGAGAAGAAACAAATAGGTATGAATGATGTTTAAAAAAATTTTTTAATAAAAGGAGTCTAGGTAGAATATAGAAAGGATAGAGACTAGCTGGGAGAGAGTAATTAGCAAAAAGGAATTTTACCATTTTGAAATATGGAACTTACTTTTGAGGGCTGCCATACTACCCTCTTTATTTAATTGATCAAGTCCTATCTATTTTCTCTTATAAATACCTCTTAAATCTGTTCATTTCTTTTAACCACATCTACAATCACAAAATCCATTCTACCAACATTCCATCTCTCTTTCCTGGATGGCTACTGAAGCCTTGTGGCTAGCTTTCCTGCTTCAGATTCAATCTGGTATTTTCTGGAACTGCCTTGTTCAGTCTTTCAAGAGCCAATTGTGTGCATCACTTTTCAACTCCACCTTCAGGAACATTGGTAGCTTGATGTTGGCCATGGTGGCAATATTTACACCACAGAAATTGGAATGTGCTATAAATCAGGAATTGTTAAAATATATTTTCCTGATAGCTAATTGTAAATATTTACTGGCATACCACTGCCTAAAATTCACTCTCTGTATAGCTGCAAAAATGATATTTTTAAAAACATAAATTACATCACATAATTCTCCTTTAAAGTCTACAGAGAGATCCTGTAAAATCCCAATTACTTCCTGGAATCTTCCTGACATGAGATATTCTGACCTCACCATACTCTATACCATCTCACTCATTATAATCAGTCACCATCTTTGTCTGCTTTCCAACCCTCCAACATATAAAGTTCATGGTCTTGGAGTGCTAGGGATACTCTTCTGGATCTTTGTATAACAGAGTCATTCTTGTCATTCAAGTCTCAATTACCTTTTCAGAGAAGTTTTTTTGTGACCACCTATCATATGTTTTTATAATATTATGTTGTTTCCTGTTATTTTAGTTCTTTTCTTTTTATCTCCCCTATCATAATATATGCTTTGTGAAAACAGGGTCATGCCTTTTAGTTTCTTTTGCTGTATTACCAGTAGCTAGAAAAATTCCTGGTTCACATTTAATGAACTAATTAATAATTGGATAAATGTATAATTCACAACTACACAGAATAGTATTTGACATAACTATTGAATCTCATTCCATTTTCTACTTATGAATCTATTATAACCCTGAAAAGGAGAAACCATGTCCATCATAGTAGTACAAGGCTTGTGGTCTGAAGCTCAGAAAATGCCTTTCCATTTCTTGGAGGAATATCTAAAGATAGCTCCAGAACTTTAATCTTGTGTTATTGATTCTTCAAACTTGTAGGTTGTAGAGGCTGAAATGATTTATTCCCTAAAAATTAGGCTGTTTTGTTTCCTGAAACATCATTTTAAAAGAACTTCCTTTTAGTTTTGAATTAAGAGGTGAGATCTCAAAAAACTACAAGCTTGTCTTACAGTGGTATTTATTAATTTTAAGTGTTTAGAATGTCCATAAAATTTCCTAACATTCTGCCAGGGACCGGTTTGGCTCAATGGATAGAGCGTCGGCTTGGGGACTGAAGGGCCCCGGGTTCGATTCCGGTCAAGGGCATGTACCTTGGTTGCGGGCATATCCCCAGTAGGGGGTGTGCAAGAGGCAGCTGATCGATGACTCTTTCTCATCGATGTTTCTAACTCTGTATCTCTCTCCCTTCCTCTCTGTACAAAATCAATAAAATATATTTTTTTTAAATTCCTAACATTCATGCTACTTTGTTTTGAATGATTTTGTCAAAAGCTTAAAGTTAAATACAGAGAGTACAACAGTATCTAGGAGCATAACTCTCAGCCCTCACTCTAGCAGTGGTTCTCAACCTTCCTAATGCCATGACCCTTTAATACAGTTCCTCAAGTTATGGTGACACCCAACCATGAAATTATTTTTGTTGCTACTTAATAACTGTAATTTTGCTACTGTTATGAATTGCAATATAAATATCTGTGTTTTCCAATGGTCTTAGGTGACCCTGCTAGCGATTCTCAACCTGGAACCCACAGGTTGAGAACCACTGCTATAGAGCCTAAGACAATTGGAAAACACACCTTCACATAGAAGAAAACTAATCCCATACTCAGGGTACTCACTGCTCCTCTTGCCCACTATTCAAGGATGGTGCTGCATCAACCAATGATGGATGAATGGATCTTCTTCCTTGCTTCTACCAATTTTAATAAGGAATGCCTTTGGCATTGAAACCCTTGTACCACAGAATTTAAATTGTTACTAATATCATTTAAATTGTTTAGAAATTATAAAATAGAAGAGGAGGATCTGTTTTAGGACAAATTGGCATTATAATCCTTAGTTTAAAGACTGAAAAAAGTACTAAACTTTTGTAGGCTTTTCTGAAATTTTCCATGATATAGACTGAGTTTTTAAATTGGGATACAGACTAGAGTTGGCAAGAGTTTAGCAGATAAAGCATCTGTTTTTTGTATATCTATTCACTTATTCCTCCCTAGTGCCATGCTTTTCAAATTAAAGTCATGACAAGAGACTTAACATTGCTTAATCTTTAAAGTTGGTGCTCAACAGAGGCCAGGCCCTGAGCAGCCAGGCCCGGAACAGCTCGCTCCTCGCCTGCCCCTGCCCCAGGGCTGCCTCTCAGACATGGCTGGAAACTTTCGTGGGAACATGAGGGTCTGCTGAATCAAGTGATGAAGGCTTAGATCTGGATGTGTTGAGTTAGTATAGGGCTGGGGTGTTGATCTGTGAGTGCCTTGGGTGGGGCCTGGATGAGGCTGGTGGACCTATTGGGAAATGTCTTTTGTGTGAAGTGTATCATTGGGCATGTGGAGGTATTATTGATATGAGAAAATGCTAAGTAACTGATTTATTATCTGAAAAGGGATTTGCTATCGGGGAAAGGGAGGGAAGAAGAGACTGAACATAAACTGTGCACCTATGGATGAGGACAATGGGGGATGGGGAAGGGGCGGAGGGTGGGGTGGGAACCTGGTGGAGGGGGGAAGAAATGAGGAACCTTTGTAATAATATGAACAATAAAGATTGATTTAAAAAAAAAATTTTTAAATAAATAAATAAAATAAAAGTTGGTGCTCAGAGCTCAATACTTGCAACTCAGTACACAATACTCATGCAAATAGACATTGCCCACCAGGGTAATTTTAGGATTTTTGAAGTTAATTTATCTATGATACCAATTTTCTTTATCTCTATTATTAAAAATAGCAGCAGTTATAAATGCTTAGTATTAACTGTAATGCCAGTTTATTGTTCTAAGTGATTTGCATGGATTTATAATTTTATCTTTACAATAAATCTGTGGGGTAGTTACTGTTGTTGTTCCCATATACAGGTGGAAAACCCAAGAACCCTGAAGTTTAAGTAGCTTGCTTAAGATTACACAGCTGGAAAAGGGGATAGTCAGAATTTGAACCCATGGTCATGATACAGAGCCAATGCTCACTCTGCTAATGTCCAATCAATCCTGCCTCTCAAAAGTAGGGCATGGTGCTAGTGAGAAATGGAGGGGACAATTGCAGACACCTATATTTCTGCCCTCTTATAGTCTGTATATAATAGAAGTCTCTTGTGCTCTCCGGAATTAAGAACACAGTGGGAAAAACATTAGACTGAGATTATAAAGAGCTAGAGTCTACTACTGATGTATCTCTTAACTTACTTTCTGACATGTAAAATTAGAGAATAAGTTATTAACCTGTGAAATGAGAGGGTTGTCTTGGAGTTGCAGTGTTCAAACTCTGCTCCTATCCACCTAGGGTTTTTGGTTGTTGTTGTTTTGTTAATCCTCACCTGAAGATATTTTTCCATTTATTTTTAGGGAAAGTGAAAGAGAGAGGGAAAGATAGAAAGAATAACTGATGTGAGAGAAACACATCAATTGGTTGCCTCCTGCATAAGCCCAGACCAGGGCCTGGGCCAAGGAGGAGCCTGCAACCAAGGTATGTGTCCTTGACTAAAATAGAAGCTGGAACCTTTTGGTTTGCAGGCCAACTTTCTGTCCACTGAGCCAAAGCAGCTAGGGCTATGTAGGGGTTTTTCAGAGGTATAGTAGCATCAATTTCTGGGATAAGAGAGTGCCACAGATGCAGAGCTCTTTCTTGGCTGAGTGCTCCTTCTTTTTGTCTTCTGCCATGTTTTACCTTATTGAATTGATTTTAAATAGGTGTGGAAGAAAGCAGAATTCAATTTTGAGGCCACTTTGTTCATTGCAATCTTTCTAGCAGTCTGGCCTTACTCTTTCTACTTATAGGCATACAACACTAAGGTGATAATCTTATAACCTAACAGAGAGAGCTAAGGATGGCTTCAAAATAACATGCATTTTTATGGACTTTTGGAGAGAGACAGCATCCTTGCTTTCTTGTTCAAAGTCTTTGATTCTAATGATGAAATTTTAAGCCAAGTAGGATGGATAGGTGTTTTCATAACAGCCAAGAAGTGCCTTTCAAAATTATAGCACATAAATGGCCACTCATTTAATCTGTGTATGTTCCAAATGTGTGCACACACACACAAGCTTGCACATATTTTCAGTATCTAATAATCTTCAGTTAAATATTTTGTTACTTATTATTCACTAAAGGCTTGATAAATGAAACGTCATGCAAGGGGCTCGGGAGCCACCTCTGCCTTGGCCCATTCCGCCACAGGTTTTTTCCGGAAGGAAATATGGTCTAATTAGCATATTACACTTTTATTATTATAGACTAGAGGCTCAGTGCATGAAATTTATGCATAGGTTGGGGGCGGGGTTCCTCAGCCCGACCTGCACCCTCTCCAATCTGGGACCATTGGCTCCTAACCGCTCACCTGCCTGCCTGCCTGATTGCCTCTAACTATCTCTGCCTGCTGGCCTCATCTCCCCTAACTGCCCTCCCCTGCCAGACTGATCACCCCTAACTGCTCTCCTTTGCCAGTCTGATTGCCCAACCACCTCTGTCTCGGCCCCCGCCACTGTGGCTTTGTCTGGAAGACAAACTAGCATATTATCCTTTAATTAGTATAGATGGTAATGGGGACACATACACGCAGACACATTTTTTCCTACCAGCTCATTATAATTCCACCTCCCCTCTTTCTGTGATACTGAGTAGGTGGACCCACTTTAGGTTGAAGTGCAGTGTACTTGGGTAATTACCCTAGGCTCTGACACAAAAGTCAATCAGTTATACAACAGATATGTATTAAGAACTCAGTACTCTAGAGGCCATGGGGGTTTTCAGTGAAACACAAACACATGTCCACTAGGGTCTTAACACACATAAAACATTAGCAGACAGTGTATAATTGTTAAATTGTCTGGCACAGGTTGTTAAAAGTAATGCGGATTTTAGAGAAGAAGAAGAGAAATGAGAACTAGTCAAGTCAAATATGACTTTGAAAGTGATGAAACATGAGCTGTGTCTTTAAGGGTGGGTGTCATTTAATTTGGCAGAAGGAAGAAGATGAGGGGAAGCCCCTGTTTTGGAGCCTCTATCACAGTAACTTCTGTGACTTGATGTGCATCACAGGGTATAATTTCAGGGCAACCAGAAATCTCTCTGTCCCATCACATCTGAAAAAACATCTTACTCTTAAGTATAAAAGTACATTACATTTAATTTTTAAAAATATAAATATTTGGGGGAATTATAATATATTAAGATAGGTTATCTTAGTTAAATATAGTTAAGATTATCTATTTCCACTAAATACTGAATTGTAGAATAACAAAGACTTGGTGTCACATGTCTTAGTGTCTCCTATATATAGGCCCCTGAAGAGATTTGTTCTTATGGAATGAGTCTTGGTCACTGCAAAAACTTGGTTCTCTTAGAATCTAAGGCTTAGATGAACTCTTTTTGCCTTCTATGAGAAGGGGTAAACATATGCATATATAATTAGTTTAGTAGCAGTAGAAACTTTGGCCTGCATTTCTCCCTTCTAACAGACCCTTAAGCCTTGACTTTCTATATATATATAACATATATATATATTATATATATATATATATATATATATATATATATATATATATATTATAAGCATCCTATTACTCATTTCTATGTTAACCATCTTATGGTATATGGAAATAAAGGGAAACTGGTTGCATTATTTCTCTGGATCATCCAAATGCTAGTTACTCCTCAGCATCATACTCTCCTCCCCATGGCAAAGACTGCTAGTTGCCTCCTATTTGTTTCTTTTTATTCTCAGTCTTAAAACCTTTGGTTTTTAGCTATTACCTGTCTACCTTTAATAAATATCACTTTCTCAGACATCCTTGCTGCAGGTATGCTCATGTGACTAAGTCCTAAACAATAGATTATAAGCAGAAGTAATGCATGCAATTTATGGGTAAGTATTCCTAAAGGAAGTGGCATGCCCTTCTTCATTGCTTCCTCATTCCTATTAGAATATAGATAGAGTAGCAGGATTCTAGCAACCATCATGGACAAATGAGATGATATTTGAAATGTAGGTCACCTATGGAGAGCAATAGGAAATAGTACTTTATTTTTTATATCCATCAAAAGATGGATGTAAAGAATAAGAAAAAGGTATAAAATGTATTTAGGCAGTGATTGTCACATAAAATTACCCAATATTTCTTGATTTTGGTTAGATTGATTTCTTTGGGAGGACCGTGTGTGTGTGTGTGTGTGTGTGTGTGTGTGTATTCCATCCCTTATCTATTTGATATCAGAATATATAATATAAAGCTTCATCTTGCACTCAAAAGGACCAGACATGGAAAGACCACTGGGCTATGTCAATATCCAATCTAGGCTGTCATGGTAGAGAGTCTATGGCATTCTTACTAGATTGGCTAACTCAGAATTAATAAATAAATAAATAAATAAATAAATAAATAAATAAATAAATAAAGTGCTGTAGAGGAATAGAAGGTGGATCTTGAGAGAGCCTGACCTCTAGAAGATGTTGTGAGAACTATGTTAAACTTTGAGTAACAAAGACCCAAAATAACACAGAGCATGAAAAAGACAATCATTTCTTTCTCATTCATTCGATGGTTAATGTAGCATTTTTAAAAAACTTAATGAGACTTTTGAACAAGCTGCTATTTTTCTCCTTGGTCCCTGGAGAAATTGAAATAGGGGTGTCTTTTTCATAATTAAGTACATTTTTGGGGGTCTGCATTAATTTTTAAAACTGTTTCCTACTTTTGAAAACACACTTTTCTAAGTCTCCTTAAAACATTGGGAGCCTAAAGGGCAGTTAACAATAAAAATAGAATTGAGAAACTATAAGATTTAATGGGTGAGAAAGCAGGAAGAAACCTCTCTGAAAGCTGAAGTTATAATAGTGATAAATGAGACTGGATAGAGGGCACTGGCCTATGTTTCAGAAGACCTGAGATAGGAAGGAGACCAGGATCCTTAGGTAAACTCTGCCAGTCTCATTATCGCTTCTCCCAATTGGGCTGTTGACTTGTTAGAATTTTTTTTTTCTGCACTAATGAGCATTATCACAATACAGCATCTCTGACATATATATATATGTCATATATATATTTACTGAGTGCCAGCATGATACAGATGTGCAGATATAGCAAAGAAAGAAAATATTCTTTCTTTAATCCCCTCTCACAAAGGCCAGTTCATTTATTTAGACTTAAAAAGAAACAGTAATGAATCCCTTAACAAGGTTTCTCTTCACAATCAATGTGCAGTGTGTGAGTGCTAGTGAGCATTTAAAGACTGAGACGAATCATAAAAGGAGGAAGAGAAAGCATAAACTTGAAGCTGGTTTATCAACTGATAGAAATCATTGTGTTTACTTACTCCCTTATGAAGATAAGACATGTCAATCTTATTCTTCTATGTTCAGCAAAGTCTTGAGATTCCAAAACATGTTTCCCGATTTCACTCTTTATAAAATAAAATGGAAACTAAGCATAGTCTAAAAGGGAAAATAATTTGTAAAAGGAGATAGAGGAGGAATCTGCAATCCCCAAATGATGTGGCTTTAGTGAAGATGGTTTAGTTCAGTTCTATGCTGTTCACACATATTCAAGACTTTTCCTTTTAGTATCTATTCGCCTTTTTTGTATTAGATAAAGGTGTCAGAAAATGACTTATGCTAGATTATGGAAGAAAAGGGAGGGTTACTATAAGAAAACAGGGATAAAACATGGAAATGAGCGAGAATGAAGCTGAGCTTCATGAAAAACCTGGAAACAGGAAATGAAAGCCATCAGTCAATGCGGAGCTCTGTGTCTTGACTGCTCCTCTCTGTGCTGGTGGTCTGGCCATGGCTCATACGTGTCTACATTATAGTTGTGTGTACTTGTGAGTGGCGGCTTCATTGGCCAAAATTGGAATCTCTGGAGAGAGAAATTGAATAGTTTGCATCAATAGCCACCTTTGTCTCCAATAGAACTTCTATGGGCCCATCTCATAATATTCATGGAGGTTATCAGAGAAGTGATTTGGTTCATGGTCTAAGCAGGCCTAATGTAAACTACTGTGTTTATTTCATACTCAGCATCTAAAAAAAACTGTTCAAGATCTTGTATGTTGTTCTGAAACAAAATGGTAAGTAAAAATTAAAATATATATATATTTTTTTTATTCACTCTTTATATTAACTTCAAGTGTCATCTTACAAACCCTGCTATTCTTAGTCAGCATAAACTAACAGTGGGTTTATATTAATTTGGTATATTTGCTTTCGAGAGTAAATTTTGAACAGCCTAATTTCTCCATGTTTTGTGGGCTTCATTCTAGGTAAATTTAAAGCAAATGAGTATTGGAGGATAGACTATCTATTCCATAGGTATTTTTTTAAAATATATTTTATTGTGGTTTTTTTTGTTTTTTGTGTTTTTTTTTTGGTTTTTTTTACAGAAAGGGATATAGAGTTAGAAACAACGATCAGCTGCCTCTTGCACACCCCTTACTGGGGATATGCCTGCAACCAAGGTACATGCCCTTGATCTGAATCAAACCTGGGACCTTTCAGTCCTCAGGCCAACGCTCAATCCACTGAGCCAAACCGGTTTAGGCTTCCATAAGCATTTTTAAGCAGTAGAGCCTGTGATGGGTGTGCCTATAACTCATCATCGATACCCAGGAATAGATGTAGGTTCTGCCATAGCAATTTCCCTATCAACAAGCAACTTCTCAGACCACATTGAATAAAAAAATAAAACAAAAATAAAACTGGAAGACAGCATCTTGTGAGTGTATTTACAGAAAGGATACGATGATCACCCATATTTGCAGAATATAAATCTTGCAGAAGAATTCCTCAGCAGTTTTTGGATTACCAGGGCTTGGATTGTCTCTGTGCTGCAGACTCAGAGTTAGTCTCTATTGAGATTAGTTTAAAATGTAGAAAGCAACTGTAGAACCAGTACTTGCACCATGCCAACTGAGTCTTCTAGAATTTGGTAGAATGGCATTCAGATCACTGTGTACAGACTGGCATCTTCAGGCCAGCAGAGAGAAAATTTTGAGGGAGTTTTTAAAAGGAGAACAAAAAGTTCATCTCTTATTTGTGCCATTCACAAATCATTACTGCTTTTGACACCCCCGGTTATTAACACTGAAACAGTTTCCATTAATGAAGATTTTTTTAAAATAGGGGTTGATGATAGTGGTGCAGTTAAATGCACATGGGGTGGCAACAATACTTTAGAGATATCACTTTAAATGAGGGCAAATTATTATAATATCAAGAAATATTAAATAATATATATCTAGTTTCTCCAACCCCAAATAAATTAAAAGACTCAGTTAAAAAATTTAACTTGGTAATTTCTAAAAAGAATATAATGCTTTTAAAAATAATGAACTAGGTGATATGAGTTTTAGAATAACACAAGAAGTTATTAGGGTATTTACATGAAACAAACTTTTGTCCTATCAACCTCTTGCAACTGATAGATGTCATTTGGTTTAAATTTTATTATTTATTTATTTATGAACTGAATATTATATTAAAAAGTGTTTGAAACCACTTTATTGAGGTATGCTTGAAATACAAAATGCTGTACATATTTAATACATATGACTTGATGAGTTTGGAGCATTTGATTTTTTTAAAAAGTACCTGTTTAAAGAGAATATGGTTGTTTTTCAAATATTGATTTTAAATTTTTTGGTTTGTTTCGTATTCAGTTAATTTCTAGTAAATATGCACATGAAGTATGAAAGGTTACACTGGTAAATAGGATTATACTGGATCTCATCCTAGTGAATTACAGTAAAACTTCTAGACTGTCAAGACACAAGGCAAAGAAAGGATAGAAATTAACACAAGGGAAATATCAGTAACAGTGTGGTGATCAGATCAGGAATGATTCAAAATTTATTGCTTAGGGTGTGTGTGTGGTGGTTTATGTTTAAAAATAAATTAAAAATAGCCGAAACCGGTTTGGCTCAGTGGTAGAGCGTTGGTCTGTGGACTGAAAGGTCCCAAGTTCGATTCCGGTCAAGGGCATGTACATTGGTTGTGGGCACATCCCCGGTAGAGGGTGTGCAAGAGGCAGCTGGTCGATGTTTCTCTCTCATCGACGTTTCTAGCTCTCTATCGCTCTCTCCTCCTCTCTGTAAAAAAATCAATAAAATATATTTTAAAAATAAAATAAATAAAATAAAAATAAATTTAAAATAATTATTTGCCATATATATACACTTAAATGGCAAATAATTATAGAATTTTCTTTATCTTTATGATGAAGGCACGAATTCGTGCATGGGTGGGGTCTGACCAACCTGGCTCCAATCAGGGTGGATTGGGCCTGTCAGAAGGAAGTGGTGGAAGGTTGGCAGGTGAAGGGAGGGGCCATGGGTATTGGCATTCAGGCCCTGCCCCTGATTGGGGGTGGGGCTGGCCATGTGAAGAGGCTGCGGGCCATGGACTGGCCAACTCTGCCCCCAAATGGGATGGGGGGTACTGATCAGGGCCCATTAGCCTGGGGGAGGGGCCATGGATGGTTGGCTGGCAGGCCCTGCCCCTAATCCAGATGGGGAGCCAATAGGGTGAGGTCAGCCAGGGGGAGTGGCTATAGGAGGTTGGCTGGCAGACCCTCTCTCCCCCTTCTCCAAATCAGGTCAGTTTGCTGGACACAGTGGGTGTCATAGCAACCAGTTATTCTAGTTTTTATGGTCTTCTGGTAGCCAGCTTTTGATATATACAGATTGGCAAAATAATATTTTGTCAATCCTGCTATGTGAGTCAGAGTAACCAAACAAGGTCTTCTGGTCTTCTGGTAGCCAGCTTTTATTTATTTGATATATTCCCTTTGGTAACTAAATTTTTTATATGAAATTGTTATATTTTATTCAGATTTTTGTGTGTGAGGTATTCTAAAATCTTTATCTTTCTTCTGAGACTCAGAGAGCTCTTAATTTTCTTTTAAAAATGACTAACCTAATTTAATATGTGTTCGGAATGTATTTTTATTTTGAAATTTCTTTGACAACATTTTCTACTCTCTCTGTCCCCTTCTACATATTTCTCTTTCCTTCTTTCAACTCATGCACTGTTAGGAAACTTGCAAAGCTCAGGTGAGCAAATGTCTAGCATTAAATGCAATGGAGAGCTCCTTTCTTTCTCAGCTTTATTCCTATGCACATCATGTCACCAGTGAATGATTTCATCATATTAGTTACCTCCAAAACTTACAATAATCTTACACCCAAATTTGTTGTTGGCTTAGCTGTAGTCCCTGGAATGAGAATAGTTAGTGTTCTAATTCCAGATATTGATTGACCATATGTTACTTTGGGAACAGCAGCTGACTTGTTTCCTTTAACAGGATAATGAGAAAATTACTGACCTCCTCTCAAGAGAGATTTGGCAAATAGGGAATTACAAAATGCTTTGCATTACAAATGCTAAATATTCTTCGCAGCACTTTTACCGTATTTTTCTTAGCGTAGCAGAGTTCATTTGTGGACTGTTTTATGAGAAGACTTCAGTACATGTGACTTTGCTTGTATTGTAGCAAACATCTTTTTACATTAAGAGGACCTGACTAAAAGAGAGATCTAGAACTATAAAAATGCCCTGACAGAGCCTGACCATGTGCCCATTAATGAGACATTATGAGCTTTATGCACCCCCATCCCCACCACCTAAATTTGTTATTTGAACTCTGATTCCTAACTGTTGAGTAAGCCTCAAGTTCACACTATCTGCCTTGGCCACACATGGTTGGCTATAGGAGGTTGGCTGGCAAACCCTCTCTCCCCCTTCTCCAAATCAGGTCAGTTTGCTAGACACAGTGGGTGTCATAGCAACCAGTTATTCTAGTCTTTATGGCCTTCTGGTCACCAGCTTTTGATATATACAGATTGGCTTAAAATAATATTTTGTCAATCCTGCTGTCTGAGTCAGAGTAACCAAACAAGATGCAGGATGTGTCCATTACATGCTGGGCTTTCTTGCTTGTATATCAAAATCTTTGGCCTGGGTCTTGTCATCACATGACTCTGTGTAGATTGCAGTCTGCTCAACTTTATCTTTTGCCCCGACACTGCCCTGGCACCCCCTGGGTTCATTCACTCAGTCCTCAATTATTTGTTGAACACCTTTTATGTGATAGCACTCCTCTATTAGTATTTACTGTATTAGTAAACAATGCAGTTCAAATCCATTCTCTCATGGAATTTGCACTGTAGATTTGGAGATTTTTTTTTCCAAGTAAGTGAATAATATAACTTCAGATAATGCTAAGTGCCAAGGAGGAAATAAACTGGGGAAGAAGGGTTTTGAGTTAAAGTTTTCAGGGAAGATCTCTCTGAGAAGGAAATATTGAAACAGAGACCTAAGAGGAGAAGGAGAAGTGGTAGAAAGAATTGGTGGAAGAGGTGAAATAGTAAATAGGAAGGCCCTGTCGCAGGATTGAATTTATGTTTAGGTAATAGCAAGGAGGTCTCTGTGGTTGCATTGTAATGGTCCAAGGTCAAAGTGACAAAAGGCTGGAGAGAGGGCCTGTGGCTAGATCCTGTAAAGCTCTGTAGGGCGTGATGGAATGTTTCAATTATAAAGACTGGTTGTGGGTACTGATCATGTTTCTATCTGTCTAATTAGGTATTGCCATGTCACCTGAGACCAGATAACTTTACAGAAGCTGTAGCTCATACTATGGTTTCTTATAGCACTCAAAGGAAATGTATTCATAATATATAAGTTTCTATTTCCCATAATTCATGCTCATAAAAATTAGCCCGGCTGGTGTGGCTCAATGGTTGAGCATGAACCCATGAATCATGAATTTACCATTTGATTCCCAAATAGGGTAAATGCCAGGTTTCAGGCTCAATCCACAGTAGGGGACATGCAGGTGGCAGTGATGGAAGATTCTCATCATTGATATTTCTCTCTCCCTCTTCTTCTCCCTTCCTCTCTGAAATAAAATTTAAAAATATTTTTAAAAGTATAGAAAACCTGCTTCTTTCCATTCTCTATCATCATGAACTACCTTTCAGGGAGCATGATTCTTAAAACTGCCAAGGAACCACCGTCACCCCCAACTTACAGTTCTGCAGTTTTGCCACTAGATGATGGCTGTATATCAGTACTGTGAAAGAAGTTTTCTATTTTGACAAAGGAATCATAAAATGAACTAATACATTAAAGACTAACAAAATATATGTGCATTTAAAATTCCTTTGCTTGGAAAGGTCAGCAAAAGAAAAAGAGCTAGGAAAGGCATCACATCCTGCAGCCTGCTTTTTGTTAAAAGTTTCATTTTTCTTTGGTAAGATTTTGGCCTCTTTGAGGATGGTCTTAGAACATAGAATACTTATATGTGTTAGTTTGAAACTCCAAGTTCATGGCTGTGACTATGGAACATATTCTTCCTACTCATCATTCATCCTACTCTTCAATTGGGGTTCCCCGGAATTATTTTTTTCTTTTCGTCCTCATGTATTTTCTCAACCATGAAGTGTGTATGCTAATGATACTTCAATTTATGTATTCAGTTGGTATTCTCCAGACTTGTAATTCTAATTGCTCTTATACAGCAGGTAGATGGCATTGAGTACTTAAAACTCAGTAAACTTTAAGCCAAACTGTTCATCTTTGTTCTTTACTATTTCTCTTAAAATATTTTTCTTTCCATCTCAGTCAATGATATTCCAACTTAATCATTTATCTTGAAGAAAAACCTTTGAGTTATTTATTTCCACCTGCTGCTCACTCCCCACATTTACTTTGTCTTGAGGTACTGCTGATTTTACCTCTGAAAGGTCTTTCTTTTGAATCTATTTATTTATTGTTTTTATATTTTTGTTAATCCTCACTCAAGGATATTTTTCCATTGATTTTTAGGAAGAGTAGAAGAGAGAGGTAAAGATAGGTAGAAACCCGGATGTGAAAGAAACACATTGATTGCTTACCTTCTGCATGAGCCATGACCGGGGCCTGAGCTAGAAAGAGCCTGCAATCAAGGTACGTGCCCTTGACTGGCATCAAACTCAGGACCCTTTGGTCCAAAGGCTGATGCTCTATCCTCTGAGTCAAACCGGCTAGAGAACATTTGAATTTATTGCTTTTTATTTTCTCACATTCATCATTTCCATTCATCTAATAAACTATTAACTGAAATCTGTTTCCATTTTGCAGTTCATTGTCTACAGTCTTCAGAAGAATATTACCAAAACTCAGGTTTGTATGCATCACTGTCTTGCTTTAAATTCTCTGCCCAGAGAATAAAAGTCCAAACCCCATATTCTACTGTCCAAAGCCTTCAAAGCCACCACCTTCCCAGCCTCTTCCTGGCCTCTCTCTAAATACAGCTATGTTATATGTCTAGAGTCCCTGAGCCATGGTTTTTTATGTCTAAAACTCTTGACACACACTTCTTATCCTAGAACTCCCCTCTCTTCCCCTTTTGGCCTCCAATTTTCTATCTTCCCCTCAAAAGTCTGGTGAAGTTTATCCCTTCCTTCCACAAAACTCTAGAATTAGGCAGTGTCCCCTTTAGTGTTTCCATTGACCCTGGTACCCACATCCACTATAACATTTGCCTAATGTCACCATATTATTCATAAGCCTGCACCCTGCTACTGCAGTAGGGCTTGCTTTCCAGCAGAAAGTGTCTTTTTTCCATCTTTGTGTCTCCAGAAACTTACATTCATCTCGGAAAGTCTTTAGTGCACAGTAGCTCTTGTTTTAATGAATAGACAAATGAAAAATTCTTATTCCCTCCACATATTTTACAGCAGACAGGAAAGGCCTTTTTTTTTTTCTTCCTTTATATTTTTCTTCCACTTGTACTCATGAATATTTTCACACAAGAAAGGAAGCAAAAAGGATATCTGGAGATACAATCTTCTAGATACAGAAAGCAGGCCATCCTAAAGACAGGAAGCTTTATTTAGGAACTGGAGGAGGTTGGGAGCAGTGGTCACAGTTAGAGTCACCAAAGCCCAAGATCTAGAAGAGACCCACAAATGCCACACTTGCAATCTCCCTTACTTACTGCACACATGATGGAGGCACTGATGGAGGATGAGCCTTGTGAATCAGTTGACTAGGGGACCTGACTGTATTGTCCATCTCTCTCTTCTCAGTGACTGGCACTCTGTCCAGCATAGAGCAGTTGCCTACTAAGTGACTGTTTATTTTCTTATAGGCAGACTGCACTATTGTGTTAATAGGATATCTAGAACTGTTCATAATTTTTGGAGTAAAAGGGACAAATATGAGTGACCATGACTGCATTGAGGTGTCTTTGTTAACTCGGGAGGAGCTCATAGGCAGACTTTGCTTCATGAGATAATGTGAATGTCTTTGGATAGAAATTTGTGCATTACATGCCTGCCTTCATTTGAAATAGATTGCTCAATCTGGATGCTCGCTGAGTTTCTTCATTGGTTCAAATGAAAGGAACAGAAAAGTAAAAAGTTAGAATTTCTCTCTCTTTATTGCCAGAAAAAGTACTTCTGCCTTTAGTCATACAGATATATTTATTTGATGAGATACTAGAAGTGCATGGATTTCATTCATATTTAAATTTTATTAAAACAAATTTCAAGTTCTTTAATTTGATGAACATGCTTTTATGTGACTCAAATATTTCTTAAACCATGTGACCTGTGTCTGCTATTCAAAGATTCCTGTTTTGATGATAATTTTTGGACAAGAAGGAACCTGAATCGTACTAGCACACCCCTCTCCCACTTTGAAACTTCTGGAAGGGTATAGTCATGTTACCATCTGCCAGCATCTCTGTCTAGCTGTGCTTCTTTGCAAACTCTATCTGAGAATGTTAGTATAAGAATAATAATCAGCCAAAACCGGTTTGGCTCAGTGGTAGAGCGTCGGTTTGTGGACTGAAAGGTCCCAGGTTCAATTCTGGTCAAGGGCATGTACGTTGGCTGCGGGCACATCCCCTGTAGGGGGTGTGCAAGAGGCAGTTGGTCGATGTTTCTCTCTCATTGGCATTTCTAGCTCTCTATCTCTCTCCCTTCCTCTCTGTAAAAAAATCAATAAAATATATTAAAAAAAGAATAATAATCACTTATATTTGCATAAGGGTTTGTAATATACTTTCAGCCATTTTTTTCCTCATAATAATAGACTTTAAAGTACTGAGGGGCCTACTTTACAGATGAGGATAGTGAGGCCTAAAGATATTTTTAAGCCAAATTCATACCAATAATAAGTACTGGAATTAGGTTCAGATCTTAATTTTCAGATTCTCCGTGCCTTTTTACCCATAACATTTGCTCAATTGTGCTAATATTAGTTCATTAGTAAAGGAGTAAAGGTGGCCTTTGGGTGAGGACTGGTTTTATCTAACATATCTGGAAATGGCATCCTAAAACAATATCTCTGCTAATAACCTTTTCTTTATTCACAAAGTAGAGAAGCCCTTTTAATTATTAGCCGACGTCTGCTCTGTGACAACAATACACATGGGCATGGGCTCCTGACAATGAGCACATGGGCACTAATGTTACTATTCTTGGGAAGAGCATTAATAATTAGATAGTACTTGGGGAAAAGGGCAATACTTTATCAAAAGACAAAGTGCTAGCTTTGATATCTTTGTGCAGTTGCTGGAACACTCCTAGTGCCTGCTTCTGATCTGAAGATTAGTTGGCGGCTTTGCCCTTTTTCTTGTGAAATATCTGTTCTTATGGGAAACCAGTACCAATACATATTGAGAATTTTTATGCCTTATTAAAGGTTGTTCACTGATATTTGTAGTTTCCTGTGGCACCGACTACATTATTATCCACACTTTCTAAATTTACTCAGAGAAAATAATGTTATGAAAAGAGTTCTTCAAAATCATAAGGGATTACACTATGGGTTGAACATGTTTGTCATTCAAAAAGTCTCTATGGCTCACTTTTATATTGCTTTGAAAAGGTTTGGAATGGACCTTCACTCAGACCTGGAATTTTAAGAGGAAAGTTTTAATGTCAACCTTGCAATATTTCCAGACAGAACTGGCTGGGCATGGCTCAGTTAGCAACAGAAGACTGAAAAACAGGAAGGGAAGCTCATATTTGGGGAAGGTGGAAGGATATATATTATTGTAGGTACTCAACACTATCTGATCTTGAAAAATAACAAAAACAAAACCCACAGTACTGCATGTATTCTGTGATTGCACTTCCATATGATGAAATAAGTTAGTACTGGGTGATATAAAAGATGTAGAGCAAGCATGTCAAACTCATGGCCCACAGGCTGCATGCCTCATTTATTTGGCCTATGTTAGCCTTTCAGTTTGACATGCTTGATGTAGAGGAAGGGACTGGTGGACTAAGAATATCCACAGGTCCTGTGGAGTTGAGTAGCTTTCAGGAAGTTGAAGGCAGTGAGTCAGGGAGGTCTGCCTTGGGGAGGAGGCTAAGCTATGGAGGTTTCTATTCAGGGATCAGGCTTTCATCTCAGAGGGCACAGCAGACTCTAAAGTCTGAAATGTATGCAGATTTTAAAGTACTGGATCAAGGATTGAAGCTTCGATATCAGCACTGGCCAAAGGGTGGAGCCTACTTCTTGGGAATAAGGCATAAGTCCATTTATCACCAAGGTAGACGGACAAGTGGAAAGAAAGTAGAATAAGATCCTTTCATTTCTTTCACTATGAGATCTTGTTTAGGTCACAAAATCCCACCTAACCTCCATCTTTTCTTCTACTACACAACAACAATAGTAGGGTTCGCTTCAACATTGTGAGAAGCCCATGAGTAATATATTTGGAAGAGCTTTGAGTATTATAAAATACCAAATAGTTAAGCTTAATAAGTCATTACATGTTTAGTAGGCATTTATCTTCCAAGTATTGCACCTGTTATGATCAATGATGCTGTTATTTTATGAACAGTATCAGAATGCCTTCCTGGTGCCATTTTGCTGATGATGATCTTTTAAAAAAAAAAAAATCCTCCCTGCCTGTGATTTGGAATCTTTATCCAGCCTTATTTTCTATGGCTATGCTGAGTCAACAACCCATTTTTATCTTTTCAGATGCCTGTTTCCTGCATACACACTCCCATGCCATCGTGGGTCAGTCCTGGACTCTCTGTCTAGGAGTTGCTGAAGAAGGTGCCTCACCTAGTATAGTAACTTTGCTCCTACATGGAGTGAGAGTTGCCAGCCCCTCATTCTCTTCAGTGTGTGTGTGGTGGTGGTGTGGAGGGGTTTGGGGGCTGGATTTTGAAGATTGAGAAGCAACACCTAGTGTTTAGAGGAAGAAGGAACCCCAGGTTAGAAAGAGTTTGAGGAGATTCTTGAAGCACAGGCATAATCTGAACTACAAGGCAATACATGGAGAAGAAAAAGAATGACCTCATTCAGAGTGAGGATTCTTATGCAGAGAAATAGCTCTCCAAACAAAGAGGACACACATTAAGAGGGAAGCTATAGCCTGAACTTAGGGATCTGCAGGGGAGCTATAATATAATCACTCACCAGGAACTTTCATCTTCTCCTATCAAAGGTTTTCTTTGCATAGAGAGAACACAGGCAAGAGGTGACCAGCAAAGAAGTGAACAGACCACCAAGGGTGCCACTCCAGAAGGAGGTAAAGCAGACCTGAGGAACAACCGCAGGATCTTAGAAACCAACCCCAGGGGACACTTGTAAGACACTTAAAGACACATGAACATCGTGGGCTTTTTGGCCACTTCAGTTTTGATGTTTGTCGGTTACTTTTCCTTTTTTTAAAAAATATATTTTATTGATTTTTCACAGAGAGGAAGAGAGAGGGATAGAGAGCTAGAAACATCGATGAGAGAGAATCATCGATCAACTGCCTCTTGCACACCCCCTACTGGGGATGGGCCCTCAACCAAGGTACATGCCCTTGACCGGAATCGAACCCAGGACCTTGCAGTCCACAGGCCGAAGCTCTATCCACTGAGCCAAACCGGTCCTGGCACTTTTCCTTTTTTAGAGTAGTTTTTTTCTTCTTTCTGGAAGTGTACTTGCAAAGTTAACTTGGCTTGTATTGATTTGACTATCCCAGTGGTCAGCAAACAGCGGGTTACGAGCTACTTGCAGCTCTTTGGCCCCTTGAGTGTGGCTCTTACATAAAATACCACGGCCTGGGCAAGTCTATTTTGAAGTGGCATTAGAAGAAGTTTAAGTTTAAAAAATTTGGCTCTCAAAAGAACTTTCAATCATTGTACTGTTGATATTTGGCTCTGTTGACTAATGAGTTTGCCGACCACTGGACTATCCAAAGAGGTTTTCCTGGGTCTTTGAATGTGGGCTTGAGCCAAGAGAAATACAACAAGCTAATGTACCAACCTTGGTTTTCATTCTTACAGTTTTGTTTTCCCTTTTTCCCCCTGATACCAGCTCTGACTCTAGGCTTATATATATTAATCAATAATCTGGTTTTATAAATTAAGCAAAAATATTGATTGTCAATACGTATTAATTGTTATATTAAGTGTTACCAGGAACTTAAAAAAAAAGCACAAAGACACATCTCTATCATTAAAATAAGTGACAAAGCATAAAATATGCTAACTAATAAAGAGGAAATATGCAAATTGACCATCACTCCAACACACAAGATGGCCATCCTCATGTGAACACAGAATGACCATCACAAGATGGCCAGCAGGGGAAGGCAGTTGTGGATGATCAGAATAGCAGGGGAGGGCAATTGGGAGGGATCAGGCCTGCAAGGAAGGATAGTTGGGGGCAATCACATCTGCAGGGGAGGGCAGTTAGGGGTGACCAGGCTGGCAAGAGAGGGAAGTTAGGGGCAATTGGGTTGGCAGAAGAGCAGTTAGGCATTGATCAAGATGGCCAGGGGAGTGGAGTGGTTAGGGGGTGATCAAGCTGGCTGGCAGAAGTGGTTGGGGCAATAAAGCAGGCAGGCAGGCAGGCAGGCAAGCAGTTGGAGGGCCTAAATGGGTAGTTAAGCATCCCTCTAGGGGTCCCAGATTGGAGAGGGTGCAGACTTGGCTGAGGGACACCTCCCACCCATGCACAAATTTTGTGCACCTGGCCTCTAGTAAAAAATAAAAGAGAAAGAAATATAGACCTTTACATAATTGAAAAGTTCCATTTAATCTTTTTCCTGCCTTTATTTGTATTTTGTTTGAATTTTCTGTCACACATACTACAACTGCATAAAATACCCTCAGTTCTAGTGCAAAAGTTTTCCTTATAATAGGATCCGAGCAGTGCATCTTCAGGTCTGCCATAATAAGTTCAGTTGAAAGAGGCAATCCTTTTCAAATCCTTCAGCTGCCAGTTCCCTCATTGTCTGATGCAGCTCCCTAGCCACATAAGTCCACCTTGTCGGAGGCCACACAGTTCCTAGGGCAGCAAATATCCAATGACTGAGTAAGGAGGGGGAATAAATAAAAATGAAATCAATAAAAACCCTATTGTTGAAGCCGGCTGTGAAACAACTCTGAAAGGCACTATTCCAAAGTTTCATACCAGGTTAGTTGACGCTTTATCAGAACCGAATTTCAGTTTGACTTTTCCGTCTTCCCAATACTGTTTTCCCTCTTCATTTCAAGGTGTTGATCCCTAATTATCAGCTTATAACACAAAATCCATTTAGAATCTGCCTATAGAGAATTCAACCTATGACAGCTACTAAGCAGATGGGTGAAATTATTGTACTCCTGTCTATCATTTGACCAGTACTGTCACATTCAGCATGGTTCAGGGTTTGGTTCAGGGTTCGGGTTCTGGAGAAGGGCTGCTCACCAATGAAAAAAGACTAGAAAAGTATTAATTTGTGAATATTGGGGGCCAGGTGGGAGCCCACTTCTAGTGGGAGGACTACAAACTGCTTTGGCCTGGCTATCCCTTTTTTTGAGACTATGGTCCCTAGGCAAGAAACTTCAATAACAGAAATTTACTTAAGACAGAGGTGGAGGCTGCTTCAGCTAACAATGTTTTAACTAAGCATTGAGCTAACTAGCTCTGACCTTTCAGAGCATTGAAGGTTGTTGACAATGATCAGTTTCTGGCACAGCACTTCCAAGTGCAACTGATACTTACAGCCTTATTTGAGTTTCAAGCCATGCCTTAAGTCATGCCTAAAGCCAAATATACTTCAAGATTTTGCATTTTGTAAATCATTAAATTTAAGCTCATATTTACAGAGAATGGATTAGTGGTTGCCAGAGGCAAGGGGTGGGGGGTAGTAAAAATGGGTGAGATGTTGTTTGTTTTTAGTTTAAATGAATTGAATTTTAAAATATACTAGAAATTACAGGTTGGGAGATGGGGTGGGGTGACTGGGGGCTGAAGCTATATAGAATAACTGACCTAGTAGGATCAGATCTAAACAGACAGTTCGACATCCCTCTCACAATCCAGGACTGCTGGCTCCCAACTGCTCACCTGCCTGCCTTCCTGGTTGTCCCTAACCACTTCTGCCTGCCAGCTTGATCACCCCCTAAACACTCCCATGCCAGCCTGATTGGTGCCTAACTGCTCCCTTGCCAGCCTGTTTGCCCCCAACTTCCCTCCTCTGCCAGCCTGGTCACCCCTAACTGCCCTCCCCTGCAGGGTTGATCACCCCCAACTGCCCTCCCTTGCAGGCCTAGTCCCTCCTAACTGCCCTCTCCTTCTGACCATCTTGTGATGGCCATCTTGTATCCACATGGAGGTGAAAGACCCCCAGAGGGAGACCCTCACTCTGTCCCACGGATCGATGGCGACCCCAATCAACCGCAGGAGGCGTCACTTGATGCAAACAGCAAGAGGCTTTATTCCAGCGCGCTGGGGCTCAACTCAACTCTTAATTCACGCAGGAGCAGAGGAGTTGAGCCCGGAGCAGAAAATCTCACAAGCTTATAAAGGCAAAAACCACATATTGGGAGGGGTTACACAGGAAGGGTGAAGAGGGGAACAAAGGAATTCCAAAGGGGAGCTGGGCTTGTTATTAACATATTTTATTGTTTTATGACCGGGCTTGCACTTAGTTCCTCTGATATCTTGTTTCCTTTAATTGCCAAGGCACTATTTACTCTGTTGCCCTGTTTCTCTTATCTTTCAGAGCAATGTTTGCTCCATTTGTTCCTTGTTCAGGGGCTGTTCCCTGAGACAGCTCTAAGGGCTCTGTTCCCATCACTAGCCAGAGGGAGACCTTGGGGAGTGAGACAACTTCAAAGGCTCTGTTCCCATCACTAGCCAGAGAAAGACCTTGGGTAGTTGAGATAACACAGACAGCTTTTAAACATTTTTATTCTTTCAGAGGCAGGATCTTTGACCACATGGGTCAGCCATCTTGTGTGTTGGAGTAATGGTCAATTGCATATTACTCTTTTATTATATAGAATAGAGGCCTGGTGTATTAATGGGGGCCAACTGGTTCTTCTGAAGGGTGTCCCAGATCAGGGTTGGGATTCCCTTGGGGTTTGGGACAGACTGGGTAAGGGCCTGTGATGGTGTGCAGCCTGGCCATGCTCCCTCCCCCCTGCCCCCAAGCAGATGCTCTGGTTTCTGGAATTTATTTATCTTCTATAATTGAAACTTTGTAGCCTGAAGCAGAGCCAAGCCTCCTCCTCACTCTGTGGCAGCAACCATTTTTGTTGGAATTTATTTACCTTCTATAATTCAAACTTTGTAGCCTGGAGTGGAGGCTTGAGTTGGCCAGGGCTACAGAAGCTTGGCTTCCTCCATTGCCCAGGGCAACCCTAGCCTCCTGCTCTTCCAGCTCTGTGGCTGCCCCAATTTTTGTTGGAATTTATTTACCGTCTATAATTGAAACTTTGTACCCTTAAGTGGAGGCTTGGACCCACCAGGGTGCGTGGAAAGCTTGGCTTCCTCCATTGCTAGAGAAATCCAAGCCTCCCTTCTGCTCTCTGTGGCTGCAGCCATCTTGGTTGGGATTAATTTTCATACTTGCTCTGATTGGCTGGTGGGCCTGGCTGGTTGGGGTGGAATGTTTAATTTGCATATTATTCTTTTATTAAATAGGATAAGCTATTTAAATATGTTTTATCACTTACAATTAGATGATCTTGATTGACAAAATACAAAATCAACTGAATTTATTAAAAAAATAAAAGTGAACAATGAATGTCTATGAAAGAAATCGAATTTCATGCCACCATGGCTTGTCTCAAAACAAACATTCTTGCTGGCTGGAATGGCTCAATGGTTGAGCATTGACCCATGAACTAGGAGTTCATGATTCAGATTCCCCATTAGGACACATGCCTGGGTTGCAGGCTCGATCATCAGGGCAGGTTGGGAGGGAGAAGGGCATTCAGGAGACAGCCAATTGATGATTCTCTCTCATCATTAGTGTTCCTATCTCTCTCTCCCTCTCCCTTCCTCTCTAAAATCAATTTTTTAAAGAATTTAAGATATAGCTTAGTCTTTTCTATTTCTGATTCAGTTATAAGACAACCTGAGTCATTATCACTATTCACTATGCTGAGTCAGAATTACCTTGTATCTGTATAAGGCACTTGGTTTTTAATATCTTCCCAGGAACATCTCCCTAGTCTTAAATATAATTTAAAAAAACATTATGGGTATAATGAATAGGTGACTTCATACCTATATGTAAATCCCAGTAGATAAAAGCAGTAAGAGCAATAAATTATATAAAAGACTTATTATATATAATAAAAGGCTAATATGCAAATTGATTGAATGGCAGAACAACTGGTCACTATGACATGCACTGACCAACAGGGGCAGATACTCAAAGCAGGAGCTGGCCCCTGGTGGTCAATGCACTCCTACAGGGGGTGCACTACTCAGCCAGAAGGTGGTGACAGGAGCCTCTCTCGCCTCTGTAGCAGCACTAAGGGTGTCTGACTGATAGGCATAAGCTGTTAATCATACATCCCCCAAAAAGGCACCCAGACTGTGAGAAGACACAGGCCAGGCTGATGGACCCCCCTCCCCAAATGCATGAATTTCATGCATTGGGCCTCTAATACACACACACACACATAAACAAGCCAGAAATAACATACATAATATACTATAGGCCCAGTACATGAAATTTGTGCACAGGGGTGGAGGGGAGGGGTGTCCCTTAATCCAGCCTTCATCCTCTCCAATCTGGAACCCCTTGAGGAATGTCCGACTGCCCTTTAAATGGGCAGTCAGACATCCCTCTTACAATCTAGGACTGCTGGCTCTCAATTGCTCACCTGACTGTGTTCCTGATTACCCCTTACGGCTTCTGTCTGCCAGCCTAACCACTCCCCTGCCAGCCTGATTGATGTCTAACTGCTCCCCTGCCCACCTGTTTGCCCCCAACCTCCTTCCTCTGCAGGCCTGGTCACCCCTAACTGCCCTCCCTTGCCAGCCTGGTCACCACGAACTACCCTCCCCTGCCAGCCCAATTGCCTCCAACTGCCCTTCCTGGCAGGCCCAGTTGCCCCAAACTGCCCTTCCCTGCTGGCCTGGTAGTCCCCAACTACCTTCCCCTACTGGCCTGGTAACCTCTAACTGCCCTCCTCTTCTGGCCTGGTCATCCCTAACTGCTCATTCTTGCAGGCCTGGCCTGTCCCAACTGCCCTCCGGTGCTGGCCTAATTGCCCACAATTACCATCCCCTGCCTGCCAGCTTGTGGAGGCCATCATGTGTCCACATAGGGATGGGCATCTTTGAGCACATGAAGGCAGCCATCTTGTGTGTTGGAGTGATGGTCAATTTGCATATTACTCTTTTATTAGATAGGATAAGTAATACTATTTTTGGCTCTGAAATACTTAATTCTTCCCTAAAAGACAGTCAAAATTATGTTGATCTGAATGAAATAATAATGCATATAAGGTCATCATAAATTCTTGAATAAGTGGTTTTAATCTAGCATGAGGCAGAATAGGCTCAATGTAGTACATTATTTATCTCACAAAAATATATGTAACCTTGTTTTCAAAGATTGTCTGGTGGATTCTAGTTTCAAAAATTGGATGACATATGGTAGGTGAAATGCCCCCAACCTGAAACTAGAAGATACTCTTGCAAGGCCAGAATATGGTTGTTTGTTTATTTGTTTTCTAAGCAGTGGAATCATTTGCTCTGAAAAGCAGTCAAGGAGAAATTTGTTTAAAATGCAGTCTATACAGAAATTGCAATTTTCTCAAGTCCTCAATCAGCACAGGGAAATTGTTAGCAAGACCTTCAGACTCCTAATCCTCTAGTAATTAACATTTTCTAGTAAAGCCCAGGATTATCAAGTCTCATAAATGGTGTCTAACTCTGAGAGACAAAATTACTTGGTCTTTTTGATCTTCTAGTTACTCACTACCAAGCACCCTAAAAAGAAAAACAAAACAAAACAAAACAAAACTTGTATCTTTATTTTTTAACCTTTCTTTTAGTATAATTTTGAGTATTTTGAAGAAGAGGGAAAGACTTATAAAAGAGACAATGATATTTAAGTGGTTTCAGATAATTAATTTTTGATTGATTTAGATGAAGCAATGAGAAAAATACATTTTAAGTAAACTTCCATTTATAAATATTGAATTTTTACCCGTTTTAAAATATTTGTTTTTTTTTTGCATAAAGTGATATGGGTCAATGCTATTAAAAGCTGATATTTTTATTGGTGGGCATCCTATCTAATAAAAGAGTAATATGCAAATTAACAATAACTCCATTATACCCACAAAGCCAATTAGGAGTAAATATGCAAATAAACCCAACCAAGATGGCTATGGCCACAGAGAGCAGGAGGGAGGCTTAGGTTTCCCTGGCAATGGAGGAAACCAAGCTTTCTGCCTGCCCTTCCCAGCCTAGGCCTCCATTCAAGGCTACAAAGTTTCAATTATAGGAGATACATAAACCCAAACAGAAATAGCAGAGTAGCCATGGAGCTGGAAAGAGCAGGAGGCTAGGGTTGCCCTCGGCAATGAAGGAAGCCAAGCTTTCCACATACCCTAGCCAGGCCAGGCCTCCACTTAAGGCTACAAAGTTTTAATTATAGAAGATACATAAATTCCAAAAGAAATGGCTGCCACAACGGAGCAAGCAGAAGGCTTGGCTCTGCTCCAGGTTACAAAGTTTCAATTATAGAAGATGAATAAATCCCAGATACCAGGGCCTTTGCTTGGGTCACTGCAAACCACCTCAGGTCCCTCGCCCAGGCTGCCCCATGCCCCAAGGGAACCTCCACACTGATCCAGGACGCCCTTCAGGTCAAACCAGCCAGCTTCCAACTATGCACCAGTCCTCTATCCTATTTAATAAAAGAGTAATATGCAGATTGACCATCATTCCAACACACAAGATGGCTGCCCCCACGTGGTCAAATATCCTGCCCCCATGTGAACACAAGATGGCCAGCAGGGGAGGGCAGTTGGGAGGCAACCAGGCCAGCAGGGAAGGGCTGTTAGGGGCAATTGGGCCAGCAGGGGAGCAGTTAGGCATCGATTAGGCTGGCAGGGGAGTGATTAAGGAATGATAAGGCTGGCAGGCAGAAGTGCTTAGGGGCAGTCAGGCAGACAGGCAAGTGAGAGTTTAGGAGCCAGTAGTCCTGGATTGTGAGAGGGATATCTGATTGCCCTTAAGGGGTCCCAGATTGGAGAAGGTGCAGGCTGACCTGAGGGACACACACACCCCCATGCACAAATTTTGTGTACTGGGCTTCTAGTTGACAATAAAAATAATATGCAATTATTATATTACAATGTTGGACACATCAGAAGTGCCCAATACAATCTAATTGAGTGACTGACATGTAATTGAACTGTGTGATTCTTTATGATATTTTACAGCTAGGAGCTCAGGAAACACACTCTGTAGGCAAGAAATAACTAAAAGATCATTGGCTAATTGTCCAGTTTTATTGTTCTATCCATCTTTCTTTGTCTTTGGTGAGAAGATAAGCAAATTAGATTTAACTGATCTTTAGTTGTGCTTACTTGATTTTCCATAATGCAAATAGAGTAGAAGCAAGTTATGCATTGAACAGAAAAGACTAGTCAACATCAAACCCCTAAAATAACACTAAGGAGAAATTTAGCACTAAACTGTGTGTTGTTCAAGTTTCTATACAAAGAAAACAAAAGGCTCGGTCTGTAGAATTTCACAATACACCGAATTCTGGTCCCTGAAATCAGAATTATTGAAGAATAAGATGACTATAACATTCATGTTCAACGTGAATGTCCTTTGAGTTCTAGCTGAATGAATGCATAATTGAAGTAGTTCAGAGAAAGATATCAAGGGGACTTGCTATCATATAACTTAATCTAGAGAAAAAGAAGTTGTTGGGGTGTTCTTTGAATGTTTTATTTTGGTTTTATGATGGTTTTCCCTTTAATCTCAGTTTAAGTCTTCATACTCTACCATATTTTAAAAAGGTATTTTTTCCAATAAGAAAACTCCCCAATTCAGAATTATTAATTCATCTGTAAAATATACCATATATAGGACATTATTCTAGATAATTAACTTTCAATGTCTAATTTTCATATGCTCGTCAAGGTCTTGGAGACAAATATAATAATGATGTCATTTGGGTAGAGACCTGCCTGTACAAACAACAGCATATTTTATAGTCACACTTCTCAGCTTTAAATTGGAAAAGGCTATAGAAAATCCTCTAAACATTTGGTTTTTTAAAATTGAGTAAATTTCATGAACTCCTAAGTGGTTATTCTAATATTTGACTGGGCAGCTACAAAGATATTTCTGATTGACTCACTGACACTATTAGTACCTACTGAATCAACTCATCAGGAAAAAAGAAGCCAGCCTATGAATCATGGATCTAAAGGGTTTCCTATAGAATTAAGGGCACCTGGCCAGCATGACTCAGTGGTTGAGCATCGATCTATGAATCAGGAGATCACGGTTCAATTCCCAGTCAGAGCATATTGCCGAAATTGTGAGCTCAGTCCCCAGTGTGAGGCGTGCCAGAGGCAGTCCATGAATGATTCTCTCTCATCATTGATACTTCTCTCTCTCTCTCCCTCTCCATTCCTTTCTGAAATCAATAAAAATGTATTTTTAAAAAAAGAATTAAGAGCTGACATCTTTATTAGAAAAAAAGACAGAGATCAGGAAAGCTTCTAACAAATGTTAGGGGATCTGCTTCTGGAGGGCACAGAGTCTTCTCAGCCCAAAGATCTCGCCTAGTATCTCTGAGAAGGTCTTAATGTAACTGACTCAGACTGAATCCACCTAGCTGGCTGTTCTTGAGAAATTAACTGGTTTATGCTATGTCCAGAAAACAATGATTTCCTCTTCTCTTACTCTTTACTTTTTCAAATTTTATTAAGGCTCTATTTTATAAAAAATTATAATTGGCACTTTTTATTTTAAAGTATGATTGATTTTACTTTTATAATTCAAATAATTTTAGCAAACATTTTGATTGGTGCCTGATGGCCAGGGGAAGGGACTGAGAGGTTGTCTGTTCCCACCCACTCGCCAGCCCCACCTCCACTGTGGGTGGCCCTCAGGTGAGTGAAGCCTGCCAGCAGGGGAAAAGAACCAAGAGGTGGTCAGTTTTCATAGTGACTGATCCTGTGGTTGTCCTGATCATTCTGCAGTTAGGGTCAATTTGCATATTACCTTTTTATTATGTAGAATAGAGGCCTGGTGCACAAGTGGGGTCCAGCTGGCCTGCCCTGAAGGGGGCCTCCAATCGAGGGACAAGCCAGGGGGGCGGAGCCAGCCAGGGTGAGGAGCCACAGGGTTTGAAGGCTGGCCCTGACCTCGATTGGGGTTGGGGTTCCTGCTGAGGGTGGGGCTGGCCTGGACAAGGGATTACTGGGGGGTTGCAGGCCAGCCATACCCCCAACTTTGTCAGGAAGGACATCTGAAATGATGACCAGAAGACATCTGGTCTATCCAAGCTAATTAGCATATTATCTTTTTATTAGTATAGATAGTAGACTTTGTAGCTTAGAGAAATAGACATTTAGTATAGCACCATATACAAGTTCTTGGCTTTAGAATCATTTTCCACTCTAAAACTATCTTTGCAAAACAGGTAAAAATTTATCTTACTATAATTTTTAAAGTAGAAACTTGATATTTCCAAAGTATTTTGATTTCTAGTGAAATGTTTTTCTGGCCTGGACTTCTATAAAACCACAATCTACTTTTAACCATTAACATTGTGCTAGGCATCAGGCCTACAAGGGAGGGCAGTTGGCAGAGGAGGGAAGTTGGGGGCAAACAGGCTGGCAGGGGAGCAGTTAGACATCAATCAGACTGGCATGGGAGTGGTTGGGGGTGATCAGGCTGGCAGGCAGAAGTGGTTAGGGGCAATCAGGAACACAGTCAGATGAGCAGTTGAGAGCCAGCAGTTCTGGATTGTGAGAGGGATGTCCCACTTCCTGTTTAGGATGTCTAAAGAGGAAGTCAGACATCCCTTGAAGGGTTCCAGATTGGAGAGGGTGCAAGCTGGGCTGAGGGACACCCTCCCCCACCCCCATGCACAAATTTCGTGTAACAGGCCTCTAGTACAAAATATAATGATCAAATATTACCTACAAAATATAATATGCAGACTTTGAATATTGTGTATACATTTTCTGATTATAATACTAATATAAACTAATTTTAGACAAAGCACAAATGTATATAAAATCCATTTATCCCAAAATATTATATACATTTCATATTGTCAATAATTTTAGGTTTACCTGTCAGATTGCACATTTATTTATTTTTAATTTAAATTCTTATTGATTAAAATACAACATATGTCTCCTTTTTGCCCCATTGACCTCTCCCAGGTGGCTCCCACCCTCAAGCATATGCCCTCACCCCCTACTATCTGTGTCCATTAGTTATGTTTACACTAGTTATGGGGTCCCTCAGCCCAGCCTGTGCTCTCTCTCACTCCAGGTCTCTTTGGGGGATGTCTGCCTTCGGGCTTAGGCCCAATTTCCAGCAATCAGATATCCCTCTCACAGTCCAGGGCTTTCATAGTCAAGGACTTCTTGCTCCCTATTGCCAGCCTGTAACAGAAGTGGGAGAGGCTCCCACCACCACCACTGTGCCCACCAGACATGAGCCCAGCTTCTGGATGAACAGCACTTCTCCTGTGAGAGTTCACTGAACACCAAGGGGCATCTCCTGCATTGAGAATCTGCCCCCTGGTGGTCAGTGCATGTCATAGCGACCGGTTGTTCCGCTAGTTGGACAATTTGTATATTAGGGTTTTATTATAAAGGATTCATGCATACAAGTCCTTTGATTGATCTCTTACTCCCATCTCTCTCTACCCTTCCCTGCCTTTCCTCTGAAGTTGGATGGTCCATTTGATTCTTCTATATTTCTGGTTCTATATTTGTTCACCAGTTTATTATTGGTCCCATTTGTTTATTTTCTCTTTAGTTTCCATTGTCCTAATCTGTTACAACAGATTTCTGATATTTTGAAATCTATTACAACAGATTTCTGATATTTTGCTGCCTACAGATTCTTTTAAGATTTTTATGTTTTCCTGTCTTATGGTTTAAGTCCTTTATTCATTTTGAGTTTATTTTTGTGTACGGTATAAGTTGGTAGTCTAGTTTCATTTTTTTGCATGTCTCTATCCAATTTTCCCAATACCATTTATTGAGGAGACTGTCTTGACTCTATTGTATGCACTTGACTCCTTTGTCAAATATTAATTGAGCATAATGGCTGAGTCCCTTTCTGGTTTCTCTGTTCTGTTCCATTGGTTATATGTCTGTTTTTGTGCCAGTAACAGCCAGTTCTGAGCATAGTGGATTTGTAAGATAGCTTGATATCTGGTATTGTGATCCCTCCAACTTTGTTCTTCTTTCTCAGGATTGCTGCAGCTATCCAGGCTCTTTTCTTATTCCAGATGAATCTTTAGAGAGTTTGTTCTTGGTCTGTGAAATATGCAATTGGTATTTTAATGGGGAGTGCATTGAATCTATAGACTGCTTTGGGTAGTATGGACATTTTAATGATGTTGATTCTACCAATCCATGAACATGGTATATTCTTCCATTTGTTTATGTCTTCCTATATCTCTTTTTTTCAATGTTCTGTAGTTTTCCAAGTATAGGTATTTTACCTTCTTAGTTAAGTTTATTCCTCGGTATCTTAATTTTTTTGTTGTTGTAATGGTAAATGGGATTTGTGTGTGTGTGTGTGTGTGTGTGTGTGTGTGTGTGTGTTTGTGTGTGTGTGTCTTTCTGTGAGTTCATTATTTGGGGCATACAAAAAAGCCATAGATTTCTGGCTGTTAATTTTGTATCCTGCTACATTGCCAAATTTATTTATTTATTAAATATAGTAGTTTTTTGATGGAGTCCTTAGGGTTTTTTATGTACAATATCATGTCATCTGTGAATGACAACTTTATTTCTTTTTCTCCAATTTGCATTCTATTTATTTCTTCTTCTTGTCTGATCGTCATGGATAGCACTTTCATACTATGTTGAACAGGAATGGTAAAAGTTGGCATCCCTGCCCTTAAGGGAAATGGTTTTAGTATTATATTTGCCCATTGAGTATGATGTTGGCTATAAGTCTGTCATATAAGGTTTTTATTATGTTGAGATATGATCCCTCTATTCCCACTTTGCTGAGAGTTTTAACCATGCATGAGTGTTGGATTTTATCAATTTTTTGTCTGTTTCAATTGATATAATTATGTGATTTTTGTCTCTCAAAAATTTTTGTTTATGTGATGTATCACATTTATTGATTTGCGGATATGGTACTAGCCTTAAATCGCTGGAATAAATCCTATTTTGTCATGGTTTATGATCATTCTAATATAATGCTGGATCTGATTTGCTAGAATTTTGTTGAGGATTTTAGCATCTATGTTCATCAGAGATATTGCCCTATAATTCTTTTTCTTTTTGGTGTCTTTATCTGGTGTTGAGATTAGGGTAATGCTGGTTTCATAGAAAGAGCTTGGCAGTGTTCCTTCCTCTTGAATTTTTTGGAATAGTCTGAGGAGGATAGGTTTTAGTTCTTTGAATGTTTGGTAAAACTCCCCTGTGAAGCCTTCCAGACTAGGGCTTTTGAGTGCTAAAAAATTTTTTATTACTGTTTCAATTTCTTTGGTAGTTATTGGCCTATTAAGATTTTTTTTTTATTTTTCCTGATTGAGTTTTGGAAGATTCTATTTTTCTAAGAATATGTCCATTTCATCTAGGTTTTTCTCGTCTCTTTCAATTTTCTTTCATGTGCAAATTGAAATCCAGGACTACTCAGATAAGGAGATGATGGGAGATACAGTTCCCAGCTTCTTTGCTGAAATTATTTTAAACAGAAGCATTGAACAGGAGACTTTAAAGAGGAGTGTTAGATGCCCAATGAACTGCAGATACTGCAGCACAATTTCCCCAAATATACATCACTTTCTAAAATAATGCACATGATAACATGTTATTACCTTTAAAGGATATTTGTATTCCATTTAAAAGAGAGAAGGATTCTGACTGGCAAAAAGGTATGAGAAACACATATTTTAACTTGGCTTGGAAATTAACAATGAGCAATAATTATAGAAAAGGTACTATAAAGCTAGGGAAATAGCACATTTGACTTTGTTTAATGCAACATTTCCACACTTATTGTATCAAAGCATCCTTGTTCTTTTCATGTAGAACTTATTAACAAGCTGCCACAGAGAGCTTTAATATAAACCTTATTCTAGTGGATGTTTTCAGCAATCTTCAAAATTATTAATCAAACGTATGATTAAGTAAAGCACATTGGCTTCTGCATTTATCTTTTCTCCTTCATAAGAGTCTACTGAAATCGCAGTATGGTTATTTTTAAGGCATAAACCCCCCAAAAAATGAAACTACAGTGAAAGACATCAGATGTTACAGATTTCAAGTTTGAAAATATGTGTAAAATCAGTAACTAAAGAATATGATTTATGATGTTTAACAATCATAAATTTATGATGTTTAACAATCATAACCTGGGCATCAGTCAATCAGAGCAGGGTCCTAGAGCTAGATACTAACCCTTTCATTGATGCATAGTGGAAAGTCCAGGGCCTCAGTTGGATAATTTGGGGCTATGGGAGGAGGAGGCTATTCATAGGTTGGGGGACAAAACTATTTATGAATCGACACAGAATTATTTCAGGGGTTTAATGGTTGATGAACCATTCCAGAAAGAAATATCCTAATTAGAGAGAGATGATGAAAGCCTTAAAGTGTATGCGTAAAATACAGTCCAAGCCTGTATCACGGGGTTACTGTGACCTGCCAAGAGGTCTTACTGGCCCTTGGAAGGAAATTATGTAGCAGAGATGGCAGTACTTTGTAAGCTACAAAATGCTATACACATAATAACTTATTTCTCCTATCACTGCCAGCATGGTGCTTGCTTGTGAAATCATTAGAAAAATTTAGGCCTTTTTATTCCATTCTCCCTCACCAAAGAATACATATATTATAATTGTCTACTGCTCACAAACAAGAATAAAAAGTATATTTATAGCAAGAATATGTGCCCTAAGTTATTCCCCAAACATATTCTCAGAGAACAAAGCTAATCTTTCTTGGTATAGCATAGAAACCCCAAAACCTTCAGGGTTATTATCAGAATAAATTCTTGTCTTCTGGAATTACCTTGCCTCAAGTATGAGTAGCTGCTCCTTCACTGCTACCACCCCACCCACATGCACACACATACACCCACACACACCTGTCATCTTTGTCTTTCCTGACCCTTTCAATAAATGTGCTCACTCATTTTTCAACAAACTCAGGCCCCAGTGAATTTGAAGGGCCACCCACAAGCGAAAGACTATTTTGCAGGGGCAGGAAGGGCAAACTTTGTTTTTGTTGCTTCATTCCTGAGCTTTTATTTATTTTTTTTCTTTTACAAAAGACCACACTGTACCCAGGATTTTTATCTTACTCTGAAAAATTACTGTAAAAATTAACATTGCAAGTTAACAAAGATTGTTACGGTTAAATACTTGACCTTTTCTTGGTAATAATTCATAACAACTTATAGACATTATTAGAGTTTCCAGCTTCTTGTAGAGGGAGAACTAAGGTGAAAGTTTAAGTCTAACATGAAGTCAGTTTTCTATGCTCTGGACTCAACATGCTATTTTAATCTCAATAACTGCTAATGCTGTTCACTAAACAGAATGGCTTTCTCACTTTTCTCTGATCTTTTAAGTTTTATGCATCATTTATAAACAAATTCAAATTTCATTTTATTAATGAACTAGAGGCCCAGTGCATGAAAATTCATGCATTTGAGGGGGGTTCCTCAGCCCAGCCTGGCCCCTCTCACAGTCTGGCATCCCTCAGGGTCGGGAGGCAACCAGTGATCAAAGGAAGGTGATGCCCCATCACACATCTGCTGCTGCCACTGCCGGCAGTGCAAGCCTCAGCCGGCCCTGGTAACCTGATCCTCAGACAGCCCTGGGAGGTTGGGCAACTGCCATCTGAGGCTTGCCTGCACCTCGTGCCAGCCCTGGCCACCAGGGGAGCTAAGGAGACTGGGAGACACCTGAGGCAGACACGGGGAGTGGCTGCACCTGCTTGGAGTGGGCCTGGCTTTGCTAAGTACCTGCCACCCTGGTGGGGCTGAGGGGACTGGGTGCCACCATCTTGTGGCTGTGGGAGCCACCATCTTTGAGGGCAGGGCAGTCAATTAGCATAGTCCCTCTTTATTAGATAGGATTTTTTCTCACTAGTTTTTGGCCATACTGATCTCTTACTACCCTGACATCCTACAGTGCTTCTTTTTTGTATCACACATCTTAGCTTGTAAGTAAAGGTAACCTGAACTCTTGTCTATGTTTTCATTTTCAGGTACCAGTTCACTTACGAGGTTGTAAGCCCTTTGAGAAAGAGACTGTGTCTTGTCAAGAAATATTTTGTGAATGTATTACTCGGGCTTTAACCAGAGAATGGGACCAATAGGAGATCTATTCATTACAAGGGAGTGGCTAGTACAATTGTGGGAGCTGAGTAAGCAAGTCCAAAGTTCATAATACACACAGTCAGGAAATGGAAGTGACAAGCAGACTGTAATCCCACAGGCACAAGCTGAAGATTTCTGTTCACAGGTGGTGGTCAGAAAGTAAAATCCAGAAGAAAGGGGGAGTGATTACAAAGCCTGAGACTGTATGGAGCCCTGACTTTAGGAAAATCATAAATCCTCTTTTAAAGGCTTTCCCACTGATTGGCAGGCCCATATAATGTATTCTTCCTTTTTATTAATTTAAAATCTACTGATTAGGGACCTTAATCACATCTTCAAAATTCCTTCACATCAGCACCTGGATTCTAGTTCCTATGAGTGGAAGAAGTTATATGTATGCTACAAAATCTTCCTGTTATCATCAGAGGACAACCATTATAACCTGATCTAACCAGACACATATAATATAGAGAATTCTGGGGACTGAAGTTCACTCTAGCCAAGTGGTCATCAACAAGCTACAACACTGAACACATAGTATATAGAACATAGATGACACTGTTGCTCTTAAAGAAAAAAATAAAGCCATGTGTAAAATAAAAAAGTATTTCCTATCTCCTCACATGCCTGGCTCTCTGCTAGAAATATAATAGGTACACAAAAAATACTTGAAGAAATAGCTAGTGGCTTTGGCTTAATTTGATTATAATGATTTGAGCGCTGCACAGATTTGATGAATGCATTGTTTTGTCTGATTTAAATGATCTGATAAGAAGCAAGAGTTGAGTTAATGGCATTATTTTGTCTCACTATTCTGTAAGAAAATACATGCTAAATGGTCATTCTGAAAAAGCACAGAAATGCTCTGATTATGTTTAATTTACTACGTTTAATGGAAACAGGCTATTTCAAATTCTCAGTATAAGTTATCATGAAGAATTATCAAAATAACTAAAGAAATTGCAATAGCCTATCCTTTGAGGTCATTCTTTGATTCAATAAATATTTATCAGGTGCCTTCTGTGTGCTATCGTGGTTTTATGTGCTGAAGATAGAGTTGAGGACAAAACAGAGTCTCTGCACACACAGAGCATATGTTATGTAGGAGGTGGCAAAAAATAAACACAGGAACAGTTTAACATACAAAAATATCAATTTAGGCAGATTTAATAACTTTGGTCTAAAATTTTTCATGGCCTTCATTAAAAGGAAAGAATGAAACACACAAAACCAATGAATACAAAATTAGATATACACATTAATACTTATGGCATGAAAACAAATTATGAATCTTACAAAGCTATCAAAAGCATCACAAGGTTCATAAAAATCCATATTTTTATTAATTAACTTCCTGACACATTTTATAATTCATTTTTATTATTTTTACTGTATATTCTAACAACTATGAACATTATTTTATAGTATTTGGTAATATTTTCTATTAAAAAATGCTAATTCAGATTTCCTTCTGGCATAGTTGATTAAAACTTATGTTTTTTATTATCAACTAGAGGCCTAATGTATGAAATTCATGCAAGGGGCTCAGCCCTCGCAGCCATGGAGGCTTGCCTCAGCCCTCACAGCCTTGACTTCATCCAAAAGTTCGTCCAGGAGATCATTTAGCTGCCCAGTCTAGTTATCATATTACACTTTTATTATTATAAATGGTGATTTAAAAAATTTTTTCAACTTTATTTTTGGGAATGTCATGTAAATTTTTCTAGTATATTTTAAGTTTTTGTACTAAAATACAGAAAAAAGCCCTGGTTGGTTTGCTAAGTGGTTAGAGCATAAGCCCATGACCCAGAGGGTCATGGGTTTGATTCCTGACAGGGCACTTACCTCAGTTCCAGGTTTGTCCCCAGCCTCTGTCAGGGCACATGCAGGATGCAACCAATTGATGTGTCCCTCTCACATCAATGTTTCTTTCTCTCTCCCCTCCTCTCCCTCCTTTTTACTCTCTCTAAAAAAAACAATGGAAAAAAAATATCCTCTGGTGAGCATTAAATACACACACACACACACACACACACACACACACACACACACACACACACACAGGCACACACAGAGAATATAATCATCCTATCCTATATAATAAAGAGCTACTATACAAATGGTCATCATGCCCGCAAGGCATCAAGTCTTAATGGCTCAGACAATCAGTACTGGAGAGAGAGGAATGGAGACAAGCCAAGCACAAATGAGCTCACAAGAGAGGAATGGGGACCAGCCAGGCACAAATGAGCTCACAAGAGAGGAATGGCGATCAGTCAGGCTGAGGCTCAGGAGGGGAACAAGCTACTCATCCCAGGAGGGGAACAAGCTACTCACACCAGCGGCTGCACCTGTGCCTGTGGTGCAGGGGAGGGACATGCCACATGCCCCATGGTTCCAGGTACCTGCAGCTGCGGCCTGGGCAAAGCCGCCTACCCATAGTATCCTGCAGCTGGACCAGGCGAAGTCGGTCCAGATTCTGAGTTCCTGCAGCTGGCCAGAAGGAGGGAAGCCTGGGTCCCAGGTGTGGGGAAAGGCAGAGGTGGTTAGGGGCGATCAGGCCAGCAGGGGAGCAGTTAGGGGCAATCAGGTAGGCAGGCAGGCAGAATGGTTAGGGGCAATCAGGCAGGCAGGTGAGCAGATAGGATCCAGCATCCCAGATTGTGAGAGGCAGTTGGTCATTCCCCAAGGAGTCCTTGATTGGAGAAAGTGCAAGGCTGGGTTGAGCCCCCACCCCCATGCACGAATTTTGTGCACTGGGCCTCTAGTTTTACATAATTCCCATAAAAAATGAAGATAAACTTTTAATTATATGATTGTTATGTGATATATTATTAAGTATACTAGTAGCTCAGCCCACAAATTTGTGCTCCAATAGCTCTCTGCAAGACCTGACTGCTCCACACCCACTACCTAGAGGCTGTCTTCAGCCCAAAGGCCCATCTGCACCCCGGCCTAGCCAGAGATGATGAATCAAGCATTCTGCCAGGATGTTCATACTGCCCTCTCTCAGCGGACACACCTCCCCTCCCAGGACTGGGGGACTCCAGCAAGGGTGAGGATACTGGGCGCAGACATCCTGTGGCTATGGATGCCACCATATTTGTGATGGAGTGATAGTTAATTTGCATATTACCCTTTTATTAGATATGATTCTGATAGGACAGTAAATGTTGACAAGATAGCATTTCCGTTTTGATTTGACATTAATAGAAATAGAATCTTCCAATTATAACCATATATTTGAGTATTAAAATAGTTTTTTAACCCAGCCAGTTGGCTCAGTAGTGGAATATCAACCTATAAATCAGGAGGTCACGGTTGGATTCTGGGTTATGGCATATGCCCTGGTTTGGGGCTCCATTTCTAGTAGGGGGCATACAGGTGGCAGCTGATCAATGATTCTCTCTCATCATTGATGCTTTTATGTCTCTCTCCCTCTCTCTTCCTCTCCAAAATCAATAAAAATATATTCTTTTTAAAAAATAGATTTCTGTAGATTAGCTTCTGGCACTTTATACTTCAAATATTGTTTCTTCTCCATTACACTCATAATTCCTGTGCCAGGCACTGTGGAACACACTCAAATAGTCATACATTTGGTCTTGTTCCTCCATTCCATGAATGTCAACTGTATCCTCAACTCAACTTCCCTTTCATGCCTGCTGCCACTCTAATGCCACATGCCATGCAGAAAAATGTGATCCATGTTTAAAAAAATAAAAACAACTTTTGTCTCGGCTGATGCAGCTCTTATGGTTGAGCATGCACCAAATGGTCACCAGTCTGATTCAGGACAGGACACACAGCTGGGTTGCAGGCTCAGTCCCCAATAGGGAGCAGACAGGAGGCAGCCCATTTATGTTTCTCTTTCACATTATGGTTCTCTCTCTATGTCTCTTCCTCTCTCTCTCTCTAAAGTCAATAAGAACATGTTTTTTCAAAAAAAGAAAATCCTTTTTTTTTTAATTTTTATAGAAACTTGGGCAACTAAGAGGCCCAGAATAATGAGGACCAAGGAATTTGGCAGGGAATGTTTAGTTATTTCCCTGAAAATTTGTTTATCTATACTGTCATATCCCCAGTTTGTTGGCTAATTACTGCTGGTTTTATTGATCTTTGTGATATAATCATTAATGGTATAAAGCAGTGATTTTAAACTTTTTTATCTGATGGCACACATAAACCAATTACTAAAATTCTGAGGCATATCTATCTATATATATATATTTATCATCTGACAAAAATGGGTATAATTTTTATTCATTCACACCAGATGGCTACTATGTTGTCATTTTTTTTATTTGACAATCTAAGGGAAAAGAGGTCAGTCCCCCAAACTAAATAGTCAGGTATTACATGTTTCAAAATTCTTGCAGCACACCAGTGTGCCTGCAGTGACACCCTCGTAGAAAATCACTACTGTAGAATTGACTTTAATATTACTACAGAATGTATACTGCAGGACATTACCTGAGTCAAGTCTGTCTCAGATCCAGAATTTTCCTCTCCTTAGTATTTTTGAGTAGGGTAATATATTTGAAATTTTAAGTCATGTTTTTCTTCTATTTTATTTCCTACCCACCCTGTCCACCCTCTGCATCATCAGCCGCAGTCCTGTCTTCCTTCACATTGACTATGTAGAATTGTTATGTTGCCTGGGGAATATGCAGTTCTAAGAAGAAGAAGAAGAAAAGCCTCTTCCCAGCTTTGCTTTCCAAAAGTGTGATGTTCCCAGGTAAACTGATGACCTGAAAGGATTGATCCTAACCTTAAAAATCAAAGAAACAATAGTAGACACATGATTCTGCCTCTTGCTCTCAGATCATTTCCAACTGATGTGCCACAAAGATTTTTAAAACATGCAATAACTATTTAGTGGATAATGACCACTTTTCCCTTAAAATTTCAAATAAAAAAAATTACAACAACCAATACAACTATAGCTGTCTGGTGTAAATTCCTTGTCTTGAACATATATGTACAGGTCACATAATAGAGTTGCAGCTTATTGGTTATGTCACATAATAAGGTTGCTTCTTATTGGTTAATTCTTAGTAGCAGAAATCCTTATATATAAATATAGGCAACTGATTTTTTAAAAGTCACTTTGGAGCAAAAGGGGTAATTACTATTTTATTTTTATTTTTTGTAAATAAATGAAAATTATACCTATTTTTGGCAGATTGGCTAAAATATTTTTTTTTTGGTGTACCACAGAATTTTAGTAATTAGTTTACATATGTTATGAGATGAAGAAGACTGAAAATTGCTGCCCTAGACATAAAAGATTCCTCCAATAAAAAAGAAAACAGAGAGTGAATGATGAGAACATAGCCATCAGGAATGAACACTGAAGAAATGAGGAAGGCTTTTATGGATCCTGGATTTCTGAGCACTATGTTCTATTTATAAACAAATCTCTGGAGCATTATCAAGATCCTAGAAAAAAAAAAAAAAGATGCACAAAGAATATAGGCCAATAAAAATGAAACTAGATCACCACCTTACACCATACACAAAAATAAACTCAAAATGAATAAAGGACATAAATGCAATATGGGAAACCATAAAAATCCTATAAGACCCCATAGCAGACACATGTTGTAGGAATATCTTTGCAGATACAGCTCCTAGGGCAGTGGTCAGCAAACTCATTAGTCAGCAGAGCTAAACATGAACAGTACAACAATTGAAATTTTTTTTAAAAGCCAAATTTTTTTTAAACTTAAACTTCTTCTAACACCAGTTCTTCAAAATAGACTTTCCCAGGCTGTGGTATTTTGTAGAAGAGCCACACTCAAGGGCCAAAGAGTTGCATGTGGCTCACCAGCAATAGTCTGCTGACCACGATCCTAGGGCAGTGGAGACTAAAGAGAAAATAAATAAGTGGGACTACATCAAAATAAAAGGCTTCTGCACAGCAAAATAAACCATCAACAAAACAAGAAAGCCCACTGCATGGGAGAACATATTTGCCAATGCTATTTCAGATAAGGGTTTAATCTTCAACATTTATAGAGAACCCATACAACTTAACAATAAAAAAGATAAACAACCCAATCAAAAACTTGGCAAAGGATCTGAATGGACACTTTTTGAAAGAGGACATACAGAAGAATGGGAGACATACGAAAACATGCTCAAAGTCACTAATTATCTGAGAGATGCAAATCAAAACCACAATGAGATACAATCTCACACCTGCCAGAATGGCTATTATCAACAAATCAACAAACAAGAAGTCTAGCGAGGATACAGAGAGAAACGAAACCTTATGCACCGCTGGTGGGAATGCAAACTGGTGCAGCCACTATGGAAGACAGTATGGAGTTTCCTTGAAAAGTTAAAAATGGAACTCCCATTTGACCCAGTAATCCCTCTTCCAGGACTATATCCCAAGAAACCAGAAACACCAATCAGAAAGGACATATCACACTCCTATGTTCATGGCAGCCAAATTTATCATAGTTAAGATTTGGAGACAGCCTAAGTGCCCATCAGCAGATGAGTGGATTAGAAAACTGTGGTACATCTACACAATGGAATACTACGCTGCTATAAAAAAAAGGAACTTTTGCCATTTGCAACAACATGCATGGAATGGAGAGCATTATGCTAAGTGAAATAAGCTAGTCAAAGAAAGATAAATATTATATGATCTCACTCATATGTGAGATATAATGAACAACATAATTTGATGAACAAGAATAGATCCAGAGACAAATGGCTCTGAGAGTGGGGAGAAGGGGATTAGAGAGCAATCAAAGTACTTGTATGCATGCATATTAGCATAACCAATGGACACAGATACTGGGGCGGTAGGGGCTTACCCAGGGTGAGAATGGCTTGGGGGATGAGGGGGGTAAATCAGGGGAAAAGGAGACATATGTAAAACGTTAGACAATAATAATAAATTAAAAAAAGGAAAAAGAATGTAGGCAGATGAATCTCAGCACTATAGTGACTTCAGTACCCCAATATAGAGTAGTATCCCATAGTACTATACAGACCACTAAGGGAGCTATTCAGACAGGGGAGAGAGAGAGAAATCAGGGATGACCTGTGTGGACTAAGGATGAAATAGAAAGATGGCCATAGAGGCAGATATTTGTAAAGACAAATGACATGAAGCATCTACCCTGCTAAGAGGAATAAAAGTATATCACCATTTATATAACACACACACACACGCGCACACACACACACACACACACACACACACTTTTGCACTAACTAGTCCAATTGCCAATATCATATTTCTGTATATCTATTATTAAAAAACACCAGCACTTAGGATGTCAATGTACGTAGTATACTCAAGCGAAAATTATTAAATTTGAATAATAGTCAAGAATACAGTTTGTTGTGTGTGAAGTTTTTTAAAGTCTATTTGGAAAAGTTCCCAGTTTCAGTTTCTAGTCCCCTAAAATCTTTTAATGATTTCAAATGCAGTTAGTTGCAGGATGAGAATTGGGAATAAGAAAGGAAGTTTACTAAGTAAAAATTTCATGGGCCTTTCTCTTCTTTATTCTGATCTATTGTCTCTTTTCAAGTGCCTCTGAAGCCAACTGGAGTGCTCCAGGGCTTCTCTTCTTTGAAGGATGACAGAAACATTCACCCTGCAGCCACTGACCCTGGAAATAGATGTATTGGAGAAGGATCTGAAAAACAGAGAACTGGGTCACTTACTCTAAGCAAATAAAACTTTGTAAAATCTCAATTTGAGTCAGGACTGGAAGAGAAAATCAGGGTGGGTGGAGGGTTTTGGAATTGTTTTGGAATTGGGGTCTAGGGATTGTACACTAGCAGTAACTATAAAGTTAAATGACATTATCATTTTCAAGGTCAAATGAAGGATGGGATGAAAATGTGAACTATAATAAATCACTAACCAGCTCCCCAAGCTGCATATGACTATTTTGTAAAGTTTCTACTCTCAAAAATTTCATGTCAATGTATAAAAACAAGACTAGATACAAAGCAACCAAATTATTTCCTTTTAACACTGTAATGATTAAAAGAAAGTATGTACCTAGTAAGATGTAATCCAGTGTATAACATATACCTGCAAAGCAACTGATCACACACAACACCCATTCATTTGCCATTCAACATTTATTTTGAACACTGACTGCCTAGATAGAGTGATAAACAGAAAACATACTGTCTCCAACTTTCATGGAATGCATAGTCCAATATATGTATGTGTGTTTGTGAAGAGAGGTGGGAAATTAATTAAATAATTAATTTACTCTTTGAACTAATATTTATCAAGTAGCTGCAATATGCTCACCTCTTATTCATTCTGGGAATAAACACATCTCCTTTCCTTGGGATAGCTCATATTAGAAAGAAACAATAAATAAACAAAAACTATTAGGATAGTGATAAATCCCATTAAAAAATACACACACACACAAGAGAGTGATGAGAGTATGTGTAAGTGCATGATGTTTAAAATTAAAATTTTAAGATTTAGTAGTTTAGGATAAGCTCCTTTATAGAGAGGACATTTCTTCAAAAATATGAATGAGGATATGAGCCATGAAAATATATAAAGTAGAAAAATTTTTTTCAATTATAATTGACATTCCGTATTATTTTTACTAGAGGCCTGATGCACGAATTCATGCACCAGTGGGGTCCCTCGGCCTTGCCTGCAGGGATCAAGCTGAAAGTGGCTCTCGGATATACCCTAAACGGTCCTGGATTTCGAGAGCGCACAGACCAGGCGGAGGGACCCCACAATCTGGGGTAGGGAAGGGTCACGGGAGGGCTCCAGGTAGTGGCCAGCCCATCTCGCCCAGTCCCAATCAGCTGAACCCCAGCAGGAAGATAAACTATAATTTGTAGCATCTGACCAATTGCTATGATGTGTTAGTACACATCATAGCAATTGGTCAAACAGTCAAACAAAAACTTAGCATATTAGGCTGTTATTACATAGGATTAGTTTCAGATGTAAAGCATGGTAATTAGACAGTTATGTAATTTATGAAGCTATCACCTGGGTGATTCCAGTACTCACCTGGCATCATACATAGATATTACATTATTGAATACTAGAGGCCCAGGGCACAAAACATGGTTAGGGTCCCTATGCCTAGCCTGCAATCAAGGACATTTTCCACCCGCTCACCAGTCCCTGGCTGCCTCTGCCGCTGCCAGCAACCTGATTCCCTTCACAGACCCTTGTCCAACCCCGTCACCACCAGCAGCCACCTAGTTTTCCTTGAAGGTCCTCATCCTGCCCCACTGCCACCGCCAGCCAGATGTTTCCCCTTACTGGCACCTCACCTCATAGCAACTGATTGAGCAGTCATTCTGATCATTACACTTATGGTTTGGCCTTTTCTTATATAGGATATTCCCTTTGGTATATTTTACATCCCATGATGATTGTGTAACTGCTAATATGTACTTTTAATCCTCTTAATCCCTTAACCTTTTTTACCCAGACCTCCAATACCCTTCCCACTTGACAATCCTCTGTTCAGTTTTACTTGTTCATTTATTTTGTTCTTTAGATTTCCACATAATAAGTGGAAATCAAATGGTATTTGTCTTTCTCTGTCAGAATAAATATTTTAAGCAGAGAGAATTTCAAGAACAAAGGCCTGGAGGGTGAAATGTGCTTGCATGTAATGCATTGCATGAATGCCAAATTTATTGAGCAAAACATTTCTTGAGGTCTATGTGACAGGAACAAAAGAACCAATATAAGTAAAATCAAATCCTTCCTCTAAAGGGGTATAATTTCATATCCTCAATAATTAAAATAGATACAGATGCAAACACAAAAACACAGAGTTTCCCTACACCAATCCACTCCAGGTAGTTAGGAAAATTGTCTTCTAAAATCTCTGGTAAGTTGTACGTTGGTGGTATAGTTTCATTTTTTTGTATGTATCTATCTAATTTCTCCAACACCATCTATTGAAAAGAATGTCTTGACTCCATTGTATGCTCTTGCCTCTTTTGTAAAATATTAATTGAGCATATTTGCTTGAGTCAATTTCTGGTTTCTCTGTTCTGTTTCATTGGTCTATATGTCTGTTCTTGTACCAGTACCAGGCAGTTTTGAGAACCATGGATTTGTAATACAGCTTGATATCTGGTATTGTAATCCTTCCAACTTTGTTCTTTCTCAGGATTGCTGTGGCTATTCAGGGTCTTTTTTATTCCATATGAATTTTTTGAGAGTTTGTTCTAGGTCTGTGAAATATGCCATTGGTATTTTAATGGAGATTGAATTGAATCAATATATTGCTTTAGGTAGATCTGCACATTTTAATGATATTGATTCTACAAATCTATGAATATAGTATGTTCTTCCATTTGTTTTTGTCTTTATCTCTCTTTTTTTTTTTAACATTCCAAGTACAGGTCTTTTGCCTCCTTGGTTTATTCCTAGGTATTATCATTTTCCTATTGCAATGGTAAATAGGATTGTTGTGGGGTTTTTTGTTGTTGTTGTTGATTTTTGTTGGGGTTTTTTTTGTTTGTTTTTTGTTTTTAGTTTCTCTTTCTGTGAGTTCATTATTGGTGTATAAAAAAGCCACAGATTTCTGAGTGTTACAATAAACTCAAAATGGATAAATGACTTAAATGTAAAATGAAAAATAATAAAATATTAGAAGAATCCATAGGCAGCAAAATATCAGACATATGTCATAGCAATATCTTTACTGATACTGCTCATAGGGCAATGGAAACTAAGGAGAAAATAAACAAATGGGACTATATCAAAATAAAAAGCTTCTACATAGAAAAATAAACCATCAACAAAACAAGAGAGACCATTGCATCAGAGAACATATTTGCCAATGTTACCTCCAATAAGGGTTTAATCTTCAAAATTTATAGGGAACTTATACAATTTAACAAAAGGAAGCTAAACATCCAATAAAAAAAATGGTCAAAGGACCAAAGAGGACATACAGAAGGCCAATAGACATGAAAACATGCTCAAAGTCACTAATTATCTGAGAGATGCAAATCATCTGTGAGCTACCATTTCACACCTGTCAGAATGACTATCAATAAATCAACTAATGACAACTGCTGGCGAGGATGTGAAGAAAAAGGAACCATTTTGAACTGCTGGTGAGGATGCAGACTGGTGCGGGCACTGTGGAAAACAATATGGAGTTTCCTCAAAAATTAAAAATGGAACTCCCATTTGATCCAGTAATCCCACTTCTAGGAATATATCCCCAAAAATCAGAAACACCAAATATATATGCACTATGTTCATAGCAGTACAATTTACAATAGCTAAGATTTGGAAACAGCCTAAGTGCCCATGAGCAGAAGAGCAGATTAAAAAACAGTGATACATCTATACAATGGAATACTACACTGCTGTAAAAAAGAAAGAACTCTTACCATTTGCAACAGAATGGATGGACCTGGAAAGCATTATGTGAAGTGAAATAAGCCACTCAGAGAAAGACAAATATCACATGATCTCATTCTCTTGTGGAATATAACAACATAAACTGGTGAACAAAAATAGATCCTGAGACATAGAAGCATCAAACAGACCATCCAACCTCAGAGGGAAGAGGGAGGGATAAGGGTGGGAGAGGGGAGTCCTAAGAAAGCAACCAAAGGACTCATATGCATGCATATAAGCATAATCCATGGGCTCATACATTAGGGGGGTGGGATCAGCTGGGGAGAGGTCAATGGGGAAAAAGGAGACATGTATAATACTTTAAACAATAGAGAATTTTTTACAAAAGAAAGAAAATAAATACAAAGTAAAAAAATAAAATCTCTGATAAATTTAATACATGAAATGAATATTATTAAGGTGTATAAAACAGTAAAATCTACAAAATTAAGTTAGTTCTAAGGGAACACAAAGACCATTACAGCAAGAGAATTCCTAGACATAAATGTCATCAGTAAGAAGAGTGAAGAAGAGGATGAGAACGCATACATTTTTAGAAAAAATATAATGAATTATAAATAAATAAATAGAGGCAAAATTGGTTAAAATGTTATCATGTAAATGCTAGTGTCCCATTGACTAATAATCACACTAACTGTTTATGTATATTTATACATGTAATAGAGATCTGGTGCAAGAAATTCGTGCATTGGCAAGGTCCCTCAGCCTGGCCTGAACCCTCTTGCAATCTGGGACCCCTCAGGGGATGTCTGACTGCCAGTTTAGGCTGGGGATCCAGACAATTCGGGATAGCTGGCTCCTAACCACACATCTGCCTGCCTCTCTGATTACCCCTAACCATTTCACCTGCCTGCCTCATCGCCTCTAACTGCTTGCCTGCGTTCCTCATTGTTCCTAACCATTCTGCCTGCCTGCCTGATCACTCCGAACTGCTCACCCGCCTACCTGATTGTCCCTAACTGCCTCTGCCTTGACCCCCACCACCATGACTTTGTACAGAAGGACATCGAAAGGTCATTTGGCTGTCCAGTCTAATTAGCATATTATAATTTTATTATTATAGATACTGTCAATGATTTATGTGTTCAATGTACAATTAGTAGTACTGTTAAGATAAATAAGAACATTTAAAATAATAGATTTCCAAGTTTTCTAACAATCCAAATTAGACATGTTTATACTGAAAACATACCACTTTGACAATTCTAAATATTTTTATTAGAAATTCTTTTACTTCTGAGTTAACTAAGTTACTTATCACCTTCTAAGAAAATGGAAGATTTTTTAAGATTATCATAAATAATCCTTCCCTTTATCAAAGGGAATATCTTTGCCACATGCATCTACAAATATAGGTCTTGATGTGTCAAAAAGATGTTATATAAATGAGCTTAATAATGCTGGGGCTAGCTACCTCTTATTTTGAGGATAAAGCAAATTACTCAGGCAAGATTTTGTGCAGAGGCAATAGAAATGAGAAGCATGAATAAAACTTGATTCCAAATTTTCAATGACAATTATTTAATCACTTTAAAAAATTAAACTATAGTGTGTTTACCAGAGGGGAAAGAGGTTGAGGGCCAAGTGAAAAAGGAAAAGGGATTAAGAAGTACTAATTGGTAATTACAGAATAGTCATGATTATGTAAATTACAACATATGGAATATAGTTAATAATATTGTAATAACTATGTGTATTGCCAGGTGGGTACTAGAAATATAGAAGGGAATATTTTGTAAAATATATGTTTACCTACACCTGAAACTAATATAAAATATTTATGTAAACTGTAATGGAAAGATAAAATTTTAAATAATACAAAAATTAAGCTGTAGGTAATTTATAATACTTCGATTTTTTCCTTTGTTAGTTAGATTTGAGCTCAATATGTCTAAAATTTCTTGAGATTAAAAAATATTGTATTCTGTGAAGATTGGTGCAGCCACTATGGAAAACAGTGTAGAGATTCATCAAAATATTAAAAATGGAAATGTCTTATGACTCAGTGATTCTACTTCTGAGTATATATCCAAAGAAATCCAAAATTACTAATTCAAAAAGTTGTATGTACCCCTATGTTAATTGCAGTGTTATTTACAATAACCAAGATATGGAAGTAATCCAAGTGCCCATTAACACTGGCTCATTGTCGAATGAATAAGAAATTTACCCACTCCCTAGACCTTTAATTATATACTGAAGCCATAGCAGGAAAATCAAAAGCAAATGTTCAAGTGCCAAATTCTATGTGAGATACTCCATGAATTTTCACATCTGAAAGGCTTATAACAAAATAGCCTTGAAAAAATGATTTTTTATAAGCTTGTTCTTCACCTGCTGTTCTAGCTTGAACTGCTCTCAGAAATACTATCCAAGGCAAGAGAGTAAACCTGAAACACCATGACTATAATCATCTACTTTTACACCTTGCAATTATGAGTAAATAGCCTGTTTCTTCTTTGCAGCAAAAGCCTTACAGTCAATCATGTAACTTTCTAAGACACTTATAGAGTTGAGTTCACAAAGTATGAACAATTATGAGAGATATAATTATTTATATTTGATATTTATGTTTATCAATGCATATAACCTACTTTCATGAATACACATAGAATCATACCTTTAACATGATTCATTCATAATATGAAATCATAAAGTCTTTTTTCCATCTAAAAATCTCTTGTTAAGCAAAAATGACTGATGTGATTGAATAATGGTAAGAAAAGCCATGTCACTCACACTATGAAATTATCCATATGCATAGCATGAAATTAAGAGACACCTGGGAAACTTTTCAAGATTTCACTAAAGAGAAACAGCTTTTGGTATATTCTGAACCTTTAATTTTCTCTTCTTTTTGAGCAATTACAGATGTATTAACTAAAAGTGTGTCACATAATGTCATTTGATCACAGTCAGTCATTGTGATGGAGTCAACAGGTGTTCCAGCTAGAAAACTAATAATCAGGTTCTTTGAGAACAGTGAAGGATATAAATTTAACACACACAAAAAAAGCTCATTATAAAAATATACTTCCCATGCACATAATGAATACTTATATCAAACATTATTTTACCTTAAATAATAAAATTGAAGATATAGTTCTAAGAAAGTGTAGTAAAAATGAAGAATTTAGTAAATCTTTAAAATCTCTCATAAATTATCCTTTAAATTTTTGAAACAATAATCACAGTTCTAGAAATTTATTCTAAGTAAACAATTGATTTTTCTTAAATAGAACTTTTTAAGCATTATTTATAAGAATAAAGTTGTATCAACAGCCTAAAAATCTCTCATTAAAAGATAACTGTGGTAGTGGGCACATAACACAATATGCAGATCAGGTATCATAGAAATGTACACTTGAAACCTATATAATCCTATTGGTCAGTGTCACTCCAATAAATTTAATTAAAATTTTTAAAATGAAAAAAGGATGTAAATTATGAAAAACCCATATGATGCAATATTATTCATTCCTTAACTATCATATCTCCAAATAACTTTTAATATCTTTTAAAATGTTCATGTTATAATGTTAAATAAGAAAGTAAAATACAAGTTATGCATAAATGTACAAAAAAGATGGTTAAAGGAAATAAATTAAAACAGCATATGTGCTTCTCCATGAATAGTAAGATTATATCATTTTCTTTTTATGCTATTATGTATTTTATATGTTTTCTATGATAAACTTGTAATAAATTTATCCAACATAAAGCTATTTATTTTTTTAAGTGCACAGGCAGGAAGAAACTTTTGGAGGTGATAAGACATGTTTATTCTCAAAACCAGAAAAATCCTAAAAGAAAATCTTGGTCATTTCTCATAGCGATATTTTTCTGATATACCTCTTGGGCAATGGCAAACAAAGAAAAAATATTCAGATGGGACTACACCAAACTAAAAAGAAAACTATCAACACAATGAAAAGACAACCCACTGGATAAGAGAACATATGTGTCAATGATATAACTGATAAGGAGTTAATATCCAAATTTTATGAAGAACTTACACAACTCAACACCAAAAAAAAATATTTCTGAATGGACATTTTTCCAAAGAGGATATACAGATGGTCAATAGACATATGCTCAATGTCACTAGTTATCAGGTAAATGCAGATTAAAACTATAACTATCTATAGTCTCACACCTGCCAGAATGGTGACTATCAATAAATCAACAGATGACAAGTGCTGGCAAGGATGTGAAGAAAAGGGAACCTTTGTGCACTGTCAGTGGGAATGCAGATTGGTGCATTCACTATGAAAGCAGTATGGAGTTTCCTCAATAAATTAAAAATGGGACAGTCTTATAACCCTGCAATTTCACAGAACAAGCAAAATAGAGACAGTGATGGGTAAAAAGGAGGCTGACAGCTGGGGGTGGGGTGGGGTGGGAAAGCTGGGGGTGTTGAGTGAAGGGATTGAACAAAAAAGAGAAAAAAAACTCATGAACATGGATAACAGTATGATGATTGTCAGTTGGGGAGTTGGTGAAGGAAAGGAGAGTATAGTGGGGATAAAAGGTGATAAAAGGAGACGACATAGTAAACACACAAGTGTGCAGATAATGTGTTATGGAATTGTGCACCTGAAACCTGTATAATTTTCTTAACCAATTCACCCAATCAATTCAATAAAAAGAAAAAAAGAAATATGTTATGGCATAGACTGTGGTTATGTTTCTACAGGTGTATACTTATCTCCAAATTCACCAAGTTGTATATATCAAATACTATATGCAGTTTTTTGTATGTCAATCATACTTGATAAAATTTTTTAATATTTTAATTGTGTTTTGTCTAAATCTAATACTGAACATTTCATAAAAATAAGAAATAAATTTATGCAAAAATACCATTTAACTGAATTCAGAAAATTTCTTTCAAAAAAATATTATGCATATGCTAAATGTTGTGAGCCAATTACTATAATCATTGTTTTATTTTGTTAATAGTTTCTAAATGTAACTGGTTAGTACTCTAAGAAATTACGTTTTATTTGTTGTTGTTTTACAGTTATGAGACTTAGTTTTTCTTCTCTGGAAAATCTGTTTTGTCCTTCCACTCAGCATATTATCAATAATCATTAAGCATTATTAGTTATCTGATTATTTATGTATGATCCATTTGCTGCTTAATTATGAGATGAATGTCTATAGCACATAACAACAATGTTGTCATAATTATGCCTATGGGAAAAATAAATTTGGAAATGACTGCTTAACACGTCCCACTACTTCCCAACTTTGGAAAGTCAGAATTTAAACACATATTTCTTGAGAGGCACTGTGGTATAAAAACCTGTATAACTTTACTTACCCCATCTTCCATAAATTGGTTTGCTACAAATTTTTTTCCCAGAATTTATTTTTTAATAATATGAAGTATTACTGTTTGGGGGCAGTGCTTAGCAAGTTTTAATTTATAAAAGCATCAGCTGGGATAGTCATGAATTCATAACCTAGTAGGTCAAGGATGAGGCCTAAGATTTTGCATTTCTAGAAATCTGCTTGATGACTGCCGAATTTCAGGGCTGCTGACCACACTTTGAGTTCTAATGCTAGAGACCAATCCCTGAAATGCCCCCTATATCCACCCACTCACATTCACCCATTGTTTTGTTTTCTTTATAAATTAGCAGTTTTCCATCAGATATTTCTTTAACACACAGTTACTGTGTGAGGCATGGTAACAGATGAGTGCCAAATGTGAGCTTTAAAATTTAGATATCTGGAAAGAAAACATCTTTAGTTTAGAGAAATGCCTTATGTTGTCTTTCTATGTGTATTAATTCAGAGTCTGAACATCCTGGTTCATGTTACTGAATGGGCACTTTACAGCAACTGCCTGTGCTTAGGTTTGGCTCTCAGCTATAATAAATTCAATTATATGGACACTTATATGAGCAGTGCAATTGTATGGACACTTTACTTATATCAACAGTTCTATTCTTTGAGGAGTTCATAATTCCCTTGTTCACTTGTAGACCAAGAGTGAACTCTTGCTAATTCACTGAAGTCACATACATTATCTTAAAAACAAATAAAAGATTAATATTTACATCACATCTTTTTTGAAAGAGTAATAAGAATTGCATTGCTTAAATTTTACTTTCACTAAGGCAGTGGTCTCAGCCAAGGACACTTATTCCCCAAGAGATGCGGCAATGTCGGGAGACATTTTTGGTTGGCACGTGGGGCAGAGAGGAGTGCTATTGAAATCTAGTGGGTAGAGTTTAGGGATGCTGCTAAATAACCCCCATGGCATAGGATACTACCCCACAAGAGTAAGTTATCTAGCCACAGATGTCAATAATGCTGAGGGTGAGATACCCTACTATAAGCCTAAGAATTTGTGCTATCCTATATAATAAAAGGTTAATATGCAAATCAACCAAACAGCGGAACGACCAGTTGCTATGATGCACACTGACCACCAGGGGGCAGACGCTCAGTACAGGAGTTGCCCTCTGGTGATCAGTGCCCTCCCACATGGAGAGTGCTGCTCAGCCACAAGCTGGGCTCACAGCTGGCAGGTGCAGCAGTGGTGGCAGGAGCCTCTCCCACCTCTGTGGCAGCAATAAGGAGCAGCAAGCCAAGCAGTAAGGAGCAGTGAGCAGGTTGACAGTAAGAAGCAAATGGTCCTGGACTGCAAGAGGGCACTGGCTGGGCTGAGGGACACCCTCCTCCACCAGTGCATGAGTTTCGTGCACCAGTCCTCTAGTTTCTTAATATTGTCTTTGATTTGATGTAGGACAAGGATTGGAAAATGTAAAAAGTAGATTTAATGCTGATTTGCAAATAAAAGTGAAGAGGAATTAGGTGCTGGCTGTCAGATTTCCTGAGAAGATGAAGGCATTTAGGTAGACTGCTAAAAATCCCAGTAGTGATAGTCCTATTCATAGGGAGGGAGTTGAAATACGAAAGTGCCATTATCTACTTATAATTGGTCATTGTGCCTCTCCTCACAATTACCTGTCCATATGTTTTGTAGTTGTTATAAACCAGTGAAGGGGCTAAGACTTCCCCTTTTAAAAAAATCGCATTTCCATGTGGGTGCCTAGACCATTGTATAAAGTGGCAGACAGTCCTCATATGTTGCAGCTGTGTGACTGATAGTTGGCAATATGCTTAACCTCCTTGCTCATGAAGGGTTGATTTGAAGAATAAAAAGTGTGATAACACATAATGTGATAATGAATTGCTTCCTGCAGAATTGTCCTTATTACACAACATGCTAATGCCTACCATCTTCCCCTCTCCTAGTCCCTGCATTAAGACTGCTTTAAGAATGCCAGATATTCACTCAGTGTAAGAATAAAGGAGGGAAAGAGAAAAAGTGATCAGAGAGGTCCAGGCTGGCACAGATTGGGCACCACTATTCTAAAGGGGAACAGGAATGGCTTATCCAGATTTCACCAGGGATAGCTTATTCAGATTTCACCAAGAGTGTACTCAGTGGTTGCATGGAACTTTTCATTACTATAAGTCCAGAAACAAAGGCTTATATGGAATATACAGAGGGCATGCAATTTTTATGAATACACTGGACAACAAAAACAACCATATTGTATCTCAATTTTGTCAATATACAAGACGATTAGAGTGACAAGAGGAGGCATATTTATTGGGATTTTTAAATTTAATTAATGGGTTTTTAAAAACCTTCAAGTGTCTCATAAAGGTTAGCATACCATTTTAAAGGTTGCATTAATTTAGTTCTATGCTGTTTTACTTGACATTGTTTAAGCTGGAGAAAATGTTGTAATAGTATGTTCTTTGAAAAATAGACTACATAAATATGAAAGTGGAGAATAATTGGACAGGTGGCATCTGTAGAAATAAATAATAGGATTTAATATATCTGTAATATGCTTTAAAATTAGCATAGCTATGGTTGGTGAGTATTGTCAAGTTCCTTGGGATTCAGAATATGTGAAAGCAGTTGAATGAGGTAGTATTTGGAAAGCTAAATGACAGGACTCAGAAGGTTAATAGCAGAGGTGGAAATGTTGCATGCAAGGCAGCTGGGGCTTGCTGGCAAGGCTATTGCCATCAGGGAAAATCAAGGACACTGGGCACAATAATGAGGGACAAAGGAAATTCCAAGGAGGAAAGTCAGGCAGGGAAGCAAAGCTGTACTGAGAAAGGACAGAGGTCAGTGTGTGTACTGCCATCAGACAGGGTCCGGTACGGTAAGGAGTCACAATTATACTGGAGATTGGAACATGAAATTTGACATTTGAAGAGAACAGTCTTACAGTAAATAGAATCTTACTGAACAATCTCTCAGTAAAAAGTAGTTTGCGGTCAGAGGTTGAAGTTGTTACTATAGGAGAGTATTATTTCCCAAAGTGTGGTTCAGGGCTTACTTGCCCTGAAGTAATTACCTGAGTTACATTTAAAATACCAATACATGAACCCCACAACATGTCTGAGTCGAGAACTCCATGCCAGGCAGCCGGGCACAGGAAAAAGTCTCCAATGTGATTGAGGTGCCCACTCAAGAAGGAGATATATGGCACCTGAGAAGAGGAAGACCATATCAGGGTCAGTGGTCCCGGACCGACACTTGAGCCGACCACGCGCAGAGCTGGAAGGGAGTCTGTAGCCTCTGCCTAGGGAGCAGTGCCTGGATCACGGACTATTACCATCAAGGTTGTTCTCAGGATCCTGGTGTGACCATATCTTAAATGACTGCTGGGTTTCCTTTTCCTGCTACGATGACAGTAAAAGGTAATGTGAAATAGAAACTATCTCATAAAGGTTAGCATACCATTTTAAAGGTTCCATTAATTTAGTGAGGTGAGATATATCTCAGTTTTATAAAGTTTATTTTCCTTAGAAAATGAAAGTCTAGGATTTAGGTAATTTTCTAAGTTTAAAAAAGTAAAGTGGTATAGTGTTTTATTCCCCAGAAAGATTGTAAGATTCTAGGAAATAAATGCCTTTACACTCAAATTAAGCTCAAAAAATACTTGTTTGAAGGGATTGAAATAATAATAGAGAAAAATATGCTAGAAAAAGAAGATGCCTGGTAAAAAGAAATATAAAATAATTGAACACTATTTTACATTCAAACAAAAAACAGCTAAAAAATGAGGGGGGGGGGGAACCTTCACTTTCTCAAACTTAAACCCATTAAACACTATCCATTCCTTCCACTCCCACCTCCAACAATCACAATTCTTCTTTTTTTTTTTTTTTTTTTTTTTTTTCATGAATTCAACTACTCTAGGTATTTCATTTTAGTGGAAACATACACTATCTTTTTCTCAGTGGTTTATTATACTTAGCAGGATTCATCCTTGTTGAAACATGTCTCAGAATTTGCTTCCCTTTTAAAGCTGAATAATATTCTGCTTCTTATGTATTATAATTAGGTATAATTATTATATATTATATATTCCACATTTTGTTGATCCATTCATCTCTTGATAGATTTGTGGGTTTTTACCTTTTGGCTATTGTAAGTAATGCTGCTATGAATACTGGTGTAAAATATCTGTATGAACCCTTGGTTCCAATTCTTATATGTATATATCCAGAAGTGGAATTGTTAGATTATATGGTAATTCTATTAATTTCAGATTAATTCATTTCAGGTTAATCAATTTAAGTTTTGGAGGAATCACTTTACCCTCTTTCAGTGGCTGAACAATTTTATATTCCCAAGAGCAAAACACAAGGGTTCTAATTTCTCCACATCTTTGCTAGCATTTTTCATTTTCTATTTTTTATTAATAACAATCTTAATAAATAAATGATATCTTACTATGGGTTTGATTTGCATTTCCCTGATGATTAGTGATGTTGAGCATCTTTTCATGTGTTTATTGATGATTTATAAATTTCCTTTGGATAAATGCTTGTTAAAGACCTTGACCCATTTATTGGGCTGTTCATTTTTATTGTTGTTATTAAGTTGTAAGAGTTCTTTATAGATCCCAGATATCAATAAAATATGATTTGTAAATATTTTCTTCCACTCTATGGCAGTGATTTTCAACCTTTTTCATCTCATGGTACACATAAACTAATTACTAAAAATCTGCAGCACAACCAAAACATAGTTTTTGCCTATGTGACAAAAAAATAGGTATGATTTTTAATTCATTCACACTAGACATTATTGTTATGTTGGTTGTTGTTATTTTTTTTTATATTCTAAAGGAAAAGAAGTTAGTGCCCCTGACTAAATAGTCAGTTATTCCATGTTTTAAAAATTTTGCTAGGGCACATTGGTTGAAAATTGCTGCTCTATGGGTTACCATTAGATAGTGTCCTTTAATGCACAAAAGTTTTCATGTTTATAAAGGTCAGCTTATTGATATTTATATTTTGTTGCCTGTGCTTTTGATGTTCTACTTTTTTCTTCTAATTTATCAAATAATTGAACATGAAGGGATAACTAGGAAATGTCTGAAAGAATGGACTAATGGGGAAATGGGCTTCCTGATAATAAAATATATTCTGAAATAGCATAATCAATCTTTAAATAGATACACAGGGAAGCATAGTATAGAACCTCAGAATATATCCCTGTAGGACTGGGAATTTAATATAAGTATAGCATTTCAAATCAATAATCAGTGTTGTTGTTTTTAAACTGCTGGCCATTTGAGAAAAATGGAAATCTTCTTTCATATCTGTTACCAAAATGAATTTCAGATTAGTCAATGGCTTTAATTTAAAAATTGATTTAAATGTAAAACTTGAAAATAAAAAAATTATTATTTTTCTAAGCTTATTACAAAACCTAGGAGCTATATTGAAAAATTTTAGCATGTATTAATTCACAATACCTATATAGAACTTTTTGCTCTCAATAATCCAATGAACTCTTGTTTGAAACAAGAATAGAAACTTGACACAATATATAGGGCAACTAAAGACAATGGAGATTTAAAAATTGAAGACAGTATTTGGGGAATTGCAATCTTAGAAAGAAGAAAACACAAATAAATCTTCATATTAAAACTAACTTAATAAACTTCATATTCAAATTGATACTTTCTCTTCAGGACATTTTCTAATTCTTTGAGTATGAGGAGTGGACAGTAGAGCCTAAACAGAATGCAGCAATCTGGTCTGAGGAGGTCCATATCAGAGTATGGAGCTTCCCAAACATTTGAATCCTGAAAAATAAAATTTGAAAGAAGGAACCTCAGAGAAATGATCCCCAAATCTGACTACAAATCTCCCTCCAAACACTAGCTGACTCTTAAACACCATAAGTGCAAGCTATCCCAGGAAATCCATCAGAAAACAGTAGGTAGGAAGCTAAAACCTGAGTAAAGATTACTGCAACCATAGAGATAGACTGAAGTTCAAAGCCTGTGAGATGAGAGACCTTAACGAAAACCCAGGCTTTTAGTTATGAACCAAAAAGGGTCACATTTAGAACAAAGGTAAATTATACAGGAAATAGCAAATATTAATTTTTTATATCCCTAGAGCTAAAAATGGCTTTCACCCTTTTATTTGCTTGAAAAATAAGCAAAGAAAAAGTACAATTACATAACAGTTGAAAATTATATTAAATTCAAATATTAATGTCAATAAGGTATGTTGTAAAATAACCAAGTTTATTCACTTATATATTGTCTATGACTGGTGTTCTGCACCAGGCAAAGCTGATTAATTGTGGCAAATATAGTATGACCCACAAAATCTAAAATAGTTTCTATTTGGTCTTTTACAGGAAGGGATGATTAGATACACACATGCAGAGGGATGAAATTGGAACCGTATCTAGCCCCACACACAATTACTAACCATAGTGGATTAAAGACTTCAATGTAAAACTTACAATCATAAAACTTCTGGGGCAAAACACAAAGAAAACCTTCTTTACATTGGTCTTGAAAATTATTTCTTAGATCTGACACCAAAAGCAAAAATAAACAAATGAGAGTGCATTAAACGAAAAATCTTTGCACAGCAAAGAAAAACAATAGAGTGAAGAGAAATTCTATGGAATGGCAGTAAATATTCACAAACTATATATCTAAAATATATAAGGAACCTATAATACTTAATAGCAAAAAAAATCCCACAAATAACCCAATTTTAAAAATGGTCAAAAGGTCTGAGTAGACATTTCTCCAAAGAAGACAATACCAATTGCCTACAAGTATATCAGCATCATGAATCATTTGTGGATATGCAAATAAAACCCACACTGAGATATCATTTCACACATGTAAAAATGGCTTTATCAAAAAAGGCAAAAGATAGCCAAAACCGGTTTGGCTCAGTGGATAGAGCGTCAGCTTGGGGACTGAAGGGTCCCGGGTTCGATTCCAGTCAAGGGCATGTACCTTGGTTGCGGGCATATCCCCAGTAGGGGGTGTGCAAGAGGCAGCTGATCGATGACTCTCTCTCATCAATGTTTCTATGGTAACTCTCTATCTCTCTCCCTTCCTCTCTGTACAAAAATCAATAAAATATATATTTAATTTAAAAAAACGGCAAAAGATAACAGATGTTGGCAAGGATATGGAGAAAAGAAAACACTTCTTTGTATAATGTGGTAAAAATGTATATTGGTATATCCATCATGGAAAACAGTATGGAGATTCCTCAAAAATTAAAAATAAAACTACTTTATTATCCAGCAATTTCATATCTGTGTATGTATCCAAAGGAAATCAATATCTCATAGAGATTATTTGTATTACTTATCTGTACATGTTTATTCTAGCAATATTCACAATAGCCAAGATATGGGCAGAGTGGGAACCGAGTGGAGGAGGACAATGGGGGTAGGCGAGGAAAGAGGAACATCTGTGATATTCTTAACAATAAAAAGCAAGTTGTTAAGTGTTATTATCATAGGGTTTCATTTTTAAAAACATTATACAGATTTATACTTATTAACATATATTTGTATATGCACATAAAATCTGGAATATAAACTTAAGGAGGGGCTTTTACTTTATGTTCTTCTAAATAGTATAAATTATTTACAGTAACACTATAATAACATATAATTAAAATTTAGGCGTAATAGAGTCCCATCCTTGAAATAGTAAATAAGATCATTACCGAAGAGTGTGGAATGAAAAAAAGGAAGTTACATTTCAGGTACACTGTCAGCTCTAGGTTTAAAAATAAAAAAGGTTCTAGATTTCTATTTGGGAGTCACTTTTCTTCAATTCATTCTTTAATTAGTAATATATGGAGTACAGGACTAGAGGGTTACTAAAGTCCTTTATAAGTTGTGAGCCGTAACTACTAAGATCAAAATGCATGGCATGGAATAAAGAAGCTTTATTGATGGTATACCTTGGATATACCAGCATGATGTGTTTCTCAGTGAAATGTCAGCTCCTAGAGGTAGTGAGGCCTTGGACATTACAGCAATTATATGGAATTAATTGAACACAGACTTTTCAAGACAGCTGCCTGCTAGTCTGAAAACAGACTTCTCAAGACAGTTGCCCTCTAGTTTACTTAATGACAAATGTTTTGTTTTGTTTGGTGTTTTTATTTTTTAGTTGTTCTTCTTGTTGTTTTTGCTTCACTGTAAAATGGAAAGAATTCAATTTCAAAATTTTCTAAATAAACATTGTTGCTATTTTCCTCATTTCAAACATCATTTTTTTATTTTCCACTCTTAGAAATATAACCCATGTTTTGAAAAAATAAATTTGCCAAGCATAAAATAGCTCAAAAAGGAAAATCACAAGAGTACATATTCACCTCATATTTTAGCTTTCCCCTAATCTGCTGATGCTGCTGATATTATTGATTCAATAAATAAACATTTTACATGCAGTCACAATCTCAAAAATCTAGAAGTAAAAGTATTTTCACTAAGCTTTTCCCCCCTTTAGTATCAAAGTAGGCAGTTCTCAAGTTTCAAATGCACTGTGTCCCTGGATTTAGTTTTTGTTTTTTTTAAAAAAAAAGTGTTGTATGCAGAAAACTACATGACACTGAAAAAAGAGATAGAGGAAGATGTAAAGAGATGGAAGAATATACCATGTTCATGGATCGGTAGAATCAACATCATCAAAATGTCCATACTTCCTAAAGCAATCTATAGGTTCAATGCACTCCCCATTAAAATACCAACGGCATATTTCACCGACCTAGAAAGAACTCTCCAAAAGTTCATTTGGAACAATAAAAGACCCCGAATAGCCACAGCAATCCTGAGAAAGAAGTGTAAAGTAGGAGGGATCTCAATACCAGACTTCAAACTGTATTACAAAGCCACTGTTCTCAAAACAGCCTGGTACTGGCACAAGAACAGACATATAGATCAATGGAATAGAATCGAGAACCCAGATATCAACCCAAATCACTATGCTCAATTAATATTTGACAAAGGAGGCACGAATATACAATGGAGTCAAGACAGTTTCTTCAATAAATGGTGTTGGGAAAATTGGGTAGACACATGCAAAAGAATGAAACTAGATCACCAACTTACACCATACACAAAAATAAACTCAAAATGGATACAGGACTTAAACATCAGACGGGAAACCATAAAAATACTAGAAGCATCCGCAGGCAGCAAAATCTCAGACATATGCCAAAAGAACTTCTTCACTGATACTGCCCCTAGGGCAATGGAAGCTAAAGAGAAAATAAACAAATGGGACTACATCAAAATAAAAAGTTTTTTTACAGCAAAAGAAACCATCAACAAAACAACAAGAAAGCCCACGGTATGGGAGAATATATTTGCAAATAATACCACGGATAAAGGTTTAATCTCCAACATCTACAGACAGCTGATACAACTAAATAAAAGGAAGATGAATGATCCAATTAAAAAATGGGCAATGGACCTAAATAGAATATTTACAAAAGAAGACAGAAAGAAGGCCAAAAGGCACATGAAAACATGCTCAAAGTCACTAATTATCCGAGAGATGCAAATCAAAACAACAATGCGGTACCATCTCACACCTGTCAGAATGGCCAACATCAACAAATCAACAAACGACAAGTGTTGGCGAGGTTGCGGAGAAAAAGGAACCCTCGTGCACTGCTGGTGGGAATGCAGACTGGTGCAACCACTGTGGAGAACAGTGTGGAGTTTCCTCAAAAAACTGAGAATGGAACTCCCATTTGACCCAGTAATCCCACTTCTTGGAATATATCCCAAGAAACTAGAAACACCAATCAGAAAGGATATATGCACCCCTATGTTCATAGCAGCACAATCTACAATAGCCAGAATCTGGAAACAGCCGAGGTGCCCGTCAGCTGATGATTGGATCCAAAAACTTTGGTACATCTACACAATGGAATACTATGCTGCCATAAAAAAGAAGGAATTCTCATCATTTGCAGCAACCTGGATGGAATTGGAGAACATCATGCTGAGTGAAATAAGCCAATCAATGAAAGAGAAACACCACATGACCCCACTCATTTGTGGATAATAAAGATCATTATAAACTGATGAACCAAAAGATAGATATAGAGACAGTAAAGCAACAAGCAGATTGTCAAATTACAACGGGGAGGGGAGGAGGGTCTGGGGGAGACAATAAATCAACCCAAGGACTTGTATACCTGCATATAAGTACAACCAATGGACATAAAACTCTGGGGAGGGAGGGGATACATGGGAGGGAAGGAGGGGGGCAAAAAAAAAATCAATAAAATATGTAAAATAAAAAATAAAAAAAAAAGAATAGAAAAAAAAAAAAAAAAAAAAAAAAAAAAACAAACAAAAAAAAAAAAACAAAAAAAAAAAAAGTGTTGTAATCCTTACTTGAGGATATGTATTTCTTGATTTTTTTTTTTTTTTGAGAGAAAGGAAAGGAAAGAGTGAAAGAGAGAAGCATCAATGTGAGCAAGAAACATCCATCCCTTATCTCTGACCAGGGGTCCAACCCACAACCCAGGCACAGCCCCTGACCAAGAATCAACTTCTCAACTCTCCAATATATGTGAGGTGTATGGGATGATGCTCCAGTCATTATCAGAATTTACTTTTGAAATCAGCTATATAGAAGTAAGAATATACTTCTCCCCCCTCCAGCCAAAAACAGTATTATAAATGTCCCACGTGTTTATAGTCTAAACCACAATGACCTACTTAATCCATAATACACCCAAACTGGACTATTTTTGAGGGATAGTGGAACCTAACAAAGAAAGCAAACCCAGAGAGAAACCAAGATGGTGGCATAGGTAACCGCCTAACTGCAGCCTCACACAACAATTTAAAAAAATACAACTAAAATATAAAGTGGACATTATCCAGAACTATAGGAAAGTTGACTGACTGAAAATTCTACAATGAGAAGGAAAGAGAAAACCAGAAGGAAAATCAGAGGAGCTTAAAAGCCAAAGGTACGGAGACACGTTGCATGCGCAGAGAGGACGGAGCAGAAGAGGAGGGAGAGGCTGAGTGCCTGGTTGGCGTTCCCTAGCGGGAAGGAGATAAAAGCCCTGGACTGTGCTGAACCCCAGATCCGACAGCACTGAACTCCAGTTCTGGGTAAGATCCTTGGGCCACAGGCTCATACAGAGGGAATCTGGGCTGTAAGGAGGAAACTCTGGTGAGTGGCGAAAGGCAGAGACCCCGCATCACGCACATTTCACGCAAAGGACAGACTGTTGATTGAGCTTCTGGATTGCCCTAGTGGGAAGGAGACATAAGCTCCAGACTGCTCTTAACCCCACTTCCAACTGCACTGAACCCCAGTTCTGGGCTTGTTGGGGGAGAGACTAGACTGTCTGGTAGCAGGCGAAACTCTAGGGCACCTTTCTCTCAGAGGTGCTTGCAGTGAGTACCAAAGGACACTGAGGAACCTGAGACTCAGGAACCTTATAGGGCGGGGCTAACCGGAAGCCAAGGCTGTAGGCTCCACCCTGAAACTCCGCCCCATCCAAGCTGAGCACAGAGGCTCTTGCAGTTTTCCAAGTCTAGTCAAATAAGGCTGTCTCCTGGCATAGATACAGCTGATCCTCCAAACCTACCAACTCAGAGAAGCAGCAAAAATGCCGAGACAAGGAATCTGATCACAAACAAAAGAAATGGAGGACAAAAAGTGACTGGATATAGAGTTCAAAACCACACTTATAAGGTTTTTCAAGAATCTCCTAGAAAAGGCCAATAAAATACACAAGACCTATAAAGATATGAAAAGGGATCAACTAGAAATAATAAAGGATCAACTAGAAATAATAAGGAATCAACAAGAAATAATAAGGGATCAACAAGAAATAAAGAATACATTCTCTTAAATAAAAAATATTATACAGAGTCCTAAAAACAGAATGGAAGATTGCAAGAATCAAGTCAAAGACTTGGAACACAAAGAGCCAGAGGACACTCTTCCACAGAAGCAAGAAGACAAGAGAATCCAGAAAGTTGAAGATAATGTAAGAAACCTCTGGGGCAACTTCAAGCGAACCAACATCAGAATTATGGGGGTCCCAGAAGAAAAGAGAGAGCAAGATACCAAAAACATATTGAAAGAAATAGTGACAGAAAACTTCCCCCACCTGGGGAAAGAAATAGACTTACAAGTCCAGGAAGCACACAGAACCCCAAACAAAAGGAATCCAAAGAGGACCACACCAAGACACATCATAATTAAAATTCCAAAAAAGACAAAGAGCAAAAGACAAAGAGAGAATATTAAAAGCAGCAAGAGCAAAGCAGGTAGTTACCTATAAAGGAGCACTCATATGATTGTCAGCTGATTTCTCAACAGAAACCATGCAGGCCAGATGGGAATGGCAAGAAATATTCAAGGTGATGAATAACAAGAACCTACAGCCAAAATTACTCTACCCAGCAAAGCTATCATTCAGAATCGAAGGCCAGATAAAGAGCTTCACAAATAAAAATAAAGCTAAAGGAGTTCATCACCCCCAAACCAGAATTATATGAATTGCTGAAGGGGGTTCTTTAGGAAGAGGAAAAAAATAAAGATAAAAATTATGAACAACAAATATGTAACTATCAAGTGAATCTAAAAACCAAGGGAATTAAAAAACCTGATGAACAATATTAACTGTTGAATATAATAGAATCAGAGGTACGGAAGAGGAGTGGACTGACAATTCTCGGGAAAAAGAGGAGTGGGGGTATGGGAAGAAACTGAACATAAACTCTGCACCTATGGATGATGACAGTGAGGGGTGGGGAAAGAGCAGAGGTGGGGTGGGAACCTGGTGGATGAGAAAAAAAATGAGGAACTTTTGTAATAATATGAACAATAAAGATTTATAAAAAAGAAAAGAAAGAAAGAAAGAAAGAAAGAAAGAAAGAAAGAAAGAAAGAAAGAAAGAAAGAAAGAAAGAAAGAAAGAAAGAAAGAAAGAAAGAATAGAAAAGAAAGCAAACCCTAGCTCTGTGACTTCCCAATTGAAAGGGTTGTCAATGAGCTTCAGTGTCCTTCTCTGTAAAATAGAGATTACAATATCTCTTTCCCAGAGTTGTCCTGAGGATAACCTGGGATTATGTAGGTGTTCACTTGAAATAAGAAGAGATTGTTTGTTGGCTTTACATCACAATTATGGTATTAACTAAGCTATGTCTAATTTTAATCACAGACCCAAGAAGCAGCTGAAGGTTAAGTACTGCTTGGATTCTGAAAGAGTAGAACAGGTCCTCATAGCACAGTGGCATCCACACTCATTCATGAGTAAGACCCCATGACAGAAGGATCAAGTTCAAATCCTTGTATTGGAAGTTGGTGGTATAGTAGTGAGCATAGCTACTTTCCAAAATCCTGAATCTACCACCCATCAGATGTGGAAGCTTAAAGAATGAATTTAACCTCTCTGTGTCTTAATTTTCTCATCTGGAAAGTGAATATTATAGTACCTCCCACCTAAGGCTTCTTTGAAGATTAATTGAAGTAACGTGTGTAAAAACCTTTAAAAATTTTCTTCCTGGAATTTTTTTCTAGAATTAAGCTTACTAATTACTATTCTGATGCTTTCTAACTAAAAAATGTTTAAACAGAAAAGAAAGCATGTAATATTACAAAATGTGGTTGGGAAAAATATTGCAAGCTAATTCTTCTTGTTTGTTTAAAGGACATTTCTTATTTATGGATTCAGGATTCAGAACTTCATGTGTTCTTCATTTGCCCTGATAAATCAGTGTAAAAGAATAAATAGTAGTTCAAAATTTAGGTGTAAAAATACTTTTGTTGCATTTCCAACAAAAATACTTTTGTTGCATTAAATAACGATTTAATGTTATTTAATCCTCCTTCAGCCACAGTGACAGCAACTTGATCTCTGTATGTTGAGTTTCCTAGGAGTAGCATCCAATTTTTAGAGACTTCACACAATACCAGGACATGGGGCTGAGCCATCTAGTGTGTGATGCCATCTGTCCACATAGAAACATCTTATTGGGTTCTCAGTCATCACAGGGATTGCCCGGGAAACACTCTGCATTCCCATGTCTAGCTTCTCCAGCGTGGGAAGCTCAGCTACTTCCAGGATTCACTTGAATCTCTGCTCCTTGCAGGCCATGCTGGGGCTCGGGAATTGAGGGAAGGAAGTATCCAATCTTAGGCAACCCCGGGCAGCTTCTTTGGTGTTCCTGAGAGTATGGCCAATAAGCAGAGAGCAGGGTCTTTCTCTCAAGGACTTGCTATCATCTGTACAGAGGTGGGCAAAATAGGTTTACAGTTGTGAGTTACTTGAGACACAGTTTGTTCTTATATTATTATTCATTAATTATTTCATTGTTTATTTGTATAACAATTGCAAACCTACTTTTGCGCACTCCCCTCCTCCCCTCGTGTTCACTTCTCCTGTCTTCTATGTCTATCCTGTGATGTTGTGAAGGATGCCATTATGAATAGTCTCACAAACTCTGGAACAAGCTGGGATATAAATTTAAAAAAACAGAAAAGCAGGTTCAAAAAGACCTCTAAATGATGCTAACCAAATGGTAGGAAAAATTCTTGTGGGCTCTTAAGAGTCAGGGCCACAAGTTCTTGCATGTGACAATGAAAACTCAAGTGTTTCCTCGTGTGGCATATGGTGAAGGGGTAAGGAAAAGAGTTGTGAGAAAGAATGGCACCAGACATGAGCAGGTTCAGGTCATTTCTAAGCTGTGTCTGTAAATGAGCTGTAGGGTGTTGTTTTTTAAATTATTTTTCTTCATTTCCCCGTACCTAATTCTATCTTTCAATTGGTATTGTGTGGAACAATTTTTCATTAACATCATTTAGAGCCCTTTGTTTTTTAAAATATATTTTAATTGATTTCAGAGAGGAAGGAAGAGGTAGTGATAGAAATATCAGTGATGAGAGAGAATCATTAATCAGCTGTCTCCTGCATACCCCACACTGGGGATCAAACCTGCAACCTGGGCCTGTGCCTTGACTGGGAATGAAATGGTGACCTCCTGGTTCATAGGTCTATGCTCAGTCAACTGCTTAGTCAGGCCAGCCAGACTGGATCCCTTTTTTAGGGATCCCTGCGTTGCTTAGATTTTATTTATTTCTATCCCAGAGTTCCAGAGTTCTCTTAGAGAGACCATTCATATCAACTCCCTTTTTTTCCTTTGCACTCTCTCTGACCTTCCTGTTGGGGAGACTCTAATCTTATGCCTCTATTCCTACTGGCATTTTTTAAGCTGGGCTTTAGCTCATGCAGTTCTATTATTTTCAGGCCCATTTGGTTTATATTTGCAACATTGTGGAAAACTGTATCAAATACTTTCTCCCATTTTGTCATTAAACGAAGTCTTATCACATTTCTTTGAAAAACCAAGGGCAACTTGGATACTTATCAATTTCTGCATTCTTTTTCTGAAGCAGCATTATGCTGGGCACTACTGAATTTCAGTGAAAAAATGGCTTGGAGCCTCATCTTCTGGAAATCGTTGGAAATATGAGCATTCGGTTATCTTGTTCCTGGCCACAGGAGACATTTTAGAAATTACAGCTTTAATTTATAAGTAACAAAGCTATTTTCGTTACTAATGAAATGGTAACATTTTTCTTATGAAATCTTATTTAAATAACACATCATTACTTGAATATTTAGATTGCTGCAGAATGTAGCACTTGTATTTTGTTTTGTTTTTCATTCGAAATCAACTACACCAACTAGAAAATGCTTCCAGGGACAGGACCTGAAAGAATGAAGTCCAGATTTTTTTAAAAGGCTCTGACCCAGATTATTTATAATAAAAGACAAAAATATAGTATTTCTGCAAGCCACCAAACCCTGTACCTTAAGATTGATGATTATTCTCCATTTTTATACTCTATTTTGTTATATATTCTGTCCCTCAGAGAACAAATTGCATTGTTATTTTCTAAAGTCAGTGTCAAAGGTAAACAAAGCTCCAGTTTGGCTTTAGGTTTAGAAATGATCAGAAACATTTGTAAATCCACTTCATAGAAAAGACAAAAAGAACAAGTTTTTGTTTTAAATATCAGGATTTACACTGCCTGTCCTGAGTTTGACACAAAATATCTGCCAGAAAAATTGAGAAAAATGAAAAGAAAAGAAATTACTAAGTTTATTGCATAGTGATTTATAACAAAATTGATTAACAACAGATAAAACGTATGTATTGATAGCCATTTGTTAAATTTTCTCTAGTTTCTTTAGTATTATATTCTAAAACTATTCATGAGATTGGGATTTAGATTTTTATAAAAAGAATAAAACAGATTGTGAATATATTTGGAAAAGCTCTCTCTATTCTCCTCAGACCTTTGTTTCGAGCAAGCAGAATGACAGAGTGTGAAACTTCATGACAAAGACAGAGAATAATAATCTTCTCTTTGACCTGAGACCTTTACAGTTAACCCTAAAGGCCTGGTGCACAAAATTTATGCACGTGAAGGGGGATCCCTCAGCCTGATCTGCACCCTCTAGAAATCTGGGACCTCTGGCTCCTAACCGCTTACCTGCCTGCCTGCCTGATTACCCCTAACTCCTCACCTGCCTGCCTGATCACCCTTAACTATTATACCTCTGCCTCACTTCTGACACCATGGCTTAGTCTGAAAGGATGTCCAAAATGACATCCAGCCGAAACCGGTTTGGCTCAATGGATAGAGCGTCGGCTTGGGGACTGAGAGGTCCCGGGCATGTACCTTGTTGCGGGCATATCCCCAGTAGGGGGTGTGCAAGAGGCAGCTGATCGATGACTCTCTCTCATCGATGTTTCTAACTCTCTATCTCTCTCCCTTCCTCTCTGTACAAAATCAATAAAAACATATTTTTTTTTAAAAAATGACATCCAGAAGGTCATTTGGCTGTGCGGTCTAATTAGCATATTATGCTTTTATTACTATAGATAGGTCTCCCCCCCCCCCTCTTTAGTCTCTGCTTTAAAGATGATTCATTTACACAAATGTGCAGCAATGTTTCTTTGTATATTAATCTATGAGTGAAAAAGCAGTGTTTGTTAGTTCTGAATGCAGGGTAGGAAGGCATCACTTCTGAGTTTGTAGTCATGAAGTTAAACTCATTTTGAGTTCTCCAGGTTTTGAAAGACTTTTTCAGGGGGTTTTCAGGATCTCCTGAGAATTCTCCAGGCTTCTATGTGTGGTATAGATGCCAAGCTGTTGATGTTTTTGTGGTTGTGATAAGAGGAGAGGGAATTGCTGACAAACTACACACAATGCAACATACAGATGATGCATCATAGAATTGTACACTTGAAACCTATATAATCTTATTAAGCAGTCATCCCAATAAATTTGATTTCCTAAAAAGAGGAGAGGGAGCTTATTTTTAGAGGGACTAAAATTTGTTCCCTTCCCCTGAAAAAAAAAAAATCAAATGCTGAAGTCCTAGTACCCAATGTAATGGTATTGGGAAGAAGGACCTTTGTGAGTGGGAGGTAATTAAATTTAGATTAAATCATAGGGTGGACAGTCATTATGGTAGTACTGTCCTTATAGGAAGAGGAAGAAAGTCTCTCTCTCTCTCTCTCTCTCTCTCTCTCTCTCTCTCTCTCTCTCTCTCTCCACCATATGAGGACACAGAGAATGCAGCCCAAGAAGTAAACTCTCACCAGGAACCCAATCTGACAGCACCTTGATCTTTTATTTCCCAGCCTCCAGAATTGTGTGTGTGTGGAGTGGGGGGGGGGGGAACACATGATGTTTAAGCCATCTAGTCCATGAAATGTTATAGCACTCTAAACTGACTAAGACGGAGCTGATGATATAATCATTGTGGTTACAGACTACATTAGTTCTGTTATGACCTGAAGTTCCATGCCATTCCCACTGACTTTTCAAGATAGGAAAAATTATTTAAATGTCAGTGTCTTGTGTATTCACTACATAGCATTTAAACCTACTTCCCTGACTTCTTGATCCACTGCTCTTCCTCATTATCCAATGTAACTGGAGTTTTGAAGGGTGTACACACTTTAAATTATGGCCCCTTGAATCCTATTAAATAATTTTATCAATAATCCATCTACTTTTCCTCTTACATTTTATCAAAATTCTTCATTAATTATTGTTGTCATTACCACTAAATGGGGTCTTGGTAAAGAGAGGAGATAAATATGTGGGTTATTTGTTTATTGTATGGGAGAGTGGATTTGAGGGTATAAGACTAATGGAAGGTATACAAATTAACTCGTTGCACTTACCTAAAGGTAAGGTTTAGAGATATAATATATGCCCTTAATGTGTGACCATGAATTGAAAGTGTAATTTAAAAGGTATTTAGCATTGGATCCCTGTCATGGTGGCTTATCCCAGTGCATCATCCCAGATATGCCAAGGTTTCAGGTCTGATCTTTGATGAAGCAACCAATCAATGCATAAATGTTTGGAACAATAAATTTCTCTCTCTGTCTCTCTCTCTCTCCCTCCCTTCTTCCCTATTTTTCTCTCCCTCTGTCTAAAAATCAATCAATAAATTTTAAAAGATAATTAGGGTTGGCATACACAGACATTTGTGACTGACTAGACGTGTTAATAAAAGCAAAAGCAAAACTATAATGATGATGCTAGCCTAAGAAAAAGAATAATGCTACCTCTAAAATGGGAAATATGAAAAGCTAATTTAATATGATAATAAATTTCAAAGTTGGAAAGACATTAGTATTCATATGTTTATTCAACAAACATGTTTTTAAGTTAATTCAGAGCCAGAAAGCTAGGCAATGAACATTAAAAAGATGAATAACTTGCTGTTGAAGGGTTTACAATTTAGCAGGTTTGCTTGGAATTTAAATTTGATGGCCCCTACTGGATTAGAAAACACTGGACTGTCAACACCTAGGGGAAGAGTTGTGTGATTTTTATCCAGAATCGTTAATCTAAAGTAGGAGAACACAACAATAATTAGGAGATAATGCAGAAAATAGCTGAGATACATTTTTGAAAGGATTGGTGAGATATAGTTTAAGCTTGTGTACCATGGATCCTCATTTGGAAGAAAAGCAATGAATCCATAAAGGACTAATGAATTTGGCTATAAATATTGGATCAAAGATTTTGAGATTCCAATAAATTCATTGAACAAAAGTGCAGTGAAAGTTATAGAAGAAGCAGGTGATTGTGTTCCCAAAATGATTCCATCTTTCTTCCTTTCAAAATAGAGCATTCCAATTTTATGCTAGACACAGGATTGCTCAGCTAAGGTTATATTTCCCATATTCTTTTTAGGTAGATGATAATGACTGAATGTTTATGCCTTTTCAGAATTTGTATGTTGAAACCTAATCACCAATGTAATGGCATTTGGAGTTAGAGCCTTCAGAAAGTGCTTAAATAATGAGGATGTGGTTGTCTTGAATGGTGTTAGTACCCTTATAAAAGAGATCCTAGAGAGCGATCTAACCCCTTTCACTATGTGAGAATCCAGCAAGAATACAATTGTCTATGAATCAGGAAGTGGATTCTCATCATACACCAAATATAGTGGCATCTTAATCTTGGACTTCCCAGCCTACAGAATTATAATAAATAAATTTATTTTGTTTATAAGACACCCAATATATGGCATTTTGTTAGAGTAACTCAAATACACTGTGTCACCAACTTAAGCCAATAGGATAAAGAAGTAAGAAATATGTTCAATTTTTGGGTTACTTTTTTTAGTAAGAAAAGCTGCTCATCATTCATTCTTTCTCTTCTTCCCAAGTGCTGGAAAGTATCCTATCTAATAAAAGAGTAATATGCAAATTGACCATCACTCCAACACACAAGATGGCTGCCCTCATGTGGTCAAAGATGGCAACCCCATGTGGACACAAGATGGTCATCAGGAAAGGGCAGTTGGGAGAGACCAGGCCTGCAAGGAAGAGTAGTTGGGGGTGATCAAGCTTGTAGAGGAGGGCAGTTGAAAGGGACCCAGGCCTGCAGGGGAGAGAATTTGAGGGGACCAGGCCTGCAGGGGAGGGCAGTTAGGGGTGACCAGGCCTGCAGGGGAGGGCAGTTAAGCATCAATCATTCTGGCAAGGAAGTATTAGGTCTAGTAATAACTAATGTCGTTTTCTAATACCTTTTTTAAATCGAATTTATTTAAACAATACAACAAAATTTAATCAACAATATAGTTGCCGTTGTTTTCTACTACTTGTGCCCAATGCTCAGGAAGCATTTTAATCCCTCTGTTGTAAAATTCTTGTGATTTTTATGCAAAAAATTTGGTCAATGCATTTTTGAGGCATTCTTCATTATTAAATTTTTTTCCAAGAAGAAAGTTTTGCAAAGAACGAAACAAATGGTAATCGGAAGGGGCAATATCAGGAGAATATGCAGGTTGAGGGAGAACTTCCCATTCCAACTGGCGCAGTTTTTCAGCAGTGATTCTTGCAGTATGCAGTCGTACGTTATCGTGGTGAAGAATTACGCCCTTCCGATTAATCAGCCCGGGTTCTTTTTCTCTTAAAGCTTGGGCTAACCTTTCCAATTGGGCACTATACACTGCACTTGAAATGGTTTGATTAGATGGTAAAAGTTCATAATGAAGAATTCCTTTAAAATTCCAACAAACACACAACATCACTTTTTTCGCATGCAAGTCAGGTTTTGGTGTGGGCTGCGCGGAGCCTCATTTTTGTCCAACCATTGAGGCCGCCTTTTCAAATTAACATACGGCACCCATTTTTCATCTCCGGTAACAATTTGCTCTAAAAACGGCAAACCGTTTTGACAAGAGAGGAGCGAACTGCAAATTGTGACTCTTTGATTACAGTTGTTGTCGGTCAACTCATGAGGAACCCATTTTCCAAACTTTTGGACTTTGCCAAGTGCACGCAATTGATTGGAAATTGTTTTTTGTGAACAATTTAAAGTGGTCGCAAGCTCTTGTTGGGTAATTTGAGGATTTTGCACCAAAAGAGCTTGAAGAGCTTCCTGATCAAAATTGGACACACGGCCTCGACCACTCTTGTCATCTAATGAAAAATTTCCCTCGTGAAATTTCTCAAACCAACGCTGGCATTTTCTGGTGCTAACTGCATCTTGACCAAGAGCACTACAGATGTGTTTTGCAGCCTCACTTGCTTTTCTTCCTAATTGGAACTCGTAAAGCATGCAGTGCCGAATATGCTCTTCATCCGCCATCTTCTTAGCCCTAGTTTTGCAACAAAAACCAAACCAAACACAAACTTTTTCAAGCAAAACTTGTTAATTGCACTTCACATGTTCTGTAGATACCACGTGTTTGAAGGTTATGTCAATACAAGTCAACGCCAAGCAAGATTTTAAACGAATGTTTAAAAACGACATTAATTATTACTAGACCCTGTAGTTTGGGGGTGATCAGGCTGGTAGGCAGAAACAGTTAAGGACAATCAGGAAGACATGCAGGTGAGTAGTTGGGAGCCAGCAGTCCTGGATTGTGAGAAGGATGTCTGACTGCCTGTTTAGGCCAGGTGGTAGGATCGGACAGTAGGACATCCCTTAAGTGGTCCCAGTTTGGAGAGGATGCAGGCTGGGCTGAGGGACATACCTCCACACCCGTGCATTAATTTTGTGCACAGGGCCTCTAGTATATAATAGTAAAAGAGTTTCAAATTTGTAAACAAATATAATGGTAAAAGAACTAAAAGATAGAAGAAATTTAGGTCACTTAATGAACGTAGAAGAGAGCCATCTGCCATCCTGGACCAACCACTTCTGAATTGTTACATGAAGAAGACCCCGTGTTTCAAGAGCCTAACCTGAAAAGATGTGGGTGCAATAATGATGTGTAATCCAGAAGAATAGGAGTTACAATCAGAGATTAGTATATTAGATTTTGTGACTGCAGGCATGATGTTGTTCTGGGGAACAAAAGGAGTGGATCATGGGAGTTGGTTGCTGAAAGAAAGTGAAAATAGAGTAAAAGAAAAAAATCTAAATTTAGCAAATTGGGTTAACAAATCCCTATAGTTTTTAAAATAACCTAGATTAGAGCAGGACTGAGTATTGTAAGACAAAAATTATTAACCAGACAGAGTTCTTAATGGATGCAGAAAAACCTTGAACATAATAGATAATAAATAACGAGGACATGGAGAAAATAGGTTGCTAACAGTTGTTTGGCATAGCCTCAAGGTCCCAGGATATTTTTCCCAAGTGTGTTTAAATAACATTATAGATGTACCGGTAGTATATAGGCTATTGGTGATTGTATTCCAGATACTATCATTAACTTGGCAAATTGTTTACTATCTCAAGGTCAAAGGACTCTCACCTATAAAAGGGAAAAATTGAATTTGATTGCACCTAGTTTGCTTGCAGCACTAATATTCCATGATTTTAATTAAATCCAAAATCTCTAATGTTAAAACAGGCAATCTTCTACTTGCTTTAAAACAATGTCACTGCACCTTTAATGGAACATAAACCCAGGGATAGTGTCTCTTGGGGAGAGTGATGAAATGCTATATAAACAAGTCACTTCCCTTCTCTCCCCAGCAGAGATGCTAAACTTCAAATTTGTTCCCTCTGTATCTGTGAGCTGTGATTCACAGCTGTGGGAGCTGATTAGCAATTACCACGATCTGCAGGAAAATCTAAGCCCTAAATGTGATGAGGCCTATGGGAGGATGGAGGCTCACGCCAGTCAGGCAGTGTCTTGGGTGACCTCTATCTGACCGATGCTGTTTTTTTATCCAGCTGCTGGTGGAGAGTGGTTGCATATTCAATAGCATTTCCCTTTTCTTCAGCTATTTGGATGTTTCCTCTATAATTAGTTTGTTTATTTTGATTTTTAAAATATTCAATTTGAGTAGGTTGTTTCTGATCACATGTATGTGTTTACAAACCATACATACACACACCTATAGACAACATCATATTATTACTTTTCCAATTTTTCAAATAATCCAATCACAATTTTGATAATTGGTTGCTTGAGCAAGATGATGTTCTAGTACTCTGAAAATAAGTCCAAAGCCTCTTATTTTGGCTTCTTTTACTTTTGGAAATTGTATTTTGCATCTTTCTAGCACCCTAAGACTTTTACTGGGGTTGACCCAGCTAACGTCAGGATAGGTCTCCTGCCATACATCCAGTCCACCATTCATCTGTTTTTCTTTCTTTTCCAACAACAGAAAACAGCAGCATAAGACAGCGGTGAAATCAATCATTAAGGTAAGGATATAGATTCTACTGGATTGAGTTTATCTTTAATAACCATGGATTAGAATTACCTCCAGTGCATTTTCTTTTCTATACCTGACTCTTAGTAAAGTGATCTTGGGGCATAGGGGTGGAGTGGGGGATCACTATTTCTTAGGAACCATTGTGAAAACCCTGAAGCTAGATTCCCTTCCCACCAGACCTTCCTGGTTCTTCCATTGGTTCCAAATAGCCACGTGAAGGACTACAAGTTGATCTTTAATTCTTCAATTTGAAAAAAAAAAAAAGGTTAATTGGGAAAGAAAGGTTGATTATTGGTTATTGTTCTGCAGCTGGTGCTATCTTCCTTGTTTTAAGTGTTGATTTGCTATTAAAACAGAAGGGATTAGTTGTGAAACTAATACTAACAGAGTTTAACATCCTCTAACCTTCCATTTTAGTCCGTTTCTAATCTGTCATCTCTGGGGTTTGTGTGTGTGTGTGTGTGTGTGTATTTTGGTGTTTGTTTTTTTTTGTTTGTTTGTTTGTTTTTAGCCTCTGAACAGATTATTGTAGCACTTATTATAAGGATAAATTAATCATTTCTGTTTATTTCTTTAAAGTAAGACCTGCTAGGTTGCAATCTACATCAGTGCCAAGGACATATTTGTATTTTCAACACTTCTTTGACTTACAATTCCTATATACTCAAATAATTTAGTGAATGAATGTAAATAGCATTATATGAAGTAATATTTTTTCAGAAACTTTTTTTATATGATCATTCCTTAGGGTACATAGTTTCTGGAAGGTCCTGCATGAGTATTAAGCTTTAAAAGTATCAATAGTCAATTATGCTTATTAGGTAAGATTTGAACAAGAATCGCTTATCCTTCTCCTGATTGTTACAATGCTATTAACTGCCCTGGTAATTTTCTTTCTTTCTTTCTTTCTTTCTTTCTTTCTTTCTTTCTTTCTTTCTTTCTTTCTTTCTTTCTTTCTTTCTTTCTTTCTTTCTTCCTTTTCTATTGTTGGCACTATTATAGATGTCCCCCATATTCTCCCTTTGTCCCCCTCTACCCAACGTCCCCACCTCAGGCATTCACCACACTTTTGTCTGTGTGCATGGGCTATACATATATGCACTGGCAAGTTTCAAAGTATCAGGAAAGCACCTTCAACACAATGCACACACATTCAGAATATAACATCTTTTCTTTTTTCCTAACCTCAATTGGCACTCCAGGGTCATTTCTGTTAACATCATTTATCCCTACATTTTAAATGTGTGGAAGTACAGTTAGGAAATTTATGGTTAACATCTCACAATGTAAAACAGGCTTTACTATAAAATGTAATATTAAAGTGTCACTGAGCATAATCAGTCATATATCTCTTTTATGTCCCACTCTGTATTAGCCATCTCTAAGTATTTATTGCTGCTTTTCCCCTCTGAATTACTGTATTGATAGCCAGTCAGATGTGCTAAATGGATAGGTGTGATTCAAGCAGGCTTCATTGTAAGCTCTAACATTTTTTTTCTAAACCATGATATAAATGCTAATGTTTCTTCCTATTACATTTGCTTTCCTTCATTAAAATCTCTCATGTACATATGAAATACTATAATTTATGTATGTTTCAAATAAAATCTGGAATGAAGGATTACATGAATCTCATAGGACTTTCCCACTAAGTATTCAAATTATAGATGGATACGCAAATAAATCATGTACCCAAGCCAAACCTTTAGCAATGCCACTATCATTTAAAGAACAAACATCAAAAGAATAGATCATTCATTCTATTTTGACATGATTGTTCTATTATAAAACTATTTTTATTTTTAGGTTCATACTTTGATAAAATATAATTTGTTCTAGATTAAAACTTTCATAATTGTAGGCTTTCTTGCTTGCAGTCCTAGTAAATTGTAGACAGCATGATTCTGTAAACATGGATATCTCATTCCAACAAATTCATATTTTTATTCATTTGACCATTTTACAATATATATATATATTTTTTTATTGATTTCAGAGAGGAAGGGAGAGGGAGAGAGAGCTGGAAACATCAATGATGAGAGAGAATCATTGATCAGCTGCCTCCTGCACACCCCTTACTGGGGATCGAGCCCACAACCCAGGCATGTGCCCAGGCGTGTAATCTAACAGTGACCTTCTGGTACTTAGGTCAAAGCTCAACCACTGAACCATGCCAGCTGGGCTCATTTGATCATTAATTCTTACTTATTTTACCTGAAAGTTTGTTCAAAACTGAATTTTTATTGGTATTATCTCATTTATTCCTGATATCTAAACCGACATATATCTCTTAAATGTTCCCTTTCTCTCTCATTTATATTACCTTGGCATACATATGCTTAAAAATTGCCAAGTTCTGCCTCTTATAAGAAATCTAGGAACCTCTATTATGTGGTTTCATCCATAGCCATTGCCAATCTATTTCAGCTTCGCTATACCACACAACTTCTCTTTTAGTTGATTTTCAGTTATTTTTCTAACCCCACATACATTGGCTTAACATAACCCAACCCTTAATAATTCTACTTTTAACGCATCTTTAAAGCCAAGTTACCCTTAAAGCTAAGAAATCCTCTATCTAACCTTACAAATCAACTCTCCACATTTTTCACCCTTACCTCTGCCCAGATGGCTGATGGACTACATTAAAAGGCACCTTTGACCTCAAGTTGTCAGTGGAATTTGGCCAAAGTGTAGCCCTGGCAGAAATGGGAAGGGAAGAGAGAGGAGAGTGAGATGTGGTGTTTACTGCATTCATCCATTTCTGTTAAGGTGATCTTGATCTGGCTGCACCTCTCAATCAAAGGCAGCCCTTATCACTCCTTCCCACTATGTTTCAGAAATTACTCCATTTCTTAGCCTCTGAGGATAGTAATCAGTACGTATTTTCCCTTTGGTAATATGTGATCCCTGTGGCTTCTGCATACCCTGAATGCATCTTTGTAAATGGTCCCTTTATTAAACCTTCCAGAAATTATATATTTCCTGGTAGGATACTGATTGACATATGTCTCTTCCAAACTACTTTCCCAAGAAACCTTAACTAATAACTCCCATTCACTTTCAGATGATAGCATATATCTTTGTCACTCTGTGGTGGCTTTAAAATATGCCCACCAATTCTCTGATACTCCTCTCTTCAAAGAATGGAGCCTAATTTTTTTCTCCTGTAGGCTGTAGAAAGTGACAGAAGTGTTGTCATCATATGACTTGCATATATATATATATATATATATATATATATATATATATATATATATATATATATCAAAGGCTAAGCAACCATAAGATGGTCTGACCAGCCAGTATGTATAACATGTACTGACCACCAGGAGGCAGATGCTCAACACAAGAGCTTCTGAGCTGTGGTTACATGGCAGCAGTGGTTCTCAGGTGACACACAGAGGAACCAGAGAGGAGGAAGCCTGATTCCGGGGTGCATCACCCAAGAACCTTCCTCTCACTCTCTGGGACTCCTTGGAGAATATCAGACTGCTAGTTGCAGCTGGCTGGGGAGGGATCTTGGGAAGTTGGCTCCAGGGCATGTCTGGCCCATCTCACCCAGTCTCATCCTGCCACCTTCTAATTAATTTCCTTTCTATGTGCACTGGGGCACTACTTAAAATAGAAAAGGCATTGGGACTTCCTGTTTCTCTCTCTCTCTCTCTTGAATCCCTCACTCTAAGGAAGCCAATTGCCAGTTGACACTCAAGCAGCCCTAGATAGAGGCCTACATGGCAAGGAACTGCCAGTAGCCATATGAGTGACTACAGTAGATCTTCCAGCCAGAATCAAGCCTTCAAATGACTGCAGCTATGATTGACAACTTGACTCAACTTCATAAGAGACCCTGTACCAGAACCACCTAGCAAAACTGCTCTCAAGTTTTTGATCCACAGAGACTGATGATATTTGTTCCTATAAGCTGCTACCCAGCCATTTTGGTTCAGAGGTTACTGGTTCAATTCCAAGTCAGGACACTTGTCTGGGTTGAAGGTTCAATCCCTAGGAGGGGCGTGCAAGAGGCAGCAGATTAATAGTTTTCTCTTATCAGTCTTTCTATCTCTCTACCCCTCTTCCCCTCTCTCTAAAATCAATAAAAATATATTTTAAAAAATAAGCTGCTAAAGTTTGGGAGATGATTTGTTACGTATATAGCAAATTTGTTGTGCAGATAACTAATGCTAATAAATATCTTATATAGCAAGACAGACACCCCATTTAAGAGGTTTAGGCCACACAGGTGTAATGCAAATTCAATATTGGATCAACCTAGAAGTCTTTGACTTCAACTCTCTTACTTTTTTCCCTAATGACTAATCTTTGAACATTTTTCAACAACTAGGCCTTTGAATTCTTCTGTAATTTTGCTTTTTGTATATTTTAGTGACCTTGGTCACTATGACCAAATTATGCTCCACAATTTTGCTTCTTGAACTAGAGACTAAACCTAAGTCTCACTTGCTACTTCTCTGGTCCTGACCATAAAAAGATTTTTACTACCAATCTTTTGTCACAAAGGGGTAGCAGTCTCACATTCCAATTATATTTATATTACTACATTATTTAAGACTTAAAAAAGTGGTATATTCCTTGTTTTCCTTTTATTGCAAATGGGGAAACCATAGTCTCATGCTTTTATATTCTATTACTTTCAGTTCTGTTGAATATGTAGTATAAAATAAATGCCTATAAATGTGGGTACCTCATGACATTTAGGTTTAATAAATACTCTTTTATTACTTGCTTCATTTTTCTTTTGCTGCTACCACTATCCCACTAAATCCAAAACATCTCTATCTTGTTTGAGTTAGAAAATATTTACTTTTCCCTGGGCTCCTCTGCCATCCCCTCCTGCAAATTATTATATATTTTGTATAGATGTTAAACCTTTAGAGTGTTTTTCTTTTTTACTTGTTTGTTTTAGTTTATAGGCATTGGCTGGTCAAATGCATTACCTTCATCCATAACCCCTAAAGCAATTACATAAAAAACATTGCTGCTGTTTGCTTGATTCAACTTGGACATAAATGAAGATGGCTATATCTTCATGTTTCTGGGTTGGCTACTGGGTAAATAAGAACATATGTGGCCTGCCCAGAGTAAATGAATGACTTACTCTCCCAGATAACTTAATTTGGCAAAAAGAAAACAAGGTTTCCTGGCTCTTTTTCTTTTTGTCCAATAAAAAGAAGCCTTTGAGACAGATTTTCTCCCATTGTCACTTCATTAACTGCCAATATTGTTGGAGCTACCCCATTATAAATATGTAAAGTGTGATATATGCAGGCCTATTTTGCATAGTGTGCCTGTGTTCCCAGCTGCCTGCTATTTTTGTTCAAGTCAAACATGTTTTGATGTGCTTGTTTTGTTGTTTTTGTTTGACTTCTGTGATACTGAATAATTAAAAACAGTTTATAAAAATCACTAGATATCCAAATGTTGCTGAAATATGTCCAAAATCTAACCTTCTGTGTTTGCATATAAATATAGTTGCCAATATGGCAGTAACGTAAGTTGTGTTTAATTAACGTCTTCAGATATAAGATTTAAATCATACATTCAAAGAGCTCCAGAATGTAAGAGTAGGTATAGCTGAGTTATATAATGCCAGAACAGAATGAAATTTAGAGATATTTCAATTCAACTCTTTTTCATTTCCTTGATAAATAAGTTGAAGCCAAGGCATATTAGAGTGTTTGTTTATGGCCATACAGCCAATTGAGTGATGGAACTACACAGAACCAGATTTCTAGTGATTCTTTGTTCAGAGTGCTGTTTTCATCTACAAAAATCAGAAGAAGTGGCAGCTGTGTCATCTAGAATACACAAGCTGGTGTGCCTTATTCTCCATGTCCTGAGATTTGAAGTCCTGTCTAGATAGGTCAGCCTTGCTCTACTCATGCCCAGAAAAAAATAAGTTCTTAGAGCAGAATCTCACTAAATCAAAGTTACCTAACATTAAAGTAATCACAAGAATGATCATTTAAAATTTCTGTGCACCATTTAGGGCCTCATTATCATCACAGCCAAGCTGCATAGAAAGTAAGATGTGCGTCCCTTTATTCATTAGCCAGGAAGAATGATCAAAGATTTCAAGAATTTATTTTTATGTAATCAGAGAGTTTCCCTTTATGCTCAAAATATAAAAACTCAAAAAATCTACAGGGGCTGACAGTTAAGTTGGTGAACAGCTGGGTGCAATATCACAGGAACAGTGAAGATTCTGGTAAAATAGAATATAAATATCCTATTTAAATGGAGCAGCTGCTATTCATCTCCAGTCAGTAGCTACCAACTAGAAATTTAAACCTAATCCCTTAAAAAAAAAAAAAACTTTCTCTATTTGAAGAGGAAGTAAGATAAGTTCCAAACTAGTTTTCCAATTTTTATATATTTGCAACCATTTATGAATACTTATTTTAATTGCATAAAAACTTTTTGGTTTGAATTTGGCTTCTGAGTCTTCAGTTTACAGCCTTTTAATTGCAGACACACATAAGAAATCAAATCATAACCAGATGTTTGCTTGCCTATAACAATGTCAAAATAAGAGGAGTTATGATTATTTAATGTCCCCAGTCTATTATAGTCACATGTAGGGTTTCCATCAGGGATTAATACTGCCAATGAGGATCAGAAATACTGAAAATTCACTCTATTTCTTGTATCAATGCCTAAATAAGAATGGTCTTGTCATCATCCCAGAAATACTCCTGTCTAATAGTTGAGAATCCTTTTCTCTTTCATTGTGCATATGGCTGTGTCCAATTTCACATCAACAATTCTTCATTTCTTTCTGTGTTTCCAGGATGATTAACTCCCATTTGATTTTTTTAAAATCTCCTCTATAAATATTTTATTTTAATAGATTATTTCTTGTTAATATAAAGTTGGTTAACAGTCCCTTTTCCATCAGGTGAATTTGAATTTATTTGGTCAGATCTTCCTGTGTTGATCTTATGTTTAACTTTGATTGTGTAATGTTATCCTCCTTGTATTCAAGTTATTGGGATTCAACTGAATGTTGCCTCCAGTTCTGACTATAGTAACACTAGGTAGTGGCATAATACCCTCAAGGTCATGGAGTTACATATAACTTAAAATACTAAAGAAAAAAATAATAGATTAACAAATAATTTTTGTCTAAAGTAGGTGGCATTTACATACAATACCCTGTATTCCCTCTTCAAAGTCCTGATGTATACTAGCAGCCTGCTATTATTGTACAGAAGTAGTTGAGATGATCTTTGTATTGTCCTTGACAATCAGGGTACACTGAAACTGATTATCAGACACTCGGGTTAAAGCCTCACTTCTTCCTCATTTTTGATACATTACAAGTGCATACAACAGGGGTAGCAACGCATTGAATATTCACAAAGAACAACTCGTGTTCCTCATGGGATCTTGAGCTTATGGGATCATGTGTGTGGCCAGTACTTCGAAGGTAGTGGCAATGCTATCTGAACATTCTCTTGCTTAACAAAACCCTACATAACCAGTGAGCTTGTCATGGGGGCCACTTTCTAGACAGTAGTTTCAAGTTTGTTATCAGTGTTTTTAGAGGAGTTGGGAGTTAGATTGGCAGGTGATATCTTACTTGCACTTTAGTAAAGCTCCAAAAATATTGTATATGTGATCAGCTTGTATTAGCCATGATTATTCCTTCTCAGTACTTAAGACTTATAGCCATCCCTTTTTTATACTTAATCTGTACATTGTACTTAGAGGCAGTGTAATGTAGTAGTAAAGTGTATGATTCTAGAATAAGGCTTACTTCACACTTTATTCTGCCACCTAAAAGACCGTGCCTCAATTTCTTCATTAGAAAAATAGGGATTAACATAGGACCTATTAAATAAGTAACTATTTAATAAGTTATTTCCTGACACGTAGGATATTACCTGGTACATGATAAATATTATTTAGATTTTTTTTTACTTACATTATGTATGTCTATGCCTTTAAGATTTTTTCCTGTTCATTCTGTCCTATTGTCTCCATAATTTCATATAAATCTGTTAAGCAGATGCCCCAATTTCTGATGAAAAATATGTTCCATATGATGGAAAATTAAAAGAAAACACATTTCTAAAACAGCGCCGCTAGTCCATTTTCTTAACCTTAAAGGCTAGTGCAGAATCCCCTAGCAAGAACTGATGTCTATTAGGCCCTCGCATTTCACTCTTCTTCTGTGTCTTGGCCCATAAATGGCTAATTTCTTTAGGCACTTTAGCTCACATTCAAGTCTCAAACATAAAACAATGAGTATGTTTTCTTAAAAGTCACAAAAGGATATTCAGAAAGTTGATCCAAGTTCCTTTGCTTCTAGATCATGTATTCTCCTCAAATTAATGAGGCTTTTTAAACTCCACTGTCATTTTCATTTTAGCTCTGCTCAGAATAGCTGGACTTCTGATCATTAAAAATAAATTTTAGAAATACTCTATTGTAGCAGAGATCATTGTTACTTTAATATAATAAACTGGTCTATCTAGCAAGTCACAGGAGATTTATTGCTTTTCACATATTGCTTTCATTATTCAAAATATTGAAAGAAGATATAAGCCTTGTTATAGACTTCACATTTTGAGGCTATTTATCCATTGCGGTGTAATAAATCACCTCAAAATGTAGTGGCTTATAATAACAGCAATGTTAGTATCAGTCATGTTTCTGTAGGTTGACTAGATGGTTCTTCTGTACCAGTGGGTATTGGTGTGCAGTTGTCTGGGAGCTCACCACACTGGAACATCCAAGATGGCTCAAGCTCCAGCTGCAGTTGATACTGACTGTCCATTGGGAATTTATCTTGGGTTATAGACCAAAACAGCTTAGATATCAAGCGGCTGATAGATTTTCAAAAGGAACATCACAAGAGTGAGTGTTTCAAGAGGACAGGAATAAGAACTATCCATCCTTGTAAGTCCTAGGCTCACAAATACTAAAACATTCTATTGATCAAAGCAGCTCACTTTCAAAGACAGGGGGTATACAAAACGGTCCCTAACTTACAATGGTTCAACTTACTATTTTTTACTTTATGATGATACGAAAGTAATATTCATTCAGTAAAAACTGTACTTGGAATCTTGATCTTTTACTGGGCTAGAAATATGCATTACAGTACTCTCTCATGATGCTGGCCAGAGGCAGTCAGCCATATCTCCTAATCAGCCACATAATCAGGAGGATAAACAACCAATACTCTACAGCGCGCTGTGTCGTCAGCATTGTGGGGTGTTGTGTTTTATGTTTTTGCATTCTATCATGTCTACCAAATACTCATCTGTGTTTCCTGCTTTTAGTGAAAAGAAGAAGAGGTAGGCAATTACTCTTCAGAATGAAACTCAAGATAATTGTCTAACTGTAGGCCAATCTAAGTGTTCTGAGCACACTACCATAGGCTAGATGAAGCTATGCTGATTGGTAAGATTAGGTGTATTAAATACATTTTTTACTTAGGTTATTTTCAATTTAAGATAAGTATAGCTAGACATAATCCCATTGTAAGTAGAGGCACACCTATAAGGAGTGTCATACAGTGCAGGAGTGGAGGGAGTGCAGGGGCCATCTTTGAAGACTCATTACCATGACAACCAAAGTCCTCCTCTTCCCCACAAATTGCTTCTGTCTGTTGATGGACAACAAATAGAATTAGAATGAATTAAGTAATTCAAAAGACAAAAAATATATGAATAATGTCTCTAAATTTTATTGAAACAGTAGAAAGAAATATGATCTTGTACTCAGAGCATTGGGTTCAAATCCAGTCTCTATTATTTATAAGCTAATGTAACCTAAAATAATTCACCTAAACTAAATATCTCAAATTATTCTCTTACAAGATTAGACTGAGAGAAAACAGGCAAGGAACAAACCCTGATACAGATACTAAAAATCACTGATAAATGGCCAACATGCAGCTTTAAAAAAAATCATTAATCAGCCAAGACCAGTTTGGCTCAGTGGATAGAGCGTCAGTCTGCGAACTGAAAGGTCCCGGGTTCGATTCCGGTCAAGGGCATGTATATTGGTTGTGGGCACATCCACAGTGGGGGATGTGCAGGAGGCAGCTGATCGATGTTTCTCTCTCATCGATGTTCCTAGCTCTATATTCCTCTTCCTTCCTCTCTGTAGAAAATCAATAAAATATATATATTTTTTAAATCATTAATCAGACTTTGAAAAACAAACTGTGTCTCAATATAGTCTCAGTATACTTTCAGAATCCTCTGACAGTTGTCATAACCACAAAACACAAAAGCCACATAGTTGGGTTAGTCCCCATATAAGGTCAAAGACAAAAGGCAAAATTCACTAGAATATACTGAGAAACTGGGATGCAGGCAGACAACAGGCAGAGCTGAAGAGATTATATTGTTCTGATCTCTCTGTTACCTTATCCAGTTAATTAATTAAGCAATTCTAAATTTAAAAATTTCAATCCTAGATCTACACCAAAACAGACTATGAAACTTTAAAAAGCATAAATTCACATTGTATATACTATTCCTCCTCTCTGGAGCACAGTTTTCTCCTGATTAATTCCATTTATCCGTTAAGTCTCAGCTCAGAAGTCACCTCCTCCCCAAGGAATTCCCAGAGACCCGTTAGGTAGATTCTGAATCTCTCATTTATGTTCCCACAGATTTAATATATTATATTTTATTTTTGCTACCCTTCAGTATACTGTGAAGCTAATGAATTCCTAAGGCCTAGAACAGTGTCACCATCTTTTACAACCAAAATAGATAATAGACGGATAATAGATGATAGACAGATAGGTAGAAAGATAGATAGATAGATAGATAGATAGATAGATAGATAGATAGATAGATAGATAGAATAAAGAAGGAGGAAAGAAAAAAGGGAAGAATGGAAGGGAATTGTTCATAAAGAATAAATAATTCAAATTCAGTAAAGTCTGGTACATAAAAGTAACATAGTAGTGTAGGGATTGTGTCTCTTTAGTTCTCTCTCTGCATACTGCAAAGCGCAAGACTCTGCAGTTTGATACATATTTATCATCGGCATCACAGGGTTTACTATGTCTCCTCTTGAAATCAGAAAAGATAGAAATGTGTATGAAATTATTAAACCACAAAACCATTAAGGCAAAAAGTAGAAATTCAAATACAGTGCTACCAATGGGGTTGGGAAGATGGCAGATGGAACATAAAATAATACAGCAGAAAATGTAACAGACAAGTTGAGTTTTCTAAGCAATAGATCAGATATTTTCAAGAAGCACCCATGTGGGTGTTCTTTCCTTCTCACCAAAATCCACTATCAAGACCAATTTGATGGTGTGCAACTTGGTTTGTTGTACAGAGCTCATTTAAAAAGTTCCTCTTGGTTTAATGCTCTGTTGTCATGATCTTGAAAGTTTTAATAATTTTTGCACAAAGAACTACCTATCTTCATTTTACACTTTGTTCCACAAAGGATGTGTCTGTTCCTATCCAGGAGGTTCTGCAAAGCTCCTCACTGTAGAGCAATATATAAAGGAGATATTTTGTAATAGATGGCTAGAGACTACACGTTTGCAAAAATGGGAGGAGTGGCTTAAATGTCTATAATAACAAATGAGGAGAGAATTATTAGATTAATATAAATACAGAGAAGGTTCTTAGAAATTCTTGTAATCTTAGAATATAATTCTTATAAATTTAAATCAAGAGAGTGACAATGCTAACATGAAACAGATTAGATTAGCAGGTATTGTCCCAGCATGGAATATACAAGTGGATCTATAGTCTATGGCAACAAGGACAGAGAGGAAATTGACATGGATAAAAATTTGAAGGACAATATCCTTAGCAGTAGTGGCAGAGTGTTTTCACAACGCCTCTGAAAAAATAATTGGTAATAAATGTGGAGGAGGGATAAATTTATCTAGATATCATTTTTAACTGTTTATGCTTAAGTGAACTGCTTAATAATCTGTATATAATTAATTTCATGATGTGAGTTGAGTCATTCTCAATTAATCACTTTCAATGTCTTTGTAAACTACTGAGATAGAAGAACCACTTCCAGAATTGTTAATCATGGGAAAGTAACTAGATATCTGTGCTGACATTTTTATTGTTCAGAAGGAACAGATGAGGCAAGAACATGATTTCGAATGATCCTATGAAGACTTACTTGTCCCTGTTTGAGTGAGCTAGCTGCTTATTACATTCACTGGAAAGGAACAGGTGCCCATAATAATGTCTAATATTTGAGTGTTTTCTGTTTCACCCCTTTAAGAACTCTATGAGGCAGATATTATTTGATCTTCACATTGTTGATGGGGAAATTGAGGTACAGATGGGTTAGGTTATATCCTCAAAGTCACACAGTTAAACCATATTCTAATTAAGGAATAGACAGAAGGATACATTAAAGAAAATATAATTTATATATGTATGTATATAATTTACATATAAAGCATAGAGATATACATCCAGATTTTTATCCAGGAGTATGACTCCAGTGCAGTGCTTTGGCACACCACCTCATGCTGTTCTATGTATTCTTTAACAGGTGAATGTACTTTACCTCAAAAACTCTTCTTCCTGATTCTCTGACCATATATGAATTAGTTCATTTATTCAAAAAAGACTATCCTTACTGGGAAACATATATGCATAGCCCATGGACACAGATAATAGTGTGGTGAAGGCCTGTAGGATGAGGGGGGGAAAAAAGAGGAGGAGGACATCTATAATACTTCTAATAATAAAGATAAATTTTAAAAACAATAAAAGATTATCATTTTCCTCACTGAGTTAGAATACTCATCTGCTGAGAAATAGGCAGCTCAAACTTTACCTCACACCATATGCAAAATAATTCAAGAGAAACCAAGATAGTGGCATAGGTAAACACCTGTACTGCCCCCTTGCACAACAATTTCAAAACTGCAACTGGAAGACAGAGTGGATATTGTCCAAAACCACCGGGAAGCTGGCTGAGTGGAAATTCTACAACTAGAAGGAAAGATAAAAAGACACTGAGACCCAGAGGAGCTGTGGAGGACAGGTGAAGAGACCCATGTGCTTGGAAAGGGCGGGTGGCTGAATATGCGGCTGGCTTACTTGTGGCGCTCAGAGAGGGTGGGCAACATGCGCAAGGCTGGCTTTCTCATTCGGGAGGGAAACAAAGCCTTCCAACTACACTGAAATCCAGTTCCGCGTCAGACTTTGGGTACCCAGACTCATTTGGGAAGGAACTGGACTGTCTGGCAGCTGGTGAAACTCAGGGCAGCCTTCTATCAGAGATGCATGCAGCCATTGCCATGGGACACTGAGTCACAGGGGCCTCGTAGGGCGGGACTGACAGAATACCAAGGCTGTCTACTCAGCCTTGAAACCCTGCCCCATCTAAGCTGAGCACAGAAGTCCTCCTAGCAGAGACACTGCTGATCTTCACAGCCATTTGGCTTGGAGATCAACTCTCTCCAGTGATACCAACAACAAGCAAGGCTTAACTACAACAAGACTGCACACATAGTCCACAAAGGGGCACACCAAGAGTGTCCATCTCAAGTAACTAGGAAGGCTGAGCCACTGAGCCCTGCTGGGACACCTAGCACACAAAGCCACTCCATCAACTCAGGGAAGGAGCCCAAATGTGGAGACAAATAAAGGAAATGGTCACAAATAAAGGAAATGGAGGAAAGTAAACGACTGGATATAGAGTTTAAAATCATAGTTATAAGGTTTTTTTTAAAGAATTTCCTAGAAAGGGCCAATAAATTTAATGAGACCCTTGAGGATATGAAAAAGGATCAACTAGAAATTAAGCATATAGTCACTGAAATAAAAAATATTATACAGAGACCTAAAAGCAGCAAGAACCAAGTCAAAAATTTGAAATACAAAGAAGCAAAAAACACTCAACCAGAAAAGAAAAAAGAAAAAAAGAAATAAAAAAGTTGAAGACAGTGTAAGAAGCCTCTGGGACAACTTCAAGAGTACCAACATCAGAATTATGGGGGTGCCAAATAGGTTTTCAATATCTTTCAGAGTAAGATGCTGAAAACCTATTTGAAGAAACAATGACCGAAAACTTCCCCCACCTGGTGAAAGAAATAGACCAGGAAGCACACAGAACCCCAAACAAAAGAAATCCAAAGAGGACCACATCAAAACACATCATAATTAAAATGCCAAGGGCAAAAGACAAAAAGAGAATATTAAAAGCAGCAAGAGAAAAACAGTTAGTTACCTACAAGGGAGCACCCATTTGACTGTTAGCTCATTTCTCAACAGAAACTATGCCAGACAGGAATGGCAAGACAGGGATGAGAAGGAATATTCAGTGATAAATAGCAAGAAACTACAACCAAGATTACTCAATTTAACAAAGCTATCATTTAGAATTGAAGGTCAGATAAAGAACTTCACAGATAAGAAAAAGCTAAAGGAGTTCATCACCACCAAACCAGTATTAGATGAAATGCTGAAAGGTATTTTTTTTTAAAGAGGAAGAAGAAGAGAAAAGTAAAGATAAAAATTATGAACAACAAATACATATCTATCAACAAGTGAATCTAAAAACCAAGTGAATAAAAATCTGATGAACAGTTTTAACTGGTGAATATAATAGAATCAGGGGCATAGAAAAGGAGTGGACAGAAAATTCTTGGGGGAAAAGGTGAGTGGGGGTGCAGGAAGAGACTGGATAAAAAGCATACACCTATGAATGAGGACATAGGGGGATATGTAAGGGTAGAGGGTGGAGTAGGAATATGGTGGAGGAGAGCTATGGGGGAGAAGAGGAACAATTATAATAATCTGAACAATAAAGATTTATTAGATTAAAAAATAATTTGAAACCTAAATATAAAATGTAACACTTAAAGGGGGAGAGGGGGGAAACTTGATAGTAACCTTGCATTAGGCAAAAAAATTTTAAATAGGAAGCAAAAGTCTTTTAAAAGATTGTGAACTTTATCAAAATTAAAATACTTTACTCTTCAAAGACACTGACAAGAAAATGTAAAAGTAAGCCACAAACTAGGAGAAAATATAAACATGCATCTTATAAAGGGCTGTATCTAGAATATATGAAGAACTCTTATAAGCAATAAGTAGAAGATAAACAAATAGTCAAAAAATAATGGGTAAAATTTTTTAACAGATACTTCACTAAAGAAAATATTTAGATGGTTTGTAGATGCAGATGCATGAAGGATGCTCAACATTATTAGTAACTGGGAGATTAAAATTAAACTTAAATAAAACACCACTGGACCCTCGCCAGAAGTATTCCATTAAAGCTAAAAAATACCCTATATAGGATGTTGAAGTTATTTCATCCCCCCACGACACCCGCTGGTGGTGATTGTTTATCCAAGTAACTGCTGTCCAGATAAATGTAGCAAAATCTTAAATGTTTGTGTTCATCTTAATTCATTGTTTGGTACTTGTGGATAAAAATTTGCCTAAGTTTCTTTCATTCAAAAACTCACATTTCAGATGAGAGGAGATCTGAAAGCCCAGATGTGTGTTTCCTGCTTTTTCTAACTCATTCACGTCCACTTTGATGCAGATGCCAACAGGAGTCTAGACTACTACGTATCTTAAAAGCAGAATTTTAAAGAATCGATTAAATCCAGAACCTATTAACTAAAATACATTTTCATTTCCTTTTCCAAATATAGCTTTTTAACATAATGTACATAACTGAGAACATGTTTCAAAGTTCAGCATAGAAAATAATAAATGTAGGAAAAAGAATAAAAATTGTGTGGTGCTTTCTTCTTATAAATGTCTTTATATACATTATCTTTGATTAAATAAAACCATGAGAGGGTCAGTCATGATTGAAGATGAACTTCTCAGAAATATTTTTTCCTTTGAATATGGAGCATCTCTAGGAAGTTTCCGAACACTTGACTGACCTGAGACTGTCAGCACAATATGCACCTCACTGCACAGATGATGTGTCATTCATCTAAAAACTCCACACACACCCACTTCTAGGAATATATCCCAAGAAATTAAAAATACCAATCAGAAAGGTTTTATGCACTCCTATGTTCATAGCAGCACAATTTACCATGGCTAAAATTTGGAAACAGCGATGCCCATGAGCAGATGAGTGGGTTAGAAAAGGTACATCTACTCAACAGAATGCTATGCTGCCGAAAAAAGGAAGGAACTCTTACCATTTGCAACAGCATGGATGGACCTGAAGAGCATTATGCTAAGCAAAATAAGTCAGTTGGAGAAAGATAAATATCACATGATCTCACTCATTTGTGGAATATAATGAACATAAACTAAAGAACAAGAACAGAGATCCAGAAACAGAGAAGCATCAATCAGATCCTCAAAACTCAGAGGGAAGGCAGGGAGGGTAGGGAGAGGGGGAGTGATCAACCAAAGGACTTGTATGCATGCATATAAGCATAACTAATGGACACAGACAACAGGGGCATGAGGGCAGGAGCAGGGGGGTGGAGGAACAATGAGGAGATAAGAACACATATATAATATATTAATTAATAAAGGAGGGGACCTCCCCCCATAGAATGCTAAGAGAAAGACCAGATCTTTGGTAGTTAGTGACAGCACACTTAAAAAGGACTTTTTAAAAATCAACTAAACTCATGTCATTTCCTAATGCAATCAAATTCCTACTGTTTCAAAATAGCTCATATCTCAAAGGTATACTTTGGCACAACCAAATCTAGAGTATACTTTCATTCCACTCCCTGGATTTTTTCCAGGAGGAAAGTTGATTTTCCTGACTAAAAATGAAGTGCTGCTAGGCACATAGACACGTACTTTAGGAAAGTCAGCTCCAGGATGAATGTAGTAGGAACTGTTGTCATTGGAGATACATAAAAGGAGTTCTTGGTGTGTGCTTAAAAACCTGGAAATAAGAGGAGTTTCAAAGAATTAAGTTAATAAAAATTCACATTTTCATAATGTAGTACTAAATCAAAATATTAGTTTTATATGATGAAGAGTTTAGATGTAGCTAGAACTCTAATTGAGGTAGTCTTTTTATTTTATCTCATTGTCACCTCTTAAAAATGAATTAAAGGTAGCATACAGAAATATATAACTATAATATGAGAGAAATATATAATAAATAAATATTGGCATTTCTAGTATTAGAGTGGAAAAAGCCTCTCATGCAAAAACTAATTTGCTTTCTTCTCAAAACCCTCTAAAATAATATAACAGAGACTTTAAGACATAAGAGAAGATGGAAGAATAGGAGGTAATAACAGCAAAAATTTAGAATAGATAGATTAGTTGTAATAACATAAACTACCTGAGAAATAGTAGAGGATAGTGCCAAAAATAAATCTAATTAACTCAATAGAATCCTCCAAAGGCTTTGGAATTCCTGGCGCCAGTTAACTTTATTTATTTTTATTTTTTATTTTTTTACCATTTAACTTTAAATATGATGATTCAAACCCTGGGTGGTGTGACTCAGTTGGTTATAGTGTCATCCCATGAACCAAAAGGTCTCTAGTTCCTTTCCTGGTCAAGGCACATACCCAGGTTGTGGTTTCTAATCCCCACTAGGGTGTGTAAAGGAGGGAACCAATGGATGTTACTCTCTTGATGTTTCTCTCTCTCTCTCTCCCTTTCTCTCACTGTAAAAAAAAAATCAATAAAAACATATTTTAAAATTATTATTTAAAAATATATCCTAAAACAAGCAGGATGGCTTTTAGAGAAAAGACAGAGTCTCTAATTTTGGAGGGGTACCAAAAATAGTTGAGGATAGAAGTATAATACCAAAAATAGAGAGATTAAGCACTAAATGTTTACTGGATTCTTAGACCTCTATCCACTCTTTCTATTCAAGTCTCAAAACATCATCAATTGCTAGACCTACTACACTTCCATGTAGAAGTTTCAAAGGGTCATCTTTGGAGAGTCTGACTACTTAAGAGGAAATGCTTGGAAGATACTAACACTGGAGATTCACTCCAAAAATATCTAACCATATCACCTACATTAAAACTGAGGGTACACAAACCCAAACTTCACCTTAGACCTTTTAAATGGCTTTTCAGTCCCCTACTGTTAAATGGGAGCAGCAAATAAAATTACCAACATCTGAGTAAAGCCTCTCATGCAAAAGATAACAATCTGGGGGAACTATACAAAGAGAATAAAATGCAAAAATAATTACTATATTTAAAGAGATTTAAAAAATAATCTATTGCACCCATAAAGATTGAAACAGTGCTGTTAGGAGCATTCCCAAAACAAAAACAAAAAAGTGACAAAATAGCTCTTTGAAATTAAACATATAATTACAGAAGTGAAAAATTCAGTAGAAGTGTTGAAAGACAAAACTGAAAATTCTCATAAAGAAGAGCAAAAGGATAAAAAAAGAACATTTACAAAAATGATTAGAACAACGAGTTCAGTAGGTCTAATATTTGAATAATAAAAATTACATAGCAAACTCTATAATTTTACATTCTATAGTCATTAATAAACATTTAGATCTTTGTTTAAAAAAGAACACAGAAAATGAAGAAAAAATACAAGAAATTTTTCAAAATGTCTCAGAGTTAAAAGGAATGTTATGCTTTTTCAGACTGGAAAGATCAGGGCAGTAGATTAAACGATACTACACTCAAGTAAGTATCTATCTATATAAAAGCCTAAGCAACCATCACAATCAAACAGACAACTGAACAGGCTACATGGGGTGGCCAGGCTGGCAGGGGGTTTAGTGAGGGATGACCAAATGACTGAGCAGCAGGCTATGTGGGGTGACCAGGCCGGCAGGGGAGTTTGGTGAGGGGTGGCCAAACAACTGAGCAGCAGGCTGCATGGCATGGCCAGGCTGGTGGGGGGGGAGGGGCGGGGAGGAGCAGTTGTGGGCAATCAGGCCAGCAGCCAGAGGCAGTTAGGGGTGATCAGGCAGGCCTGTGAGAAGTTAGGAACCAGCAATTCAAGATTGTGAGAGGGATGTCCAACTACTGGAAGACTGGCATCCCCTGAAGGGTTCTGGATTGGAGAAGGTAAAGGTTAGGTTAAGGGGCACCTTCCCCCCGTGCATGAATTTTGTGCACAGGGACGAAGGGAGTGGGGTTGTCCCTCAGCCCAGCCTGCACCCTCTTCAATCTGGGACCCCTTGAGGGATGTCTGACTGCGCAGTAGCATTGGGCCTAAACAGTCAGCCATCCTCTCACAATCCAGTACTACTGTCTCCTGCCTTCCTGATTGCCCCTAACTGCTTCTACCTGCCAGCCTGATAATTCCCTAACCGCTCCCATGCCAGCCTGATTGATCTTTAACTGCTCCCCTGCCAGCCTGTTTGCCCACAACTTCCCTCCTCTGCCAGCCTGGTCACCCCTAAATGGTCTCCCCTGCAGGTTTGATTGCCTTCAACCACCTTCCCTTGCAGGCCTGGTCCCTCTCAACTGCCCTCCCTTTCAATCCTATCCCTCCCAACTGTCCTACCCTGCTGGCCATCTTGTGTTCACATAAGGGCAGGATCTTTGACTACATGGGGGCAGCCATATTGTGTGTTGGAGTGATGGTCAATCTGCATATTACTATTTTATTAGATAGAATAGCTCTTTGAAATTAAAGAGCTATGGGTGAGGGCCAGCTGATTTGCCCTGGATTAGGGTGAGGGTTCCCTTTGGGCATGGGGTGGCCTGAGTGAGGGGCTTGTGGTGGTTTGCAGGCTGGCCACACATCCCAGTGACCCAAGTGGAGGTCCTGGTATTTTCTACAATTGAAACTTTGTAGCCTGGAGTGGAGCCAAACCTCCTGCTTGCTCAGTGGCAACAGCTGTTTCTGTATGGATTTGTTTACCTTCTATAATTGAAACTTTGTAGACTTGAATGGAGGCTTAGGCCGGCAAGGGCAAGCAGAAAGCTTGGCTTCTTTGGTTGCTAGAGAAACGTCTCCCTTCTGTTCTCTGTGGCTGTAGCCATCTTGGTTGGGTTTATTTGCATACTCGCTCTAGTTGGTGAGCATGGCTTGTGGAACAGAATGATGGTTAATTTGCATATCACTCTTTTATTAGGTAGGATTGCACACAAAAATTAAGATACCTGGGAATAAATTTAAATAAGGAGGTAAAAGACCTCTACGCAGAAAACAACAGGACATTGAAAAAAGAGTTAGAGCAAGACATAAACAGATGGAAGAACATACCGTGTTCATAAATTGGTAGAATCAACTTCATTAAAATGCCCATCCTACCCAAAGCAATCTATATATTCAATGCACTCCCAATTATAACACCAACAATATATTGCACAGATATAGAAAGAACTCTACAAAAATTCATCTGGAATAAAATAAGACCTCAATTAGCTTCAGTGATCCTGAGAGAGAACAAAGTAGGAATCTCAATACCAGATATCAAGATGTATTATAAAGCCAATGTTCTCAAAAATGCCTGATACTGTAATAAGAACAGACATATAGATCAATGGAATACAATAGAGAACCCAGAAATTTACCCAAACCACTATGCTCAATTAATATTTTACAAAGGAGGCAAGAACACACAATGGACTTAAGACAGTCTCTTCAATAAATGGTGCTTGGAAATTTGGTCATACCCATGTTAAAAAAATGAAACTAGACCTCCAACTTACACCATACAAAAAAATAAACTCAAAATGAATAAAAGACTTAAACATAGATGGGAAACCATAAAAATAATAGATCAAAATCTCAGATATATGCCAAAGCAATATCTCTGATATATGCCAAAAGCAATATCTTCACTGATATATTCCTAGGGCAATGGAAACTAAAGAGAAAATAAACAAATGGAACTACATCAAAATAAAAAGCTTCTGTATAGAAAAAGAAAACATTAACAAAACAACAAGAAAAATGCATGGGAGAACATATTTGCCAATGTTATCTCTGTTAAGGGTTTAATCTCCAACATTTACAGGGAATTTATACAACTTAAAAAAAGGAAGACAAACAACCCAATCAAAAAATGAGCAATGGACCTAAATAGATAATTTCTGAGAGAAGACATAAGGAAGGCTAAAAAGACATATGAAAATATGCTCAAAGACACTAATCATCTGAGAAATGCAAATCAAAATGACAATGAGGTTCCATCTCACACCAGTCAGAATGGCTATCATCAACAAATCAACAACTGACAAGTGCTGGTGAGGATTTGGAGAAAAAAAAAAAAAAAAAAAAGGAACCCTCATGCACTGCTGGTGGTAATGCAGACTGGTGCAGCCACTGTGGAGAACAGTATAGAGTTTCCTCAAAAAACTATAAATGGAACTTCCATTTGACTCAGTAATCCCACTTTTAGGAATATATCCTAAGAAATTAGAAATACCAATCAGAAAGGATATATGTACCCCTATGTTCTTAGCAGAACAGTTTATAAATAGCTAAGATTTGAAAAAAGCCTAAGTGACCATCAGCAGATGAGTGGATTAAAAAAACCGTGGTACATCTACACAATGGAATACTATGCTGCTATAATAAAGAAGGAAATTTTACCATTTGCAGCAGCATGGATGGAACTTGAGAGTATAATGCTAAGTGAAATAAGCCAGTCAGAGAAAGATAAATATCACATTATCTCACTTATATGTGGGATATAATGAACAATATAAACTGTTGAACAAAAATAGATCCAGATATAAGGTAACACTGAACAGACTGTCTAATTTCATAGAGTAGTCAGGGGGATGGGGGGAATTAGAGATCAAACAAAGGACTTGTTGCATGCATATAAGCATAACCAATGGACACAGACATTGGGGCAGTGAGAATTTGTCCTAGGGTGTGGGAATGTCCAAGGAAAGATCAATGGTAGGGGGTGAGGGGGATACATATGTATACTTTAAACAATAAAGAATTTAAATTTAAAATAAAAATTTAAATTAAAATTTTTTTTAATTTTTAAAAAGCTAAAGGAAGTAGTATAAAATTCTCAAAAAAATTATATAGGCTATTAGGCAATTTGATAATGATAAAACTCTGTGCTTTGATTATTTTACCATAAATTAGCTTAATGAAGTAACACTTTATATCCAGCAGAATAACTTCCCATTAGTGCGAAGATAATGATGGCATAAATGAGGCAATCATAGGGGTACCTGGAGTTTCATGTAAACATTGGTATATTAGTATGCTAGTGCCGCCATAACAAAATCCCATATCCTGGGTGGCTTAAATAACAGAACTTTATTTTTTCACAGTTCTGGAGATTGGAAGTCCAAAATCAAGGGTTGGTTTCCTGTGAGGACTCTCTTCTAGGCTTGTAGATGGTCAACTCTTACTTCTTAATTACATGGTTATCCCACTGTACACATACCACCTCTTGTGTTTCTGTGCATCCAATTTTTTTTTTTTATAATGAAACCAAAGTTTATAGAGCCCATCTAAATAGCTGCATTTTACCTTATTTACCACTTTAAAGCCCCATCTCCAAATACAGTCACATTGTCAGATACTGAAGCATAGTAGTTCAACATAGGAATTTGATGGGGACACAATTCAGTCCAAAAATATTGGGAAAAAAGACAAACTGAGGGATCATAAAAAATCAACAAATGAGAGGTCAGAAGACACCAAAGCCAGGCTTGGCATCCTTCCCAACCCAGCTTTAAGTTGGCTTCACTTTTTGTTTCCTCTTAACTTTTTTCTTACAGAGCTCACAGAAAACCTGAGAGTAAAAAATAAAATAAAATAAAATAAATTCTTGGCCTTATCTTCCAAATCCTGAAAAACATGGGGATTATGAAGCAAAAACATGAATGGGAGAAGAGAGACAGCCATATTATAACTCTCTAGAATGTTGGAGTTCAGAGGGATGTTCATACTAAGGCATAAAAACTAGCCTTTTACATCTTGACCTTCAGCCCTTCTGTAGGATATATCATGGAATGCTCTCTCTCTCCCTCTCTCTCTCTCTCTCTCTCTCTCTCTCTCTCTCTCTCTCTTTCCCGCCCCATTTTTAGTCTTTAACAGCCTCGTGAGCCAGCAATGGGATCCTCCAGAGCTATGCATAAGGGAAGTTGTACATTGTGATAGAAATTATACAATTCTGAGCACATTCACATGTCCATAGATTTAGTGCACATTTATCCCTGTTCATTTATCCCCTTAAACAAATGTCATCACTTCATTTTCAGTTTATACTATTCAGAAATTATATTTCTTTAGATTCCAACCCAAGAGTTGAAATATATGCTCTACTGATGGCAATAAAGACATTGGTTAAATATTACACTAAAAAAAATGTATAGTATACCCTTTGATATTTATGCATTACTAGAGGCTCGGTGCATAAAATTCATACGTGTGTATGGGGGGTGAGGGGGGGAGAGGGTCCCCTCAGCCCAGCCTGGATCCTCTCCAATCCAGGATCCCTCTCACAATCCAGGACCACTGGCTCCTAACTGCTCACCTGCCTGCCTTTCTGATTGCCCATAACCACCTCTGCCTGCCAGCCTGATCTCCCTTCCAGCCTGGTCACCCCTAATGGCCCCCTCTGCCAAGCTTGTTGCCCCTAACTGCCTCTGCCTGTGGGCCTGGTCACCTCCAACTGCCCCCCTGCTGGCCTGATCACCCCTAACCACCTCTGCCTGCCAGCCTAATCGCCCCTAACTGCCCACCCCTGCCAGTCTGGTTGTCCCTAACTGTCTCTGCCTGCTGTCCTGGTTACCCCCAACTAACCCCCTACCCCCCGCCAGCCTAGTCACCCCTAATTTCTATTCCTGCTGGCCTGGTCACACACAACCGCCCTTCCCACTGACTTAGATACCCCTCACTGCCCCCCTCTGCAGGCTTGATCACCCCTCACTGTCGCCCCTGCCAGCCTGTTCGCCCCACGTGGCCTGCTGGTCAGTTGTTACTGTAAGGGCCAATTTGTATATTACCCTTTTATTAGTATAGATAGATAGTATTTTCTGAATTTTAGGATAGCAAGATATTTGCTATAGAAAAGTTTACCACCTTCTGCTGTCCTATGATATTCATATCAGGTAAAATGGAATGGCTATAACATCTTAAAATTACCAATAACCATTTTTTTCTGGTGAAAATTTATAGGAATATAGTTTTCCAATTGCAGCAATTTGCCACTAACATTTAAAATCACTTCATATAAAAGAGGAGAGGGGGGCGTGGGAAGAGACTGAACATAAACTGTGCACCTATGGATGAGGACAATGGGGAGTGGGGAAAGGGCAGAGGGTGGGGTGGGAACCTGGTGGAGGAGAGCAATGGTGGGGCGGGGGGGGGGGGGGGGGGGGGAAAGGAACATTTGTAATAATATGAACAATAAAAACTTATTTAAAATAAAAAATAAAAATAAAAAAATCACTTCATATATTAAATCCATAAAATTGAAGAGAACTATATCTCTGTCAAGTGTAAATGTTATGGTTGGTCTTTTAAAGTGAGTTTAATCTCTGGCAGCATAATTAGATATGCGCATAGTAGATGATCCATGCAAGTGAATTAATTTCCAATTAATATATTTGTGCCAAATTCTCTTTCTGTTAAATTGTTTATATTTATTTATCAATAATACCATATGTCCTCTGTTTCAGTTTTACACAATTTGTGTCTAACACCAGTTTCCTGTTGCCAGGTATTTATATGGTGATTTACAGCTGCAACAAACTGAACCATCTGGGAAGAAGAGGGGCCACAGCCACTGTATTTCACTATCACATCACAAAGTTGTTTTTGCAACTTAGAAAATATTCAACAGAAATTCACTGTCAAGTTTCTAACCTGTGACCAAATGTAAGTAACTGAATTCATCCATCATATATATGCCTGATTTTCTCCCCTAAATGGTATTCCCGTTGCCATGACTCCAATTTTGGTATTCATTAACCCATTCCTGAGTTTTTATTATCACTCTTAACACGTATCCTTAGTTCAGAGATATTCAATTCTTTTACTAATTAGCCTTGTATCCAAAAGCACATTAATCCCGCTACTTCTGTAATCATATTACTTTTTACCTACTACTTGGTTCTCCAAAACACATCCACCATCAGTTTCAAAATAGAACACACTCTCTAAACTCTCTGTTCAAGACCTTCTGTTATAGACTATGGTTGTTCCTGCTCTCCAAATTTATAACTTGAAACCATAATCCCCTATGAGACGGTATTTTGAGATGGACCCAGGGAGATAGGTCATGAGGGTGAAGCCCACATGATAGGATCAGTACCCTTATAAGAAGAGACAGAGGAGAGCATTCTTTTTGTATTCTATGCCTTATGAGGATACAATGAGAAGACAGATATTCACACACCAGGAAGCAGGTTGCTACCAGACACTGGAGCTTCCAGTGCCTTGACCTTGAACTTCCAAGCCTCCAGAATTGTGAGAAATAAAGGTCTGTTGTTTAAGACACCTAGTCTCTGGTATTTTATTACAGCAACCTGAGCAAACTAAGTCACACTCCAAATACTATATCATCATTTCAGTTCTACTTCTCAGTTGCCGAACCCAAAACATAATTCAGATCTTGCTCTACAATGATGCCTGCATATATAACATTTATAATCCATGTTTTTATTCTTATTTTATATCTACCTAGAACATTCTCATATCATTCTCATATCCTATACATTGTGTTCATAAATAGAAAGAAGTAACATCATTAAAATGTCTAAACTACCCAATGCAAACCTTATCAAAATTCCAAAGGCATTTTTACAGAAATAGAATAAGACATTTTAAAATTTGTATGGAATCACAAAAGACCCTGAAAAACCACAGAAATCTTAAGAAAGAAGAACAATGTTGGAGGTATCACAGTATCTGATATCAAACTATATTACAAGGCTATATTAATAAAACATCATGATACTGGCATAAAAGCAGACACATAGATCAATAGAACAGAATAGAGACCCCAGCCAAAGCCGGTTTGGCTCAGTGGTAGAGCGTCAGTCTGCGGACTGAAAGGTCCCAGGTTCAATTCCGGGCAAGAGCATGTACCTTGGTTGCAGGCACATCCCCAGTAGGGGGTGTGCAAGAGGCAGCTGGTCGATGTTTCTCTCTCATCGACGTTTCTAGCTCTCTATCTCTCCCCCTTCCTCTCTGTAGAAAATCAATAAAATATATTAAATAAAGAAAGAAAGAAAGAATAGAGACCCCAGAAGTAAAACAATGCCTATATGACAAAAGAGTATAGAATTTACAATGAGGCAAAGACACTCTCTTCAATAAATGGTATTAGGAAATTTGGACAGTTACATTCAAGAAATAAATGTAAGATGTAAGAAACCAACAAATTCCTAGAAAGAAGCATAACAGTAAACTCTTTTACATCACTCTTAGCAATATTTTTTTGGGATATGTCTCCTTTGGCAAGGGAAATAAAACTGGGACTACATCAAAAAATTTTTGCACAATAAAGAAAACCATAAACTTATTGAATGGAAGAAAATATTTGCCAACAATACATCCAATAACGAGTTAATGTCAAAATATAGAAGGTACTCATGCAACTTAACACCAGAAAAACAATCCGATTTTTAAATTAGCAGAGGACATGAATAGACATTTCTCCAAATACTAGTAGAACATACAAATGGACAATAGATATATGAAAAGATGTTCAGCGTCACTAATCATCACAGAAATGCAAATTAAAACCACAATGAGATATCACCTCAGATCTGGCAGAATGGCTATCATCAGTAAGTCAACAAATAAGTGTTGGCAAGATTTTAAAGAAAAGGGAACCTCATGCACTGTTGGTGGGATTGTAAATTGATGCAGCCACTATAGAAAACAGTATGAGCCAGCTGGTATGGCTCAGTGGTTGAGTGTCTACCTGTGAACCAAGAGATAAGTGGTTCAATTCCCAGTCATGGCACATATCTGGTTGGGAGCTTGATCTTCAACATGGGACGTGCAGGAAGCAGCCAATTGATGATTCTCTCATCATTAATGTTTCTACCTCTCCCTATCCGTTCCTCTCTATGAAATTAATTTTTAAAATGTTTTTAAAGAAAAGAAAATAGTATGGTGGTTCCTCAAAAACTAAAAATAGAACTACCATGCCAAAACTGGTTTGGTTCAGTGGATAGAGCATCGGCCTGCAGACTCAAGGGTCCCAGGTTCGATTCGGGTAAAGGGCATGTACCTTGATTGTGGGCACATCCCCAGTAGGGGGTGTGCAGGAAGCAGCTGATCGATGTTTCTCTCTCATCGATGTTTCTAACTCTCTATCCTTCTCCCTTCTTCTCTGTAAAAAGTCAATAAAATATATTTTTAAGAAATAAATAAAAATAAAAATAGAACTACCATATGTCCCAGTAATTCCACCTCTTGGTATTCTGGATACTTATGAAGAAACCCAAAATACAAATTTAAAAAGATATATGCATATCTATATTAATTGTAGCTTTATAAGATGTGGAAGCAACCTAAGTGTCCATCCATGTCTATGATGAAGACATATATACACACGCCATATATACAATGGAATATTACTCAGCCATTAAGAAGAATAAAATCCATCCATTTGGGACAACAAAAATGGACCTAGAGGCTAGCATGAAGTAAGGCAGTCACAGAAAGACAGATACCACATGATTTCAATTATGTATGGAATCTAAAAACAAACTCATAGATACAGAGAACAAACTTATGATTGCCAGATGGGAGAAGGGTTTGGGAGGGTGGATAAAAAAGAAGATGACAGGATTAAAAAGTACAAATTGGAAGTTATAAAATTAGTCACAGGGATGTAAAGTACAGCATAGGGAATCTAGTCATTAATAATGTAATAATTATGTATGATGTCAGGTGGGTACTAGACCCATTGGGGTGACCATATCATAAGTTATATAAACGTACAATCACTATGTTGTATACTGAAACTAATATACTAATAATGTTTGTCAAGTAAAATTGAAAAATTATTTTTAAAATGTTTAAAAATATTTTTTTAAAAATACTACCTATCCTATACTTTTTCATTTTATGTCCCATCTCCTCAACAAAACCTTTTAATATTATTCTAGGTTATAATAATCTCACCAAGTAATCTCTCATGAGTCTATATATGTATTCACACAGTCATTTATCCAATAAATATTTGTGTTTCTGTGAAACCCACTTAGCTTATTTCTAAGTTGCCTTTAAACATTGCACTTCAGAGCCCCTCTCTGATTGTCATAGAGGAAGTTGGGTGCCAAAGTAGCATAGCCCCAAGCTGCCTTTGCCCAATGCTAGCCAGAGTGACAAAGTTTTCATTTGTTTTACAGATGAACAGCTAAGTGATTCTAGAAACCAATGTTCTAATGCATAAATTCAACCATAAATGTTACTGCTCTCATAAGCATTGTAGTTTCCAAGCTTATAGTTTTTTATTCTCTCCATTCTTTTTTTTTAAAATATATTTTATTGATTTTGTACAGAGAGGAAGGGAGAGAGATAGAGAGTTAGAAACATCGATGAGAGAAAGCCATTGATCAGCTGCCTCTTGTACACCCCCTAGTGGGGATATGCCCGCAACCAAGGTACATGCCCTTGACCGGAATCGAACCCAGGACCCTTCAGTCCCCAAGCTGATGCTCTATCCATTGAGCCAAACCGGTCTCAGCTGTTCTCTCCATTCTTATATGGTCTTTCCCAAGTCTTAATGCTTAGACTTAAATAGAATTGTGTACTACAGCTTTACTCCCCCAAAAAAGTCCCATTGCTTTTTTTCTACCATATTTCTTATTTCAAGTTTCATAGAATACTCTACATTATTAATACAATAAATACATCGAGGAATACTAAAGCTAATCACCAGAAAGCAGAATTCAGAAATATTAAGACATTAACAGCCAATTATTGAGTAAATATTTATTGAACATTCTCTATATGCCAAGTATTATTTTTCAAAACCACTTTAATACATAAATATTTAAAAAAAAAAAAAAAAAGATCATATTCTATCCTCTTTTATCCCATTTATTCTCTGGACAAATTTGGAAATATCTCTCCTTAGCATTATTTAGAAATTAAGCATAAAGTGCAGCATTGGGAATCTAGTCATTAATAATATAATTTCTATGTATGGTGTCAGATGGGTACTGGATATATATTGTAATAATTCTAATATATATTGCCATGCTATGAATGTGTGCAGTTGGTTTGCATTCCACAAATTCTCACTTCCAGCTCTTGTGGAATTTGACTGTAGGTCAGTGTTCACACTAAGTTTGTTGTTTTGTTTTGCAATCATAGACAAAAGTACAGGAAAATCCACTTTATGCATTCAATTACAATAGTAAACATACATTTTCAAATTGCACTTTCTAAATCTGGGCATTCACTTGCTATGTGTGCACAATTAAAGATGATGACTAATAAATAAAATTTGGTATTTTTTAATATGTGAAATAATGTTTTATTAATGACATACTAGTACAGTAAATATAGCTTCAATTTCCCCCTTGTCTCACTTTTTGAAGGATCTCTTTTCAATAATAAATCATATCACAAATGCTAGAAAAAAAGCAATTTAATAGATTTATTATCGTAAGACAATATGTTTGATGCTAAAACTATACAGGAATAGGTTTTAAAATTAAATTTCCCATCATGTTTAGCTCACATATATTTGATTAAAGACAAACTACACCTATCACTAACTTAAATAATCAATTTACATAAGTCCTTCATCCTTGAATGAGGCCTTACTATGAAAAGCATCTTCCTCATTGTTGAAACAAGAAACTATTTTAACTAGAACAGTAAAATTTGCAGTGGAAATTCACTGATGACATTATCCTGAAATTACCCAGATTTTGTGATTTTGCTCTTCACTCTCCTCTGTGCGTGTATTAATTGGAGTGTGTGATTTCAGAGTACTAAATGGCACAGTTGGGGATATAAGGCAGTAACCAAGATACCATTATCTCATGTTATCCAAATAACCAAGTGTTGGGGTATTTTTTATTTTGCTTTCTTGTTTTTTCATTGACTATTTCCGAGGAATTGAGAGCAAAAAATAAAGCAAAGAGACTAATTTAAAACCAATTTAATTATAAATGTGAAGTTAGTCTTTATTTTTCCTCTGTGACATTCTGTGAAATGAATGAAACTAGAAAGGGGGGATCATTCACCCAGCACAATGCTATTTTATTCATACAGAACATGAAACACACAAACATGCAAACAGAAAAAAAAGCAGATTTGTGTAGCCTTAAGAAACCTTTTAAATAAATATCAGATATAGCTACAGTTTAGGAACCACTCAAAAGAACTATGGGGCCTCTAAAATACTAGGTATAAAGATAATATTTTTGTGTAAATTTATTATCTCCAAATACCATTCATTCCACTACTAAATGAAAGGGGGTTAGGAGTACATAAATACAAAATTAGAACATGTTTGACCTTTAAAAGCTTTTATTGTTTTAAAAATCAATAAAATAATAATCTTTTGAGTAAAAAAAGAAAAGAAAATACAGGGAGAGAGAAAGGAAAAATTAGAAAGAGTTTCTTGGAAAAGAGCACCCACACATAATGCTAATGAATACTTCTATGAGACTGTTAATGAATACTTCTATACAACTATGTTTTGTTGTTTTATAGCAATGATTTAAAGATTTTTTTTTCTGAAAGTTAAAAAGGAAAACCAGAATCTGTCAAAAGAGTCATTACCCACCATTTTTCTCCCTAAGGAGCTAAGTTTATAGGTGAAAGAAACACTTATTTCAAACCCGAGAAGCCATACTAGTAATTGGATAGATGATAGCACTGGAAACGGTGGGACCCAGATCATAAACGGGGCTCTTTATTATTAAAACTTTGTCATTCCTTGGTTTCTGTTATTCTGTGTATCCCATTCTCTTTCTTTAATTCAAGCACTTTATCTTTGGAATCACTATTTTCCTTCCTCCTCCCAACTCCTGGATGTTAGTATCTCTAAACTCAGTTCAAAAACATTAAGATACTTTTGACCCATACTCAATTTACCCCTTAGTATAGCATCAAGTCCTATCAAATTAAAACTGTTCCTTTTTTTATAAATACCATATTATTTTATTTATAGGTGGAATCTAAAGAGCAAAATGAATGAGCAACAACAACAATAAAATAGAAACAGATTCATAGGGACAGAAAACAGACTGATGGCTGCTGGAGGGGAAGAGGTTTGGGGAAACTGGATAAAAAGGTGAAGAAATTGTGAAATACAAACTGGTAGTCACATGGATGTAAAGTACAACACAGGGAATATAGTCAATAGTGTGGTAACACTATATACAGTGAAGGTGATTACTTGAATTATCAGGGGAATCACTTTGTAAAGTATATGATTACCTAACTACTCTGCTATAAATCTGAAACTAATACAAAATAGTATTCAATATAAACTGTAATTCTATCTAATAAAGAGGGAATATGCTAATTGACCCTCACACCATTGCAAAAGATTGTGGAGCCCACAGCCAATAAGGAGGGAATATGCTAATTAACTGCCATGTCTTCAAACTTGGCAGCACCCATAGCCAATAAGGAGCGAATATGCTAATTGACTGCCATGCCCTCAAAGATGGTGGTGCCCACAGCCACAAGATGGTGGCGCCCAGTCCCCTCAGCCATGCTGGGGCAGCAGATGTGTGGCAAGACTGGGCCTGCCCCCAGGCAAACCCAGCCACTCTGTACACCTACCTCCAGAGTCCCCCAATCTCCTCAAGCCCACAGCTGCCCAGGGCTGTCCTGAGGTACAGGCAAACCTCAGATGGCAGCTTCCCAGCCAACGCCCAAGGTGCAGGCAAGCCTTGGATGGTAGCTGCCCAGTCACCCAGAGCTGCCTAAGGCTCAGGCAACCAGGGCCAGCTGAGGCTTACGCAGCCGGCAGTGGCAGCAGCAGAGGTGTTAAGGGGGTATCACCTTCGCCTGATGATCAGGTTGCCTCTCACCCCTGAGGGCTCCCAGACTGTGATAGAGGCAGGCGGGGCTGAGGGTCCCACCTCCAGTGCATGAATTTTCATGCATTGAGCCTCTAGTTGAAAAATAAATTTAAAAAAACACACACACTTATTTTTCCTTTTCATTCCCTTTAATATTACCTCATGAACATAGGTCATTCTACGTTTTTACAATAGTTTCTGAAGTCAAATGAAGAACCATATTTTAAGCATCTACCACAATAAACAGCACATAGTAGATGCTTAATTAAATGCAGTCCCTTTTCTCTCTCACCTAAAACTGGTTGTCTTAATTTCCACCTTCTCTCAGTAACAGATCTCATACATTTGACACATTTTTTGCATACATAACTCCCTACTTTCAAACTTTCAGTCTGCCCTCTATCTACCTGGTCATGGGATATGTAATATATTAAACATCTAAAGCAACACTCCACTTAATCCTAAAGAGTGAGGCTACTTAGTATTTCCTAAGTGGTCATTCACATTTTTATCTCCATTTCCTTGTTCACTTCATTCTCTTTTCCTGCTCTCTATTAATATGTCTAACTCTTTTATTAAAGTGTATCTTAAGCCCCATATTCTCCAACTACTTCAATCTTTTGAATTCTTTGCTGAATTATTTTGGAATTTACATATACTTACAATCATTAGGATCAGAAAGGCCATTTAAAACCCCATTTATTTATAAAGCCAAATGCTTGTTATAAGAGACCATCAACACCATCTGTTGTTGGCATGCTGGGTTGGCATGCTTTTGCTCTGGCCAATAGCATAGTTCACATCAGTGACATTTCCTACTTAGAAAATTTTTAAGTAGTTGTGCTTCTATAACATGAGCAATGCTCAATATACTTAGCATATTTGCATTTTTATTTATCTCTTATTAGTAAGTCTTCTATACTCCATCTAGCATATACCTGGTCTTGAGGCTTATACAACATTAAACATCTTTGCCTCCTGCCTTCCTAGCTTAATAAAAGTTCAATCAATATTTGTTGATGATAATAAAAAAAATATTTACATCACAAGAATATTGTTGTAAAAATCTTTAAAGCATCCATGAGCTCCTCTGAGACATACAATTTATACAGGAGGGAAAAAAAAATGTGTTTTATTTTTTAATCTTTTTGCAGTGTTAGTTTTGAGGAGAAAGAATGGTAATGCAAACCTGTCATGTCTCAAAGGTAAATTTTTGTGTCTTTGCAACCTGTTATATCTGTATAATATGTATAATTATTTGAGAAAGACAAAATCATATTCATTAGCTGAAAAATATGGAAGATACCATGATCAGGTCAGTGTTACAAATGGAGCTTAATATATATACTGATGACCCTGTACAATACAAAAGGAACAATATATGCCTCTAGTACAAAGCTAACAATAAAATCTCAATTAACAAGGCATGGGATACTCTCTAGGGGTAATATTAAAGAAAACATTTACAACAATCTTACAGAAATGCTTGGGAATAACTATTCAAAGTCTAAAATACAACTGTTATAGAAATCTATTATATATGAATCCACATTCTATTATATATGAAACCTACAAATGCCTTCAGGCTGAGAAAAATACAAAATTCATCTGAGTTAGAAATTTAGGTAAGAAAGAACAGTTTCAAAGGACTTAAATAATAAAAAATTAAGATAGAAAGTGTATATATAAGTTGTCATCAAATAGTAATATGTCTTTATAACCTATTAAATTTATATAATTTGTTAAATCTGAACAAAATGATGGACATATATATAGCCAACTCGATATTTTAAATAGCATTATCATATAGACCATATTTAGAGTTTGGGGCCAGACACTGGCAGTCTAAAGATTAGTTACCCTTTGCAGCCACTGTGGAGAAGAGTATAGAGTTTCTTCAAAAAAGCTCCCATTTGACCCAGGAATCCCATTTCTAGGAATATACCCCAAGAAACTAGAAACACCAGTCGGAAAGGATATATGCACCCCTATGTTCATAGCAACACAATTCACTATAGCTAAGATTTGGAAACAGCCTAAATGCCCATTAACAGATGAGTAGATTAGTAAACTATGGTACATCTACACAATGGAATACTAGGCTGCTTTAAAAAAGAAGGAATTCTTACCATTTGCAGCAGCTTGGCTGGAACTGGAGATCATAATGTTAAGTGAAATAAGCCAGGCAATGAAATAAAAATACCACATGATCTCACTCATTTATGGAAAATAAAGAAAATTATAACCTGATGCACAAAAAGATAGATACAGAGGCAGAAAAGCATCAAACAGACTGTCAAATTATAAGGGGAAGGCTGGGGAGGAGAAGAGAGAGATCAACTGAAGAACTTGTATGCGTGCATATAAGAACAACTAATGGACACAAGACTGTGGGGTGGGATGAGGGCATGGGACAGGGGGTAGGGAAGCCTGGGGGAAGGTCAATAGGGGGGGAAAAAGGAAACATATGTACTACTATCTAACCTAATAATAGAGTAATATGCAAATTAACCATCACTCCACTTCACTGAGCCACCCCCACCAGCCACTCCCCCCAGCCAATAAGAGTGAGTATGCAAATTAACCCAGCGAAGATGGCGGTTGATTTGCATACTCAGGGGGAGGGAGAAGTATGACTGAAAACAGCATAGAAGGAAGAGAGAGGGAAAGTGGAAAGCAAGGCGGCTGCCACTGCTGGAGGGAAAGCACTGGCAGCGCTTGCAGGGACAAGATGCGCAGCAGAGGCAGCGGGTGCGGCCACAGAGACAGTGGCTGCAGTGGCCGCGGGCCTGGTGGAGCAGGCAGGGTTCGCCCCGCCCATCTTGCCCACCCCACCCAGTTCTGCCCACCGCAGCAGGAGAGGTGGGGGTCAGAAGAAGTGAGGGTGGCAGGAGGGAAGCCCTCCGGAAGTCTTGCAGGAATATTCCAGCAACAGGTGCTTAGTATGTAATATTTTAAACAATTAGAAAATGAGGGGGAAAAATATTAGTTACCTTTTACTTTGTCACAATCTCTCAGCAATTCAACCCCTTTATCTATAAAATCCTTGTACAAATACTTACCCTTTCTTTCTCATAATGTTATTATAAAGAAAAATTATAATTGAAGACTCTACATATAAATATAAGGTTTTCAACAATATGTAGTTATGAATTTGTCATTTCATTTCCCCCCAAAACTATAAATTGCTGAAAAACAGCTAAACAAAGCTGTTCAGTCAGGAAACAGCAAATTTTTGTTTTATTACTTTGTTTCTCATCTGAACTAAGCCAGACTGGTGCATTCCCATTGTGAATGCTACGTTTTAACAATCAATAAAGAAATGAAAACAATAATAATAATTTTTTTAAAATTCAAAATTTAAGTAATTCAATCTAGAGCCTGGAATGGGAATCTTAGGTTGTTTGAACAACTCAGCTTCTGCATTAGCTGGAGTAAAAAGACATCTAATAACTGAATAAAGAAACACACCTAATTTGTATAATTACTCATCACAGAGTCCATTGTATATTATTTATCACTAGAGGCCCGATGCACAAAATTCGTGTATGGGGTGGTGTTTCTCAGTCCAGCCTGCACCCTCTCCAATCTGGGATCCCTCAAGGGATGTCCGACTGCACCCTCACAATCCAGGACTGCTGGCTCCTAACCGCTCGTCTGCCTGCCTGCTTGATCGCCCCTAATCACTCTGCCTGCTGGCCTGCTGCCCCCAATTGCACCCCCCTGCCAGCCTACTCACCCACAACTGGTCCCCTCTGCTGGCCTGCTCTCCCCCAACTTCCCCCTAATCCACTGCCAACCTGATCACCCCTAACCACCTCTGCCTCGGCTCTACCACCATGGCTTTGTCCAGAAGGCCATCTGGAAGGTCGCATGAAGGTCTCTAGAAGGTCTCTATATTAATAAAAGGGTAATTAGTGCCCTTTTATTAATATAGAGAGGATATGACATACTGCCATAACTATAACATATGTACCAGTGTTACTCTATGAGAATACATAATTCATGCGATAGGAAGGCATCTAATACATTACATTGTACATGTTGTAAGTAGTAGAAAATACTGTATTTGTAGCAATAATATACACCCTGATTTGGGAATGTTTCCCCAGTTCTTTGAATGTTTCCTGGCCTCTAGTGTATTTTTTTTTTTTTTTTTTTTTTTGTCATTCAGTAACTTTACAGTTTATGATTTGAGGTCTTTAATTTCTAACCACCAGAGACTCAAAGGACTATTTTTTTCCATAAAGTTTAACATTAACATTAGTGAACTCATGTATTCATGTGTTTTTATTATAAGCATCTGAATTATTCACATTGTCATAGATCCTGAACTCATAAGTGTGGACCATGCAAAGGCTGGCAGCAAGCCAGGAAGCCACTCTGCAAGCGAACAGATACTCTGCATAAAAAGAAAAGTCATAGCACATTTAATGTCCAACCTGAGTCACTTCAGAATGTTATATATATTGACTTCTCAATTCATATAGTATCAAAAACTCAACCGCTTGGTTGGTGATGGGGTTGACCTGGTTCCAGGAGGTATTCCTGAAATAATTACGGAAAGGAGGGCTCAGTCTTTTCTTGGTTCCTTGCTCCTCCCCAGCACCTGCATCTTTCTCCTCATTCTCAGCTTCTTGGGCATCTTCTCCTTCACCTCCTTAGTCATCCTCCTTTGCATCATCAAATTCTTCCTTGGCACTTCTTCCTCTTCCTCTCCTTCCTCTTCCTCATCTCTTCCTTCTCCTTCTCCTCTTCAGCTTCTCCTTCAGAGACGGCTCATCTTTAGCTTCCTAATGGTCTTCTCCACCTAGATCTGCTCCTCCTGGACGTTGCTGGTGTGTTAAGAAGGGAATGAACAAGCAAACATCAAGCAGGAGCTAGTCTGTAAACCACCATAGGCAGATCACCAAAGACCTGGGAACTCCGGGAGTTGCCACTGGCTAGGCTTCCCATGCTGGTGAAACTGAGCTGGGTCTCCTCACCTTCTAAGAGTTTCCTGTAAGCTGCAATGTCAATGTCCAAAGCCACATTGAGGAGGTTCTAGTATTCTTTTAGATATCATGCCATTTCACTCTCTGTAGTTCTCAACTCATTGTCTAACTTGTTGATTGTGTCCTGTATAGCGCTAACATTAGAGTTCTGCTCATCCTCCACTCTTGCAGCTGCTTTCCCAGAGCTTAGTTCCTGCCCAGGCATGCTTTGATCTCCAAGGTCTTGGCCTTGAGCAGGCGGTGGCTTTCAGACACTTCCTCCTTGGTGGTGCGCACCCTGTAGGTGTTCTTGGCAGTGCTCTAGGTCAGCATGGTGAGCAGCTCTTGTACCATTCTTCTGCATTCTGCATGTCCTTGGCAGCCAGCTTCTCCTACTGGGCGCCGATGTCCTTGAGCACTGCAGAGAGGTTGGACTTGGAGAACATGTCCATATCCATGGAGATCTGAGCATACTGTATCTGCACCTACAGCTCAGTGATCATCTCTTCATGCACCTTCTTCAGAAAAGCTATTTAGTCCATCAGGCTGTCTGATGCACTTTTCAAACTCAACACCAGCAAGAGCACCCTCCTCTGCACCTTTTCACTCCTTTATCAGCCAGCCCTCTGCATCATAATGTTTCAGCACCTCTTCCTGGTAGCATGCCTGTAATTGCTCCCAGACCCTTCCAAGCCCTGGTACCTGCTAACTGCCCATTGCCTTCTCCTCACCAGGTACTGGCATGGTGGCTGGGGCACAGGCATCCTATTTTCATTAAAATGTTCAACTCCAGCCTGCTCCACCTGTGTCCTCAGGAGGCCTGCAGCAGACAGTGATTCCAGAGACCCTGGCCACCCCTGCCTACCTGGATCCCCGATGGCAGCTTCAACCTAGTGGACAGCATCAGGCTCAACCTGCCTGGCCTTCCCTGACCCAAGTGGCTGCCTGGATCCTGTGGGCTGTGTCCGGCCCTTCCTCCCAGGTCTGCCCAGTTACCAATGGCTACCTGGACCCAGCAGGAAACATCAGGCACTATCTTCCCAGCTTGCCTGAATCCCCGATGGCAACCTGGACCCTGCAGGTGGCTTCAGGTGCTGTCCACCATGTCTGCCCAGTCTAGGATGGTGGCTTGGACCCTGCAGGTGGCGACAGGTGCTGCCCCCCAGGCCTGCCCAGTTACCAATGGTTGTCTGGACCCCATGGGCAGCTTCAGGTACTTTCTTCTTGGCTTGCCTGCACCCTAATGGCAACCTGGACCCCACAGGCAGCATGAGGCACTGCCTGCCAAGCCTTCTGGGTCCCCGATGGTGGCCTGAACTTTGAAAGCAATATTAGGCACTGTCTGCCTGGCCTGCGCCATTATCAATGGCAGGCTGGACTCCACAGGTAGTGTGAGTCGCTGCCCACCAGGCCTACAGGACCCCGATGGTGACCTGGATCCAGCAGCAGTGTCAGACTCAGCTCATCACTCTTGCATATGCAAATTATCCTCCATCCTTGTTGGATTAATTTGTATATCACTCCTGGTTGGCTGTGGGCATAGTGAAGGTACAGTCAATTAGCATTTTTCTATTTTATTAGTGTAGAGAGAGGCCTGGGTGCATAGGTAGGGGCCAGCTGGTTTGCCCTAAAGGATGTCCAGGATCAGGGTGGGGGTTCCCTTGGGATGTGGGGTGGCCTGGCAGAGGGTCCTATGGTGGTTTGCAGGCCAGCCATGCTCTCCTGGGGACCCAAGCAGAGGCCCTGGTATCTGGATTTTATTTATCTTTTACAATTGAAACTTTGTAGCCTGGAGCAGAGCCAAGCCTCCTGTTCACTCCATGGCAGCCACCATTTCTATAGGAATTTAAGTATCTTCTATAATTGAAACTGTGTACCCTTGAATGGAGACCTGGGCCCACCAGCATGTGTGGAAAGCTCAGCTTTCTCCATTATCAGGGAAACCCAAGCCTCCCTCCTGCTCTCTGTGGCGCAGCCATGTTGGTTGGGTTAATTTACATACTCACTCTGATTGGCTGGTGGGTATGGCTGGTGGGCATGGCTGGTGGGTGTAGTTGAGTGATGGTAAATTTGCATTTTACTCTTTTATTAGATAGGAGGAAGGAGGATGTCAATTTAATAAATTCAAGAAAGAAACAAAACAAAACAAAAAAACTCATTTCTTCCTGGCAGGTGTGGCTCAGTGTTTGAATGTGGACTTATGTATCAGGAGGTTACAGTCTGATTCCTGGTCAGGGCATATGCCCTGGTTGCGGACTAGATCCTTAGTGGGGTAGAGGGAGTACAGTAAGAAGGAGATCCATGATTCTCTCTTATCATTGATGTTTCCATCTCTCTATCTCTCTTCTTTTTCTCTGAAATCAATTAAAAATGTTTAAAAATAACTCTTCATTTGAGCCTTGATGAGTTCTTTGAATTTCAAATTTTAAGAATAAAAAATAAGAAACTATTTGTAAGTCATTCATCCTTAAAACCTTCAAAACCTACTATGCTATGAACAATTTAAAAATATACAATATAAAAATTACCAATAATTTAAAACAAAGGCACAATGCAGTAATATGGGAAAATGTTTGACAGGGAACTCAGTTATTGAGCTGTAGAAAATTAAAAGCTATCCTTATTACACAAAACATAATTTGATGGTCTAATCATTCTGTGTTAGCCACTGTAGAAAGTACTAGACTTAAAAAAAAATTTTTATAGCCGAAACCGGTTTGGCTCAATGGATAGAGCATCGGACTGCAGACTGAAGAGTCCTGGGTTCGATTCCGGTCAAGGGCATGTATCTTGGTTGCGGGCATATCCCCAGTAGGGTGTGTGCAAGAGGCAGCTGGGCGATGACTCTCTCCCATCGATGTTTCTAACTCTCTATCTCTCTCCCTTCCTCTCTGTACAAAATCAATAAAATATATATTTTTAAAAAATTTATAGTAGGTATACTGGAATGAGGAAGAAAATGCAAACAAGCACAGGGAGAATTTGGAATCGTAAAAGGATATATATGAGTACATGTATTTTTTAGACAAATGGGTAAAATATGTAGATATTAGAATTATTAGCTATGATCTAGAAAATAAGAATAAATAGTAAATGCCCAAAATGTAATATATAATAAATTTTATTCACTTTGCCCATTTAACAAAATTTCCCAGTGGAATAGATAAATATTAAGTTATAATTGTGTTCCAATACATACTATATTAACAAAGACCACTTTCATAGAAATTACAATCTGCATTATCCAAATTATAGTTTGTGTGCTCTTTTGCAGAAAATATATTCACGGACAGTATATGTGGTGCTATAATAAAGTTGGATAGTGTGTAAGGCAATATCTGGGATGATGTTATCTGCCTTATTCTCCCTCAGGAAAGTGGTAGATGGTATAAAAATGGGCTATCTGCTCATATCGCTGGTATGGTGTAGAGGAGATATTGGTAGGTAAAAATATCGGACACTATATCTACTTAAAGCACTTCTTAATTAATTAAGTATACATACTACTACATGTATATCCCTTGGTGTTTCAATATAAAATCAGTGGAATATGCTGTGTTGCTTTTTCAGTTATATAATTTGCAAGATCAAAATGGAAGAATGAGCATGTTGAAGCTATAGTTTGCATCCGTCAAGGAACATTAGGTTACAAACAATAGTAAAGGGCTTAGGCTTATTGAGGAAGAAGATCAAGAACTAATTGGAGAGTTAATGTGAAGGCTTAGTTAGACTTAAAGTCACAGTTAAAACAGCCTGGTCTTTCAAAAGAGAGGAACTGAAGCAAGTCTAGAGTGGCACTGGAATTGCAGACAAAGGGTAACTCACCATCACCATCACCCCCCCTCCCCCCCCAATCTCTGTTCTGTTTTAATTTACCAATTCATTAGTACAGATTGGTCAATTAAGGATGTTTATCCCTAGGTCCATTGATGAAAGGCAGGTAGAAAAGTAATTATTTACCTTCATATTTGGCCAGAAAATAGAGTTTCTTTTTAAAGGGAGAAGAAAAAAAATACTAGTCAGATGAAACCAAAAGCAACTATAATCTCTTATTTAGCTTCTTTGAACTCGTGGACAAAGAGGTGCATATACAGTTCTTATACATACATTTTCATGGGGAAGGATGGAGAAATGAACAGTTTCAAGATAATATGTGTATATACAGCTGTACAAAGTATCATAGTGAAGTTTTAAGCTCTAATAAGTTCAGAAGGATAAACGCTATAAACTATGAAAAACTTTTATGTTAGAGGGGAACTATTTTAATTTCCCTTCTCCTATATAGTTTTGTGAGTTTTTAATAATTATTTTTCAATTTTATTTTTTGTTTGTATATGAGCCTCTGCAGATGCCAGACACACAAATAATAAAAAATGATCTTTGAAAATGAGTGAAGTGAAGTGAAATAAGTGTAAAAGCATGCAAATAATTAAACATGCAAATTGTTTTTCACAGGTTGGTAGCTTTTTTTTTTTTTTTTTTTTTTTTTGGTTGGTAGCTTTTACCCTTCTAAAGTTATTAAGCTTAAATACTCACTATGACACTTTGGACACCTACTCATTTTGTGCTCCATTCTTCCCCAGGAATGTATACGTATAAGAAGTCAATATGCGGGCCCAGAGCAGCCAGGTCAGGAGCAGCCAGGCCTAGAGCAGCAGCAGCCAGGCCCGGAGGAGCCGGGCTTGGAGCAGCAGCGACCAGGCCCGGAGCAGTTGGGCGCGGAGCATCGGAAGCTGGGCCCGGAGTAGCCGGGTCAGGAGTGGCCAGGTTGGGAGCAGCCAGGCTTGGAGCAGCCAGGCCGGAAGCAGCAGCAGCCAGGCCTAGAGCAGCTGGGCGTGGAGCAGCCAGGTCGGGAGCAGCTAGGCCCAGAGCAGCTGGGCCTGGAGCAGCTGGGCCCAGAGCAGCTGGGCCCGGAGCAGCCCGGTCGGGAGCAATCGGACTCGGAGCAGCAGCGGCCAGGCCCAGAGCAGCTGGGCGTGGAGCGGCTGCAGCCAGGCCTGGAGCAACAGAGGCCAGGCCCAGAGCAACAGCAGCCAGACCCGGAGCAGCTGGGCCCAGACCCCGAGCAGCTGGGCCCGGAAGAACTTGCTCCTCGCCTGCCCATGCCCCAGGGCTGCCTCTCAGACATGGCTGGAAACTTTTGGGGGAACTTGAGGGTCTGCTGAATCAAGTGATGAAGGCTTAGATCTCGATGTGTTTGAGTTGTTGTAGTGCTGGTGTGTTGATCTGTGAGTGCCTTATGTGGGATCTGGATGAGGTTGGTTGATCTATTTGGATGTGTCTTTTGTTTGAAGTGTATCCTTGGGCATGTGGAGATATTATTGATTTGAGAAAATGCTAAGTAATTGATTTGCTTCCTGAAAATTTTAAAGTTATGAAAGTTTAAGGTCTCTTGCCAAAAAGAGGTCTTAAAGCTAACACCTTAATTTTAATGGAGAAAGGGGAGGACAAGCCCTTCCCACCCAGAACAGGTAATCCAATTCCAGCCAGCAGCTATCTTTAAACAATGTGTCCATTTACATTTGAATGGCTACGCCTTTTGATAGCCCAAGGGCAAGTTTATATGTAAACAAGTTTGCTTCTCAGTTCCCAGGGCAGAAAAACAAGGTTTAAAATTATTAGATTTTAAAATTTATCCTTAAAAATATAAAAGTTTATTAATTAAAAAAAAAAAACAAGGAAATTAAAAAACCTGATGAACAGTATTAACTGTTGATTATAATAGAATCGGAGATATGGGAGGGGAGTGGAGTGAGGGTTCTGGGGGAGGGGGGGAAGGGAGTGGTGGATGCAGGAGGAGACTGAACATAAACTGTGCACCTATGGATGGGGACAATGGGGGATGGGAAAGGGGCAAGGGGTGGGGTGGGAACCTGGTGGAGGGGGGAAGAAATGAGGAACCTTTGTAATAATATGAACAATAAAGATTGATTTTAAAAAAAAAGAAGAAGAAGAAGTCAATATGCACCTGTGTGTCCCCAGTAGAAGGTAAGGGGTGGATTATAGTTGTTTTTTGTTCCATCTGTGCAGTACCTTATTCTCTCTCAATAATATCTGTCTTCAGGCCAAATAATTGTGTAGATGAATATGTTATAGGGAGATGTTGTATAGAAGTATACCTTCATTTAAAGAAATGGTTTTAGAAGAATATATAAAATTGTTTAAAGAGACCAATTTCATGGAAATGTGGGAGTCAGTGCAGGGGAGGGGTATTAGGATCTGTACTATTAAATCCTGTAGTGGCTACATTGTTTTGCATCAATCATGTGTTTATGGATGCTATATGTGTGGGTATAATCCATAGAGTAGGAAAGAGGGTAAGCAGTATCTGGGATGGTGTGGTCTGCCTTCTGGTCCCTCAGTCTTAGAATTAAAAGCGGCTGTCTGCTCAGATTGGTGGTATGGTTGCAGAGATGGTGGTGCTAGAAATGGAAAAAAAGTTGGATACTGTGTCTGCTGAGGGAATGAAGCCTCCTCATGGAGTCTAACCTGCCTCACTTCCTCTCTTTTAGGGGCTGAAAACAATCTGTTTAGATGTAGAAGTTTGTCTTTGTGTCAAATTATTTTTCCTCCTGGCAACTTAATGTTGCCTTCATTAATTTCTTCTTCTTCCTCTTAAGCTTTTTGTACTTCAGATGGGCCATGGCTCGATGAAACACATGGCAGCTGAAGCCTTCCTGGACCCCATGCCCCACATGCTGCTGAAGGGCCTCTAGGCTAGCAAAGACGTGGCAGCAGGCCAGGCACCTGAACCTGCTGTCCAGCAGCCTCCGCAATGGGACCCTGCGATAGAACACCAGAGTTGAAGGTGCTGCACGCGACAGCCAGCCTTCACCCTTTTCTCTTGGGCCGGACTGTCTACACTGGGCTCAGGGTCATTTAGGACATTCTCCCCAGACGGGTGAGAGAGGGGGACATTTCTATGGACCTCTGTAGTGTAGGTCATTTCTTCCATTTTGATCCTCTGTGAGGGAGGCTTCCATCCATCCTCTGTATGGCACATGACAGCCACACCCCTTTTCATTTGTACACGCATATAATAAATTTTCATGAGCCTGGGATCCTTATTACTAGCTGAAGAATTTGAGGTATATGAATTGGCAGAGGAAGTCTTTGTTTGCACCAAGTCCTTGGGTACAGGTGTCTCCTTGATTCCTATGAAAGAAAATGTCAAACATTAAAAATATTAGAATGGGTGTATGACTGCTGTAGGAGCTACAAGGGCCATGATCTACGTGAGTAGGTAAAGTACATCTGTATGTGATATTTCAGAATTTTGGGTGTAGTGAGCTTTATCTGAGGTATTTACATGGTATAACTATGTGGGAATAAGGATGTAGAATTATATGTATATACTTTTGGAGGTGTACATATATTCTGGGACATATCTGGGAAGTGTTTTTTGATGTTGCTAAAAGGTGATGGCTAATGAGTGTGCATGTTTGTTATGTGTTATGATAGCACATGTGAGCAGTGCAAGCGTGGTACCGGGTATTACTATAAGATTGTGAGGCTGATAATGTTAGAGGAGGTGTGTATGAGCTCTCAGAATGTTCAGCTCATGAAAGTCTCAAGTGCTGGCAGCTGACGTGCCATATGGTTAGAGACACAGCAGAAGAAAATTAGTTTCCTTAAGGACATGAACACATTAAATGGTGAGTTTGGTGGATGTCAGTGGGAGTGAGTGTCTTGTATGCAACTTTTATAGTGATCTATATGGATTATCAAAAACTTAGAACCACACTTGAAGGAACTCAACATGCATATCAATTATATTTTCTAATAAAAATTGTACCAATAAGGGATATATGGTATAAGTTTAAGAAACATTCTGCATGCATATGTATCTATTTTTATTGATATCTATATTGAGTTATAGAAATGTAAAAAGATAAAATTTTACTTTTTAAGAAATTAACTCTTAATTGTTATGTCACCATTCATTTTTCATGTTACCAAAGCACAATGCTCATTATTTAATTGTTTAAAATTATCATCATGTCTGATTAGGTGTATGGTAAATATATTATTTCCATTTTTAGCAGTATGATATAGTGAGTGTAATGGGCTTGGTGTTTAAGTTTATAATTTGTTGATTAAATCTGGGTTAAGATTGAATAATGTGAGATTGATTTGTTTTCTGCAAATCTGAATATGGGATGAGTTTTGTGTGAATGAGAATAGTATCTGTACTTTGTGTCTCTGTGTTAGTTTAACACATGTTTATGTATGTAGATTGCTTTTTCTATCATTATGTGTTTTTCTGTGTGTTTAATATGTCATGTAGTTTAGGTATGGTATGTTATTACTGAGAATATTCTCTGTGAAATTAGTGGAATGAGTGTATTTGAAAAATGTGAGGAAATGATTAAAGAATATGAGGATGTGAAAATCAAGATATATAAGAGAAAAAATACCTGGATTTTGAAAAGATGGCAGAGAGTGAGGAGAAGTGTGTTTAAATAAGCTGTACAGTAATATGAAATTGCATTAAAAAGTAAATTGTGAAAAATTGAGTTATAAAGGGACTAAAAACTGAATATGAAAACTCAGGCCTAGCAGACTAACTCTTAAGCATTCAACAATCAGAAACGTGTCCATGTTGAAAGAAAAATGTAATAGAATATTTAGGACATCAGTTTCTTAATTCCAGACTCATAGAACCCAAGAGCTCAGAAAAGTATAATCAATTAAGAAATAATATTCATGCACTGGTATATGGAATGAGCAAACTAGCATCACATGCAATGTGAATAAATCATACAAATATAATGAGAGAAAGTGATCAGATACAAAGTATATATTGTACTCTTCTGTTTAATGAAATTTTAAAACAAATGCTCATCTAGTGTGTTAGGAGTCAGAGAAATTATAACTCCTTGTATGGTACAGACAATAAGAGATCATGGAAATGTATATGCACATAGAATATTATACTATAAGGAAATGAATAATGGGGAGAATGAGTGCAAATGGGTCTGTCTGATAGGGATGTCTGTGAATGTAAACATTGGCTATGAAGGTATATTGATGTGATGAGGTTTTTAATTGCACATGTCTATACTTTTGCTCAAGTTAAGTTCTTGAGGATCCAACCACTTTTTGTCTGTTTTAAGTTATTAGTGCTTCACAGGTTGACTATAACATAATATGCCCTTGTCTGACTCATAGAAACATATTATTAGACTAGAGACCCCGTGCATGACATTCATGCACTAAGGGAGGGTCCCTTAGCTTGGCCTTGTACCCTTTCACAGTCCAGGAGCTGTCAGGGATATCCAACTGACCACTTAGCCCCGTTTCCTTCAGGGAGTGGGCCTAAACTGGCAGTTGTATATTCTTAGCTCCCACCACTACCACTGTGCTTGCCAGCAGTGAGCCTTGCTTCTGGCTGAGTGGTGTTCCCCTGTGGGAGCTCACTGACCACCAGGGGGAAGCTACTCTGTTGAGCGTCTGCCCCCTGGTGGTCATTTCACATGATAGCAGCCAGTCATTTCGCCATTTGGTTGATTTGCATATTACCCTTTTGTTATATTGGATTTTTCTCTGATAAAACTCTTATCCATTTAAGTTGTCTCCTAATATTTCCTCAAATAGAACACTGTTCTCCTCTGATCTCCTTGCACATGCTCTAGTCCTGTTCAGTTTTCCCTTGAAATACATTACTTCCTCTGCTGATCACATTGAAGAAGTGTTTGTGTTTTTGCACTGAGCAGCCATGTGTTGACTAATGGGCAGAACCACTCAGCTCAACTCTGGGTTCTCTCTTCATCCCCACGAACTTTGTGTCCTATTCATTCTTCCCTTCCAGCACCGGTTAGCCTGTCTTTAGAAGAGATGGAAGATAACATTGTCTGAAGAGGAGGCCTTCCATCTTTCAGGCCTTGAGTTAGGGCCACTGCCTTGTGTCTGTTCTGCAAAGTATCTTCTCTTAAATTCAACTTTGCTGAGCAATAAAACAAAAATAATGCAGATGTGGACCATGCTTGTTATCTGTGTATTTATCTGTCCATTAAACAAATAATAAGAGTCTGCTATGTGACATGTTCAGTGAACACACATAGCCTTTTGTTCATGGAAAGTGTAAAATGGTTCCCATGAAAATATAAAATGCATAAAAATATGCATTGGGTTAATATATGTCATGGATGAGTGGGTTTCCAAAAAAAAAAACACATTATTTTTAAATGAAGCAGAGATTTCTATCTCCTTTCTACCTGGATATGCAATTACATTAGAGTTATCAATTTCCCTTGAAGGTAGTTCTCAACATGAGTTTACATTCATACAATGAAACAAGAATGAAAATCATATGCACCACTAACTGGCATCACCATACACACCTCCTATGGTCCACTCCATGGTCTTCCGTTTCCATGCTGATTGTGACACAGGCATATTACTTTCCCCAAGATAAGGAACATTGTGTTGTAATTGATGGGATCCTAAGAAAGAAAGTTTCAGACATCAGAAAACTAGAATGTGTGTGTGCGGTCTGTGGGAGGTAAGATGGCCATGCCATATGGGAGCATGTAGAGTGAAAGAAGGACTATGTGCGCTATTTCAGAATTCTGTGCGTGGTATGCCTCACTTGAGGTGTTTATATGGTATAACAATGTGTGTGATATGCTTTATTTGAGGAATTTATGTGGCTTAATTAAGAGGATATAGCATTGTATGTAGGTTTGTTTGGATTTGTATGGATGCTCTGGGATATATCCCATGAGTATTTTTTATATAGGTAAAAGGAAATGGTAAAACACTTGGTGGCTGAAGTGGCTTATGGATTAGAAAGATAATAGATCAAATTTCATTTAAGGCATATGTGTTTTCAAGTGTTTGGCCTAGAATGAACGTGTTAAAACATTATCTGGGTGATATTTATGGATTTAGTGTGTAATTGGGTGAGTGTGAAGGAATCAAGGTAAGAGTGTACGTATGTAATACTACTAGAGAATGGGAAGACAGATGTGGAATGAAGGCCTGTGTATTTGATAGAAAAAGTTAAAAGGAGAAATGGGGGGTTACCTGGTATGAAGGAGTACAGATGTGTGAGTGTATGAAGAGGATATCAGTTGTTTTTTTAAAAATATATTTTATTGATTTTGCACAGAGAGGAAGGGAGAAAGATAGAGAGTTAGAAACATCGATGAGAGAGAGTCATTGATCAGCTGCCTCTTGCACCCCCCCTACTGGAAATATGCCTGCAACCAAGGTACATGCCCTTGACTGGAATCGAACCCGGGACCCTTCAGTCCCCAAGCTGACGCTCTATCCATTGAGCCAAACCGGTTTCGGCAAGGAGGATATCAGTTTTTGCTTTCCTGAGGGGCAGGTTCTGAGTAAATTTTGCCAACACATATCAGCACTGTCCACTACCTCAGCCACAGCTGTCCCCGCGCTGTTATGTTGGAAATGTGTGCTGAGCGATTTCGCCCTGTACTTGAAGGCACACTCCCTACCTGTCCCTCTGCAGTGCCCTGAATCCCTTTCCTCTTTTTGATGGGAAAGTGAAATCAGTAGAGAGTGGGCTGAGAAGCTGAGCTGCATCTCTTGACCAAGCTCAGATCCTGCCTTTGTTTATTCCTTACCATCCTCATCATAACGTGGGCTCTTGGGTGGGGAGGAGACATAGTTGAAATATTTTCACGCCATCCTGAAAGGGCTGTGGCCAGGCTGAAAATGTCCCTCGGGCCCTTACCCTGCGTGTCCATGCCTCCTTGGAGTAAGAATTCCAGCTAGAGGGCATGGCCAGCCTGTAAACAGCCATCACTCCTCACCCATTCTGGCCACAAACCCCAGTGTGGACCCTCACCCTATTGGAGAGTCGTCAGTTTGCACACAACCACAGGCCCCTAGCCCATGCCACCCCATGACCCAAGGGAACCCCACCCTGATCATGGATACTCTTCAGGGCGAACATCAAGCAGGCCTCCACCTGTGCACCAGGCCTCTATCTATACTAATAAAAGGATAACATGCTAATTAGACTGAGAGACTTTTCAGGATATGTTCTGGACTTTCTTCAGGACAAAGCCATGTTGGCAGGGCCAAGGTTAGAGGCCAAAAGGAGAGAGCAGTTGTGGTTGATTAGTCCAGGATGGGACAGCAATTTTGGGTAATCAGGCATGTGGAGGGGCCATTGGGGGTGATCAGGCCAGAGATAGGGGCTAGTTGGGGGGAGGAGGGACAGGTCATCAGTGGGAGTCAGTTGTAAGTAATCAGGATAGTTCGGTGGCAGTTTGGAGTGAGCAGGCCAGCAGGGGCGCAATTAGGGACAAGCAGGCCAGCAGGCCAGCAGCAGAGTGGTTAGGGGCAATCAGGTAGGCAGGTAGGTGAGTGGATAGGAGCCAACAGTCCCGGAGCGAGATAGGGGTGTTCGACTGCCAGTTTAGGCCTGATCCCTATAAACTGGCAGTTGGACATCCTTTGAGGGGTCCCAGATTGGAGAGGGTGAAGACCAGGCTGAGGGATACCCCTGCCATGCACAAATTCGATGCAAGAGACCACTAGTTGTTAATAACACTCAATGCCATTATATAACTGTTTAAGATTACCATCATCTCTTATGCATGTTTCTGGTAAATAATTTATTCACATTTTAGAAGTATGGTACAGTGAATGTGATGTGTTTGGTGTTTAAGTTCATAATTTGTTGGTTAAAATTGGGTTAAGTTTAAATAATATGTGACTGATTTGTCTTCAAATCTGAACATGGAGTAAGTTTTCAATGATTGTGGATAGTATGTATACTTTATATCTGTGTGTTAGGTAAGCACATATTTATGTGTGTACATTGCTTTTTCTATACTGATGGATTAGTGTATGTGTTTTTACATACTATGTTGTTTGGATATGGAATGTTATTACTGAGAATATTCCCTTTGAAGCTAGTAGAATTAGTATCCTTGCAAAACGTGAGGAAATTATTAAATAATGTGAGGATATGAAAAACAAGTTGTGTAAGTGAAAGAATCCTGGGCTTTGAAAATACAGCAGAGTGTGCAGAGAAGAGTGTGCAAATTAGGTGTGCAGTAACATGAGATTACAGTGTTCGACTGCCAGTTGTGGAGTTGTATGGTGTTCTGGGATATATATCCCATGAGGAAAAGGGAATGTTGAAAGACATGGTGGCTGAAGTGGCTTATGGATTAGAAAGATAATAGATCAACGTTCATTTCCTCTAAGGCATATGAGTTTTCAACTGTTTGGCTTAGAAGGAGGAATTTAAAACAAATTATCTGTCTGATTGCTTACAAATATCTATAGACTTAGCATGTAATTGGGTGAGTGTGAAGGAATCAAGTTAAGAGTGTACCTATGTTATACTGCTAGAGAATGGGAAGACAGATATGGAATGAAGGCCTGTGTATTTGATAGAAAAAGTTAAAAGGAGAAATGGGGAGTTACCTGGTATGAAGGAGCACAGATGTGTGAGTGTGTGAAGAGGATATCAGTGTGTGTTCACCTGAGGGGCAGGTTCTGAGTAAATTTTGCCAACACATATCAGCACTGTCCACTACCTCAGCCACAGCTGTCCCCGTGCAGTTATGTTGGAAATGTGTGCTGAGCGATCTTGCCCTGTACTTGAAGGCACACTCCCTACTTGTCCCTCTGCAGAATCCTTAGTACTAGTCTGTCTGCCCTGAATCCCTTTCCTGTTTCCGATGGGAAAGTGAAATCAGTAGAGACTGGGCTGAGAAGCTGAACTGCATCTCTTGATCAAGCTCAGATCCCGCCTTTGTATATTCCTTACCATACTTATCTTGATGAGGAAGATGGTATGATGAAGAGACACAGGGAAAATATTCAGAGGTGGATGTATTTTCTCCTGCTGCCTGAGGATAGCGTGGGACCTCCATAAATAACTGAGGCTGAGGCACATCCTGTTGAATGTTGCTGGGTCCTGGGCAGTGGAATAAAAAAGCACATGGAGATGAGGCATTCTGGGGTTTCTGTGTTAATTGAAAAACTACATGTTGAGTGAACATTACATATTGGGCATTATTACCACACATGATAATGGTTCTTATACAAATTAAGATGGACTTCCCATTTAAAATTTAATTTATTCTAAACCCTAAATATATACCTATTAAAACTGTGCTTGATGGATGGCACTGGGATTGGGTATTTTGTATGTGATATGTCTGTTGATGTGTATGGATTATCATATACTTAGAAGTATGCCTGAAAGACAATATGCATGAAATTAAATGTAGATATCAACTCAATTTTCTCATGAAAATATTGTACCTTTAGGGAATATGTGGTGCAAGTTTCATGAAACATTATGCATGTCTATCTATTTATATCGATATTCATATTGAGATACATATATAGAGATATGTAAAAATATATATTTTTAATAAATTAACTATTCATTGTTCTCATGTCACTGTTCCTGTTTCATTATTAATAACACTTAATGCTCATTATTTAACTGTTTCAAGAATATTCTTCTCTTACAAATGTTTCTGGTAAATATATTATTCACAGTTTAGCAGTGTGCTATAGGGAATGTAATGTGCTTGGTGTTTAAATTTATAATTTATTGGTTAAAATTTTGTTAAGATTAAATAATGTGTGACTAATTTGTTGTTTGAAAATCTGAATATGGGATAAATTTTGTGTGACTGTGGATGGTACGGTATGTATCCTGCGTTTCTGTGTGTAATGTAAGCACATATTTATGTGTGTACATTGCTTTTCCTTTACTGATAGAGTTGTGTGTGTGATTTACATACAACATAGTTTAGATATGGAATATTATTACTGAGAATATTCCATTTAAAGATAGTGGAATTAGTGTATTTGTGTAATGTGAGGAAATAATTTAAGAACATGAGGATGTGAAAGTCAAGTTGTATTAGAGAAAAAATACCTGTGCTTTGAAAAAGATGGCAGAGAGATGTGTGTGCATATTAGGTGTGCAGTAACATGAGATTGCCTTAGAAAGCAAATGTTGAAAAACTGAGTTTTGAAAGGGGCTACGATAGAATATGCAAGCTAAGCACTAGCAGTCTAACTGTTAAAAATTCACCAAATAAAAATGTCCTTATTGAAAACACATTTAATATAATGCCCAGAACATCACTTTTTCAAGTAATTCAGACAGAAAGCAACCAAATGCTCAGAGAAGTATGATCAGTAAAGAAATTATATTCATGCCATGGTATACATAGAATGAGCAAACTAAAGTCATATGCAACATGAATAAATGACACAAATATAATGATGAGAAAAAAAAACAGACACAAAGCATATATTGTGCCCTTCTGCTTACACAAAAATTCAAAACATGGATACTCATCTGGTGCGCTAAGAGTCAGGGAAATTTCTATGGTACAGACAAAATGAAGCACGGAAACTTTGGAAGCCTGTGGAAGACTATAATAGTGTTACGGTGGCCCGAGAGAAGGTGGAGTGAGTGAGAAGGGGAAGCAGGAAAAGCCTGGTGGAGGTGGGATGGCAACATGAGCCCCTTCCACCATGCTCTTCTTTCTTCTGATTTACAGGGATGTTGATAACTTGGGATTTTATTTGAAAGCTGCATGTTAATGACAACAAAGTTTACATCAGCTCTAGTGCCTGTATATAAATGCTAATTTGTCATATAAGCAAGAAAGAGATCCATTTGTTTATTAGTCACTGAAGTCTAATCTACTCTAATGAAGTAGAGATACGTGTTTTTGAAAGGCAAAAAAAAAAAAAAAAAAAAAAAAAAAAGGGACCTGGTACATAATTAGTGGGCAATTATGTCAGGTTAATATCTCTTTTTTCTCCGGATTATTTATATTCTACATATGTGTAATGTTCTGTATGTGTGTATATGTAAATAGGTTTGATTGTATTTTTCCATGTCTCATAGCTTATGTTCAATAACATATATAATATGCACTATTGTTTTTTGAAAGTGAAATGAATACAGCTTTTTCCAAAGACTCATTGGAGTTTGCAGAAATAACAAACAAGTTAGAAATATCAGTCCTTGCCCTAACAAGTTTGGCTCAATGGATAGAGCATCCACCTGCGGATTCAAGGGTCCCAGGTTTGATTCAGGTCAAGGGCATGTACCTTGGTTGCAGGCACACAACCAGTGGGGAGTGTGCAGGAGGCAGCTGATGAATGTTTCTCTTTCATTGATGTTTCTAACTTTCTATTCCTCTCCCTTCCTCTCTGTAAAAATTAATGAAATATATATTTAAAAGGAATATCAGTCTTCTTTAGGAATGTGAGCTACCATTGGAACTTTGGGGTTGGCTCCATTCCATCTTCCTCCCACCACTCAGCATAGTGGTTACTTGTTTACTTTCAATCTCCATAGTAACCAAACTATTTTAGTTTTCCATTTTTCTAGAGAGAGCCAAAATATCTCCTTAATTAAACCATCATTATTAAAAGGTGGTGTGTGTGTGTGTGTGTGTGTGTGTGTGTGTATGCACGCCCCATTTTTTTCTTACATTTCAAATAGTAGTCTAACATTTACATCTTCATAGCCTAACAAAATAATTCAACTTTACCCCTGGTTAAATAAATTCTTTCTGAAATTATACTGTAATCCCTATACAACCAGTTTTAAGAGTTCAAAGTTTTTTCCCCTTCCCTACCCTCTCCCCTCTCCTCCTCCTCCACCCTCCCTCTCCTATCTCTTTCTGTGTCTCCATCTCTCTCCCACTCTCCATCCCTGCCTTCATTTCTCCTCCTTTCCTGCCCTTCCTATCCCTCTGTTACTCTCTCCCCACCTCTCTCTTTCTCTTTCTCTCTCTCTCTCTCTCTCTCTCTCTCTCTCTCTCTCTCTCTCTCTCTCTCTCTCTCTCTCTCCCCCTTCCTCATTACAACTAGGATTCTCTCTCTTTAGAAAATAGTACCTGGTTATCCTATTCCCCAAGGATGTGCTTAACACATAGCTCTTCAAATCCTTGCTATTTTGATGAAATACTCACTTTCTAGATGTTTTTTCTTTTCTTTATGCTTCATGGTTCAACTCTGTAAAGAGTCACTCAAATCAGGCACTTTTCTTCCCCAAACTCTACTCTCAGAATGTCAGATGATGATGAAAAAGAATTAAATTACAACAAGCACAATTAACCTGTTAACCGGAGAAATTCCCTTTTTAATTACGCAACCTGTAATGGGTGCGTACTCTTTCACTAGGACGTGTTATATACTCTGCATAAGGAGGTAAGTTATAGCAAAACATTTAATGTCCAACCTGAGTCACCTCAGAATGTTACATATATTGACTTCTTAATTCATATAGTATCGGGAACTCAACTGCTTGGTTAGTGGCAGGGTTGACCTGGTTTGGGGAGGATTATTCCTGAAATAATTAAGGAAAGGGGGGCTCAACCTTTCTTCTTGGTTGGTTGCTCCTCTCCAGCACCTTCATCTTTCTTCTTGTCCTCAGCTTCTTGGGCATCTTCTCCTTCACCATCACCTCCTTCTTCCTCCTTTGCCTCTTCAATTTCTTTCTTGGCACCTTCTTCCTCTTGTTTTCCTTCCTTTTCCTCAGCCTCTTCCTTCCCCTTTTCCTCTTCAGCTTCTTTTTTAGAGGAGGGTTCATCCTTAGCTTCCTCTGCTTTTGCAGCCTCAATGGTCTCCTCCACCTCAATCTGCTCCTCCTGGATGTGGCTGATTATTAAGAACGGAAGGAGTGAAACCCAAAGATCTGGGAACTCTGGGAAATAGCTGCTGGCTATGCTTCCCACGCTGGTGAAACTGAGTCGGGTCTCCTTATCTTCCAAGAGTTTCCTATAAGCTGCAATGTCAATGTCCAAAGCCATCTTCACATTGAGGAGGTCCTGGTATTCTTTTAGATATCATGCCATTTCACTCTTTGTTGTTCTCAACTCATTTTCTAATTTGTTGATTGTGTCCTGCATAGCACTAATGTCAAAGTTCTGCTTATACTCCAGCTCTTTTTTTTTAATATATTTTATTAATTTTTTACAGAGAGGAAGGGAGAGAGATAGAGAGCTAGAAACGTCGATGAGAAACATTGGCCAGCTGCCTCTTGCACACCCCTACCGGGGATGTGCAACCAATGTACATGCCCTTGGCCGGAATCGAACCTGGGACCTTTCAGTCCGCAGACCAATGCTCTACCACTGAGCCAAACTGGTTTCGGCCTCCAGCTCTTTTTATTATTATTATTAAGATATTATAATTCCTTTGCCCTCCCCTCCCCCACTCCCATACATGCCCTCACTCCCCTTTTGTAACTGCTTTCCCAGTGCTTCATTCATGCCCTGGCTTGCTTCTATCTCCATGGTCTTGGCCTTGAGTAGGCAGCAGCTCTCAGACACCTCGTCCTTGGCAGCGTGCACCATGTAGGTGTTCTTGGCACTGCTCTCAGTCAACATGGTGAAGTGACTCTTGTACCATTCTTCAGTATTCCACATGTTCTTGGCAGCCAGCTTCTCATACTGGGCGTGGATGTCCTTGAGTGCAGTGGAGAAGTCGGACTTGGAAAACATGTCCATTTCCATGGAGATCTGAGCATACTGGATCTGCACCTGCAGCTCGATGATCTCCTTTTCGTGTACCTTCTTCATAAAGGCGATTTCATCCATCAGGTTGTCAATACGCTTTTCGAACACAGTGCCAGCTAGAGCCGCCTCATCTGCACCTTTGCATGCCTCCATCAGCCAGCCCTCAGTGTCCTCATGGTTTCAGCACCTCTTCCTGGTAGCATGCCTGAAGGTTGCTCCCATTCCTTTCCAACCCCCTGGCTCCTAACAGGGTCCAAGGATGCATCCCCTGATCCCACTTCCCTCTCCTCACCAGGGACGGGGTGCAATTTTTCATTAAAATGTTCAACCCAGGCCAGCTCCACCGGTGTCCGCAGGCGGCCTGGAAGGCCGACAGTGATCCCAGAGGTACTGGCCGCCTCCCCCCACCCCCACCCCAGCCTGGTCCCCCATCACTGCTCTGACTGGGGCCAGACACCCACTGCTGTGCGTGGCCTGCAGGGACTGTGGCGGCCACCATGTAAGCCTCCCCATCCCATTTCTGACTCTGGCACCATGATCCCAGGTCCACTTCTGTCAAAGGAGAGCTTTGTCATCAGAGCAGCTGCCTAAGATCGAGCACCTCCAAGGTCCCCAGACCCCAAATTTCTTCCAGCCAAGGTGGTTGGCCTGATTGATATGTTGGGAGCTGATGGGGAGCAGGGCCAGTGGGGGAGGGAAGGGGGCAACTGGGGACAGATCAGGATGGTTGGCTGCCACACTGCATCACAGCAATTGTTTGTTCTGGTTGTTCCATCTTAACAATCACTGTGCTTTTATATAGATAGATTATCCATTAAGCGGGACATGCTCTTCTACCAGACAGCAATGTAGCTCTCATGGTCCCTTAATTAATATTTCTGCCAACTGTTGCCTTATTAGAGAGCCCTTTTCCAACCAACCTATCCACTAGTATACAGCATTTCATTTCAATTATGCCCCTTCTCTTTTTCTTTTTTTTTCCTTGCTGAATTTTATATATATATATATATATATATATATATATATATGATATATCATTTATCTATGACCCACATGATATTGTTTATTATGATAGTCCCCCAGTGATATGTAAAATTCAAGAGAGTGTGGACTGGATATGAGATACAGTTCTGTATCAGTTACTTCAATGAAGCTTTTTTTTTTTTACTTTAAAATTAGGACTTGTATAAAGGCATTTACATTTTTATAGATTGTATGGCCATCTACTTGTATAAGCCACTCAAGTAACTGTTGCAATTTATAATTTCTTTTAAAACCAACATCATGTGTAATATGGGGAATTAAACATTGTGGAACCAACTTAACATAATCAAAAAATCAGAAAATTTAATGATGATGCAATGCTGGAATATTAAATGTTAGTACATAATTTTAATCCATGTATGTTTTCCTTTTTTATTGTTTAAAGTATTACATATGTCTCCTTTTTCCCCATTTGACTCCCCAGCCACTTCCACCTCCATGGACAAGCCCCCACTGCCCCAGTGTCTGTGACCATTGATTATGCTTATACGCATGCATACAAGTCCTTCGGTTGATCTCTAAGTCCATCCCACCCCTGCCTTCTCTCTGAGGTTAGACAATCTGTTCAGTGTTACCCTGTCTCTGGATCTATTTTTTTTTTTCATCAGTTAATGTTGTTCATTATATCCCACATATGAGTGAGATCATGTGATATTTATTTCTCTGACTGGCTTATTTCACTTAGCATGATGCTCTCCATTCCATCCATTATGTTGCAAATGGTAAAAGTTCCTTCTTTTTTTTTTTTTTTTTTTTTTACAGTAGTATTCCATTGTGTAAATGTACCACAGTTTTTTATTCCATTCATCTGCTAATGGGCACTTAGATGGTTTCCAAATCTTAGCTATTGTAAATTGTTCTGCTATCAACATAGGGGTGCATATATCCTTTCTGACTGGTGTTTCTGTTTCCTTGGGATATATTCCTAGAAATGGGATTACAGGCTCAATTGAAAGTTCCATTTTTAATTTTTTGAGAAAATCCCATACTGTATTCCACTGTTGTTGCACCAGTCTGCATTCCCACCAGCAGTGAAGGAGGATTCCCTTTACTCTGAATCCTTGCTAGCACTTGTGGTTTGTTGATTTGTGATAGCCATTCTGATAGATGTGAGATGGCATCATATCGTTGTTTTGATTTGCATCTCTCAGATAATTAGTGACTTTGAGCATGTTTTCATATGTCTCTTGGCCTTCTTTATGTCCTCTTTTGAAAAGTGTCTATTTAGGTCCTTTGCTCATGTTTTGACTGGATTGTTTATCTTCCTTTTGTTAAGTTGTATGATTTCCCTGTAAAATTTGGCAATTAAACCCTTATCTGAGATAGCATTGGCAAATAAGTTCACCCATGCAGTGGGCATTCTTGTTTTGATGATGGTTTCTTTTGCTGTGCAGAAGCTTTTTATTTTGACGTAATCTCATTTATTTATTTCCTCCTTAGTTTCCATAGCCCTAGGAGTTGTATCAGTAAAGATATTATTACGACTTATGTCTAAGATTTTGCTTCCTATAGAGTCTTCTAAGATTTTTATGGTTTCCTGTCTTATATTTATGTCCTTTAACCATTTTGGTTTTATTTTTGTGTATGGTGTAAGTTGGTGGTCTAGTTTCATTTTTTTTGCATGTATCCATCCAATTTTCTCAGCACCATTTATTGAAGAGACTGTCTTGACTCCGTTGTGTTCTCTTGCCTCCTTTGTCAAATATTAATTGAGCATGTCATGGGCAAATTTCTAGGTTCTCTGTTCTGTTCCATTGGTCTATATGTCTGGTCTTGTGCCAGTAACAGACAGTTTTGAGAAACATGGCTTTGTAGTATAACTTGATATCTGGTATTGTGATCTCCCCAACTTTGTTCTTCTTCCTCAGGATTGCTGTGACTATTCAAGGTCTTTTTTTATTCCAGATGAATTTTTGGAAAGTGTGTTCTAGGTCTGTGAAATATGCCATTGGCATTTTAATGGGGATTGCATTGTATCTATAAATTCCTTTGGGTAATATGGACATTTTAATGATGCCGATTGTACCAGCCAATGAATATTGTATGTTCTCTGTTTGTTTATGTCTTCCTCTATCTTTTTCAAAGTCCTAAAGTTTTCCAAGTACAGGTCTTTTACATCCTTAGTTAAGCTTATTCCTATGTATCTTAATTTTTGTGTTGCAATGGTAAATATGATTTTTTTTTTAGTTTCTCTTTCTGTGAGTTCATTATCCTATATAATAAAGAGGTAATATGAAAATTGACCATCACTCCAACACACAAGATGGCCACCCCCATGTGGTCAAAGATGCTTGCCCTCATGTGGACACAAGATGACCACCACAAGATGGCCGGCAGGGGAGGGCAGTTGGGGGACCCAGCCCTGCAGGGGAGGACAGGCGTGGTGGACCCAGACCAACAAGGGAGAACAGTTAGGGGGAGGCCCAGGCCTGAAGGAGAGGGCAGTTGGGAGGGACAAGGCCTGCAAGGAGGGCAGTTGGGGGCAACCAGGCCTGCAGAGGAGGGAATTTAGGGGTGACCAGACCAGCAGGGAGGGCAGTTAGGGGCAATTGGGTTAGCAGGGGAGGACAGTTAGGGGTGACCGGGCCTGCAGGTGAGGGCAATTTGGGGCAACCAGGTTTGCAGGGGATTGCAGTTAGGGGTGACCAGGATGGCAAGATAGGGCAGTTAGGAGTGACCAGACTGACAGGAGAGGGAAGTTAGGGGCCAGCAGGGGAGCACTTAGGCATCAATCAGGCTGGCAGGGGCTTGATTAGGGGATGATCAGAAGCAGTCAGAGGAAATCAGACAGGCAGGCAGGCAAAAGTTTCTGAGAGGTTGGGAGCACCTAAGACACTAAGTATTCTCCATGGGTTTATCCAGCTTCCTTTCCAAGTACACTCCATGTCTGTGATTGGGTATAGGTCCACTTCCTTGTCACTTGTCAATATGAAAGAGGTGGGGTGGAAGGAGCTATAATGCCTCTTGCTCATTAGCCTAAATTGAAGATGGCAATGAAAAGTCAAACATTTGCCCTGTCCAGTGTGGCTCAGTTGGTTGGGCATCATAACATTCACCAAAAGGTTGCCAGTCCAATTTCTGATCAAGGCATATGCCTGAGTTGTGGTCTCAATTCCTGGTAGGTAGTGTGCAAGAGACAGCTGATCAATGTTTTGCTCTCTCACATTGATGTTTATTTCTGCTCTCTCTCTCCCCCTTCCTCTCTTTCTAAAACAATAAAAATTTAAAGAAAAATCAAGCCTTTATATTTCTCATGTTAAAATAGTAAGTGCAAAAGGTTTTATGTCTGTAAGCAAAAATCTAAATTGTGCATCAACAGGGTGATAAACAGATATGAGATTAGAAACCTCAGAAACCTTTTATAGGCCCCAAATATCCAGGCCTGTAGGCTGGTTATAATGTTAAATATCTAAGTGGTTGCTGGGGATGGAATTACAAATCATTTTTTTAAATATATTTTTATTGTTTTCAGAGAGAAGAGGAAGGGAAAGAGAGAGAGAAATAAAAAATATCAAGGATGAGAGTGAATCATTGATTGGCTGCCTCCAGCATGTACCCCACTGGGGATCCAGCCCACAACATGGGCATGTGCCTTGACCAAGAATCAAACTGTGACCTCCTGGTTCATAGGTCAATGCTCAACCCCTGAGCCAACCAGTTGAGCTACAAATCATTTTTTTTTAACAACATAATAGTCCTCAGAGCTATTAACTAGGTATCCAAATAAACTAAAGCCTATTTTTTTATCCATGGGCCTTACCTTACATGGGCATCATTGAAATAACATGCTTGCAAAGGTTACAGTTCATTGCAACCCTGTCATGAAAAAACATGTGTTCAAATGGAGAAAATTGTATTTTGGCTTTTCTTTCCTATAGAGCAGTGGTGTGCAAATGGGGCTGCACATTTTGGAGAGTTATAAGAAATAAAAATAAAAACAGATGGCTGGGTTCTACTCCTAGAGACTCTGACTTAATTGGTCTGGGCATTTCCAGAGCTCTTCAGGAGTGTCTAATGTGAAGCCAGCACTGTTTGTGGAGGCTGCGAGCGAAGGGCCAGCAGGTCCTTTTGTGATTGTTAGCGTGGATGTGGGACACCTGTTTACTAAGAAATGGGGCTGAGGCAGCAATTCATTCTGTTCAGAGCACAAAATCACATTCAGCTGTTAATGGCTTTTTCGCTGCACTGACCTACACTGAATTCAAACCAGCAATGACCTTCGTTTTCCATTGCCTGTAATTAAGGATGTCTGCCACCACCATAATCCAGTTTGGGGCTTGATTAATTCTCATAATTACCAAATGCCTTTTTGCAGCTGTAGAAAAAGAAGGTCTAGGCCACTAAGATTAGATAGTTCTGATGACAAAAAATAAATAACAATAATGCTTAGCATTTATTTCATGCTTAATCATTATTTTTATACTGTTGACATTCATTAACTAGTTATTTCATATGATGGCCTGGGGAAGTAGTGCAGAATTACTATTTGCATTATATGTCAGTCAGTAGGGCAGAAAACTATTTTTGTCAGGTGTTAGGAGTTGCAATTTTTAAATCCTTTAGAGTACATTTAATCTGGTGACTTCTCTTTAAAGGAGAGATCAATATCAGGGCTGTAGGGACTCAGAGACAGTGAAACTTGCACTGACTTCAATAAATAAACTCTATAAAATTAATAATGCATTTTATGACCAGATTGTCATTATAATCTCCTTTCTTTTTCATGGTTCACTAATAATCTCCGGGGGAGTTAGAAAGTCTCTATGTCCAGGGTAAAAAGTCAAAATCTTTTCACCTAAACAATAACTCCAATTTTGTACTCAAGACTAAGATAGTATTATTTTTAAAATTTCAGACCTTGTGGAGGAAGAGGGGAGATTTCCTGACTTTTCCAACTGCAAACTCCCTATTTCAACATTCCATAATATTCACTTCCAACCACATGGGACTGAACATGTAACATTTTTATCAGATTTCATTTTACTGGGTGCTCACTATGCCTACCACTCTGTTATATCTATAATAATAAAAGCATAATATGCTAATTAAACTGGACATCCTTCCAGACGACCTTCCAGATGAGCCAGGGTTGCGAGGGAAGCCTGGGTTCCGGGTACCAGAGAGAAGCTGGTGTTGGCATCTGGGAAAAAGAAAGCCTTGTATGGATTTTGTGCATTGGGCCTCTAATATCTTTATAAACTGTAACACAAACTGAATCCTACATAGTGCTTTTTATCTCCTCTCTATTTTAAAACTCAAAGAAATGTAGGGACTAGTACAAAATGTAACAGATAGGAACAGCATTAAAGCCCATGTTTGTCTGACTCTGAAAACCTATAAACAAAACAAAAACTTGTAGAAATTGTTGAAGTTTATTCTGGGGCTTCCTTACCTCACTCTATAAATATTTCCTCAGAGGTATGGAAGGGGAGTGGACTGACGATTCTTGGGGAAAAGGGGAGTGGGAGTGCGGGAAGAGACTGAACAAAAACTGTGCACCTATGGATGAGGACAATGGGGGATGGGGAAAAGACAGAGGGTGGGGTAGGTACCGGGTGGAGGGGAGCAATTGAGGAGGCAGGGAGAGGAACACATTTGTAATAATCTGAACAATAATGATTTATTTTTAATAAATAAATAAATATTCCCTCAGAGAATTTTGTCCCCTGCAGAGACACGCCCTGTTTCTGAAACTTAGCCGTCTGTCCTTCCAAAGAAGCTCATTGGGCATGCTCTTCTAACAGATCCTCACAGCAGGCTACATCCAACCTGTTACAGCCTAGAAAGGAACCATCTTGCAGTCCCTCCTTCATCCCTGGATTCCATTGGTCATAAGGTCTGTCTGTCATTCCCTTTTCATGTTGATTCTATTTCTGCCATTGCTATACTTTGTGTTCCAGGCTATTGAACAACAGTCTTCCCTCACTCTCACCATCTCCTGCCCAGTTCATCATTAACTGGACTAATAATCCCCAAATACTGCCTCTGTGGTGCAATTTTCTGACTTAAAACATTTCATGGGTCAGAATTTCCTCTCAGAGCAACTCCAAACCTTTGTATATGGCTCTCAGTGCATCTCATATTATTTATCTACATTATTAACATGATTTCTATCTCCTATTCAATTTCAGCTTTATTAATATCCAAGATGTCATTAGACCTATTAATTAGTCATTGTTAGATGTGATAATAAATTACTAATTATTAGCTCTAATAAGTAATTAGTTACTAACTTTAGATCTCACAATTACATGTTTGTGGGTGGCACAGAGGATTATCCAATGAGTAATCATGGGATATTCTCTCTGAGCTGCCTGGTAATAAGAGAAAGAATGAATGACTTCTACTGCCAGTGAAAAATGTTGCTCATAATCTTCACTTCCCCCAAGGTTTGCAGGAGTTGGATAGTAGGCATTCCCAGAATCACCCAAATCAATCTTACTCAAAGTCAAGTAATTTGGCACCCAAACTCAGATTAATTCTTTACAGTGCTACGCCCACAATTGCCTTATATAAAGAGAGCACCATGAGGCGTTCTCTTTATATAAGCAGCCTCAGTGCATACTGCTGGCCCTGACTCCAACTTATCTCTGAGCAGAAATCTATGTGAATGAATGAAGACTGGTGACATTAACAGATTTATAAATGGAGAAATGGGCATGGTCTCTTTCAACAATAAATGAAGAACTCAAAAACTTTATGTGATCCAAAAACTATCCCAAATAAGTTTAAATTATAACTCTCAAGGTATACTCAGTTGATTTATAAGTTTATGTAATTTCCATACTTATTACTGAAGCTTCAAATAGATGCCAGCTTCTACCTAAGAGCAGATTTACTTTCCATCAAGTTACTGTACATTTTCCAATTCAGAAAATTAAAAAGAAGGGGCACCATGAGTAGTGAACAAAAAGGCAAAGCAATAAAAAAATATAAAACTCATGGGACCTCAAGAGATAGAGCAACAAAAAAATAAGGTGGGGGTGGGGAGACAAAGGGGGAGATTCACTTTAGATCATATTGTTGTAAATGAGGCAGAAAGTTGATATTGAGCTGTAAGATGAGGTATATACTGATGACATATAAAGAGCCATAGAGTGAATTACAATACAATGGTGGTAAAGAATAACAGCAATAGCAGGAGACATACTTACTAAGATCAAACTGCACTAGACAGGGTATAAATACTTTAAATGGATTATTTCATTTAATCTTTAAAACAAATCTATATGATAGATGTTGCTATTTTGAATTTGTTGTTGGTAATGAAACTAAAGTTTAAAGAGCTTAAGTATTATGTGTATAATTTTTCTAAAACTATTTTCATAGATTTTTATGGAAAGAAGAAGGGAGGAGAGAGAAAAACATCAATGTAAGAGAGAAACATGTGCCCTGACAAGGAATCAAACTGGCAACCTTTTGGTATATGAAAAGACACCCAAGCAACTGAGCCACAATGGCTAGGGCATAGGTATGATTTTTAATAAGAAACAAATATGAGAGGGAGGGAGGCAGATAAGTAATTTAACTACAGTCACATAAACAGTGAGAGGCAGCGGCTGACTTTGAATTCAGCTCTTTTGACTCCAGGTCACATACTTCTAGCCAATATAAGCACATGCTAATTTAATGGGCACTCACTACAACTATTGCTTCCCAGGTGTATTTTTTCCCCTATACTACAGACACCTACTGGGAGATGTCCCTAGTCCTCTAGTTTGCCAATTGAGAGAGAAAGAATAGATAAATGGATTTGACACAAGAGTAAGCACTGCCAGATTCTCAACTTTGCTTAATTAGGAGCAAGCATGCAGAACAGAGAGAGAGGGTATTGGAATGAAATCAGATTGGATTGCACAGAGTTACAGAACCCCCTGCTGTGAAGACAGGCTGTGACATGGGAAGTGTGGAGAAGACAGAGATGCACAGCTCACAGGACTTTTACTGGTGAAGCAGCACAAGGAGCTTTTAAATCATGATGCTTTTCCTTTCTAGACCATGAATAAAGAAAAACTAAAAACCAGAAAATGAGTGCTGTGAAATGTCTGAAAATTATGTTGTATTTAATGTCTTCAGCAGGCAGGCAGACTGTTGGTTAACAAATACTTTGGAGAACTTGCTCTTGATGAGGTTCACTAAAAGCTATGAAGAATATAAAAATATAAGAAATCCAGTTTGTCCTCAATATGCTTGCAATTAGGGACATTATTTGGCACAATGTACCAAATTGGGCACAATGTAAAGTCTAAATATCCAAAAAAAAATCTATAAATCCATTTGATCCATTTCCCACTACTGATTACCATACTTAGTGCATACATACTTGCTTAGCTTAATTTCATAATGTTTGTTGAACACACTTAGCTGGATAGGCATCTTTGCTTCCTGGGACTAAGCAACTGCAATACTATAAACTAACATATAATTTTGTTTCCTTTCATTGTTTTTTGTAAGTGTCATAAGTAAAGAAAAGTCATTTTAAGCACAATTTAAATCAATCTTACTTTAAAATTATTATGAAAATATGAATAGACCAATTACAACTAATGAGATTAAAAGATGAAAAAAAGACTCCCATTGGAGAAACCAAGATGGCGGCATAAAGTAGACACCCAAATGCAGCCTACCACAACAAATTTGAATTTAGAACTGGAAAACAGGGTAGGCATTGCCCTGAAGCACTGAATGGCTAGTTGAGAGGAGGCTCTGCCATCTGGGAAGGAGAGAGAAGGCGCGCTGACCCTCAGAAACTGTGAAAGTGTGGAGAACTGTGTGTGTGAAAAGGCTCTGGCTTAATCCCAGCATGTGCGGAGAGGAAGGGCCGAGATTGCTGCTGGCCAACTCCCGGCCCATGCAGATGCCAGGCCAGGCTGAGTTCGCTACTGGCTTACTCTCAGCACGCAGAGAGGGCAGACAGCTAAAGCGTGGCTGGCTTTCTTATTCTGGAGGAAAACAGAATCACCCTATTGCTATGATAGACAGCCCCAGTCAGTGAGAGGCCAAACTGTCAGGCAGCGGGCAGAGATCTTTCGGAGGTGTGTGAAGCCAGAGGCCATTACTGCGGGACTTGGGGAGGAGCCACTTGGGGAGGAGCTGACGGGAAAACAATGCTTGTCTGCACCACCTCAAGACTCCGCCCCATCCAAGCTGAGCATAGCTCTCCCAGAGGCTGGCTTTCTCTAAGGAGGGACTGGCCAGTATCCAAAGCTTGTCTGTCCCTTTACCAAAGAGGTGCACATGCCTGCAACCAATCCTGTGAAACTCACCACAAACAGGACTTTTCTAAGGCGAGACTAACAGGAAGCCAAAGATTGCTTGTGTCACCCTGAGACTCCGCCCCATCCAAGCAGAGTCCAGAAGCCCTCCTAGCTGAGACATTGCTGATCCTCACAGCCAATTGGCTTGGAGATCAATGCTTCCCAGTGATAAGCAAGGCTTAACAACAAGACTGCACACATAGCCCACAAAGGGCTACACCAAGACTGCCTGCCGCAGATAACTGGGAAGGCTGTGCTACTGGGCTCTACAAGAATGCCTAATACACAAAACTATTCCATCAAATCAGGAAAACAACTAAAATGCAGACAAGAGGCAGGACACAAAGGAAGGAGATGGAGGAAAAGAAAAGAATGGACATTGAGTTCAAAACCACTATTATAAGGCTTTTCAATAATATCCTAAAAAAGGCCAATAAAATAAATGAGACCTATGAGGATATGAAAAGGGATCAACTAGAAATAAAGAATATAATGTCTGAAATAGAAAATATTACACAGAGTCCTAAAAATAGACTGGAAGATCGCAAGAATCAAGACAAAGATTTAGAACACAAAGAGCCAGAGGATACTCCTCTGCAGAAGCAAGAAGATAAGAGAATCCAGAAAGTTGAAGATAGTGTAAGAAACCTCTGGGACAATTTCAATGAACCAACATCAGAATTATGGGGATCCCAGAAGAAGAGAGAAAGCAAAATACCAACAGAATACTGGAAGAAATATTGACAGAAAACTTCCCCCACCTGGTGAAAGAATTAGACTTACAAGCCCAGGAACCCCAAACAAAAGGAATCCAAAGAGGACCACACCAAGACACATCATAATTAAAATTCCAAGAGCAAAAAACAAAGAGAGAATATTACAAGCAGCAAGAGAAAAGCAGGTAGTTACCTATAAAGGAGCACCCATACTATTGTCAGCTGATTTCTAAACAGAAACCATGCAGGCCAGATGGGAATGGCAAGAAAAATATTCAAGGTGATGAATAGCAAGAACCTACAGCCAAAAATACTCTACACAGCAAAGCTATTACTCAGAATCGAAAGCCAGATAAAGAGCTTCACAAATAAAAATAAAAAAAGCTAAAAGAGTGCATCACTGCCAAACCAGAATTATACGAATTGCTAAAGGGGGTTATTTAGGAAGAGGAAGAAAATAAAGATAAAAATTATGAACAACAAATACATAACTATCAACAAGTGAAACTAAAAACCAAGGGGATTAAAAAATCTGATGAACAATATTAACTGGTGTATATAATAGAATCAGAGGTATGGAAGGGGAGTGGACTGACGATTCTCGGGGAAAAGGAGAGTGGGGGTGTTGGAAGAGACTGAACAAAAACTGTACACCTATGGATGAGGACAATGAGGGGTGGGAAAAGGGCAGAGGGTGGGGTGGGAACCTGGTGGAGTGGCGCAATTGAAGGATGGGGGAAGAGGAACACATTTGTAATAATCTGAACAATAAAGATTTATTTAAAAAAAAAAAAAGACTCCCATCAAAAAGAAGTCCTGAACAAAAAGAAGAAATAAAAGGCATCTAAATTGGAAAAGAAGATGTAAAACTGTCATTATTCACAGATCACCCAGTACCATACTTAGAAAACCCTAAAGACGCCATTAAAAATTATTAGACTTAATAAATGAATTCGACAATGTAGCAGGATATAAAATTAATGCCCAGAAATCTATGGCCTTTTTATCTACCAATACTGAACTTACAGGAAGAGAAAATTAAAAAATAATCCCATTTACCATTGCACAAAAAAATTAAGATACTTAGGTATAAATTTAGCTAAGGAGGTAAAAGACCTATATTTGGAAAACTACAAAATACTGAAAAAAAGAGTTAGAGGAAGACATAAATAGATGAATGAACATACTGTGTTCATGGATTGGTAGAATCAACATCATTAAAATGTCCATACTACTGAAAGCAATCTATAGATTCAATGCAATCACCATTAAAATACCAACAGAATATTTCACAGACCTAGAACTAATTCTCCAAAATTTTATCTGGAATAAAATAAGACCCCGAATAGCTGCAGCAATCCTGAGAAAGAAGAACAAAGTAGGTGGGATCTCAATATCAGATATCAACCTGTATTACAAAGCCACTGTTCTCAAAATTGCCTGGTATAAGAACAGACATATAGATCAATGGAAGAGTCTAGAGAACCCAGAAATCAACCCAAACGACTATGCTCAACTAACATTTTACAAAGGAGGCAAGAACACACATGGAATCAAGGCAGTCTCTTCAATAAATGGTGTTGGGAAAATTGGACAGATACATGCAAAAAGAATGGAATTAGACCACCAACTTATACCATACACAAAAAATAAACCCAAAATGGATCAAGGACTTAAACATAAGACAGGAAAACATAAAATTACTAGAGGAATCCTCAGGCAGCAAAATCTCAGACATATGTAAGAGCAATATCTTCATTCATACACTCCTTGGGCAATGAAAACTAAAGAGAAAATAAACAAATGGAACTACATAAAAATAAAAAGCTTCTTTAGAGTAAAATAAACCATACACAAATATAAGTCTAACCAATGGACTCAGACACCAGGTGGGAGAGAGTATGAATTGGGGGGAGGGGAGAAACATTGATCAGATGCTCAAACCTCAGAGGGAAAAATAGGAGAGGGTGGAGGTAAAGGGAAGAGATCAATCAAAGGACTTGTATGCATACATGTAAGTCTAACCAATGGACTCAGACACCAGGTGGGAGAGAGTATGAATTGGGGGGAGGGGAGGGCAATGGGTTGATAGGACATATATGTAATACCTTAATCAATAAATAAAAATAAATAGATGATAGATAGATAGATGATAGATAGATAGATAGATAAAATAGTGAGAGAGAGAAAGTCCTGGAGCTTATGGTTTCACAAGCAAATTTTACCAAGCATTCAAAGAACTAACACCTACCTTCCTCAAACTATTCCCAAAAAATCAAGAGGATGAAACACTTCCAAACTCTTTTTATAAGGCCAGCATTATCCTAATTCCAAAACTAGATAAAGACTAAAAAGAAGGAAAATTATAAACCAAAATTCCTGATGAACACAGAGGCTAAAATCCTCAACAAAATATTAGCAAATTGGATTCTACACCATAACCAAGTAGGATTTATTCCAGGGATAGAAGGCTGGTACATTATCCACAAATCAATAAATATGATACAGCACATAAACAGATTACAAGAAAAAAATCACATGCTCATATCAATTGATGTAGAAAAAGCATCGGATAAACTCCAACATCCATATATAATAAAAGCTCTCAGCAAGGTGGGTATAGTGGGATCATATCTCAACATAATACAAGCCATATATGACAAACCTTTAGCCAATATCATGTTCAATGAGAAAGAACTGAAAGTGTTTCACTTAAGAGTAGGAACAAGACAGGAATTTCCACTTTCACCACTGTTATTCAAGATATTACTAGAAGTTCTATATATTTGGAAATTAATCCCTTATCAGATGTATCATTGGTAAACATATTATCCTATGCAGTGGGTTGCCTTTTCACTTTGTTTATGGTTTATTTTGCTGTGAAGAAGATTTTTATTTTGATTTCATCCCATTTATTTATTTCTTTATTTTGTTTCATATTGCTACTACAAATTTCTGAAATTTTACTGCGCATGTTTTCCTTTAGGATTTTTATGGTTTTGTGACTTACACTTAAATCTTTTATCCATTTTGAGTTTATTCTTGTGTATGGTGTAAGTTGGTGGCCTAGTTTCTTTTTCTTTTCTTTTTGTTTTTTTTTGTTGTTGTTGTTGTTTATTTTGTTTATTTTGTTTTGTTTTGCATGTATCTGTCCAATTTTCCCAACACCATCTTTTGAAGAGACTATCTTTATCCCATTGCATATTTTTGCCTCCTTTGTCAAATATTAATTTTAATTTTAATATAAAAATTAAAAATGAAACTGGCTTATGCCCCAGCAATACCACTTCTGGGAATATAGTCTAAGAATCATAAAATGCCAATCAGAAAAAATATATGCACCTCTATATTCATAGCAGCTCAATTTACAATAGCTAAGATCTGAAAACAGCTCACATGCCCATCAGTAGATGAGTGAATAAAAAAAGGTGTGGTACATTTACACAATGGAATACTACTTTGTCAAATATAAAGGAAATCTTACCCTTTTTGATAGCATGGATAGACCTGGAGAGCATTATGCTAAGTGAAATAAGCTTGTCAAAGAAAAACAAGTACCATAACATAAAAGTGTAGGTTGATTTCTGGGGTTTCAGTTCTGTTCCATTAATCTATATGCTTGTTCTTGTGCCAGTATCAGGATGTTTTGATTACAGTGACTTTGGAGTATAGTTTGATATGTAGTACTGTTATCCCTCCAACTTTATTCTTTTTTCTCAATATTGCTGAGGCTACTCAGGGTCTTTTTTTGGTTCCATATAAATATTTTTCTTTTCTTTTTTTTAAATCTTTATTATTAAAAGTATTACAGATGTCCATCTTCCTCCACCCTCTGTATTACCCCGCTCCATCCATCCCACCCTGCCCCAGGTCTTCACCACCATATTGCCTGTATCCATGGGTAATACATATATAAAGAATTTATACAAATCAACACTAAGAAGGCAAACAGCCCAATTAAGAAATGGGCAAAGACCTGAATAGATTCTTCTTCAAAGAAGACCTATAGAAAGCTAATATACATATTATAAAATGCTCAACATGGCTAATCATTAGAGAAATGCAAATTAAAACTACCATGAGACATCACTTATGCCTGAAAGAATGGCTATCACAATAAATCTGCAAACAACAAGTGCTGGCAAGGAAATGGGGAAAAGAAAACCCAAGTATACTGCTGATAGGAATGCAGACTGATACAGCTGCTTTGGAAAAGAGTATGGAGTTTTCTCAAGAAAATTAAAAATGAAACTGGCTTATGCCCCAGCAATACCACTTCTGGGAATATAGTCTAAGAATCATAAAATGCCAATCAGAAAAAATATATGCACCTCTATATTCATAGCAGCTCAATTTACAATAGCTAAGATCTGAAAACAGCTCACATGCCCATCAGTAGATGAGTGAATAAAAAAAGGTATGGTACATTTACACAATGGAATACTACTTTGTCAAATATAAAGGAAATCTTACCCTTTTTGATAGCATGGATAGACCTGGAGAGCATTATGCTAAGTGAAATAAGCTTGTCAAAGAAAAACAAGTACCATATGCTTTCCTTCATATGTGTAATCTAATGAACAAAATAAACTAAAAAAAAAAATACAAACAGACTCATGGATAGAGAGCAGACTGACAGCTGTAAAAGGGGAGGAAGGTTGTGAGGCTGGGTGAAAAAGGTGAAGGCATTGAGAAGAGAAAAAAGCAACAACTCATAGACAGAGACAACAGTATAGTGATTACTAAAGGGGAAGGTAAGTGGGGAGAAGGTAGAAGAGGATGTAAGAAGAATAAATGGTGTTAGAAGGAGACTTTACTTGGTGAGCTGATTATACAATACAATATACAGGTGATATATTTTAGGACAGTACTCCTGAAACCTATATAATTTTATTAACCAATTAATTAAAAAGGAAATAAAATTATAAAAAGAAAAACAAGAGGAAATCTTACCTTTTGGGACAGCATGGATGGATCTGGAGTCAGAGAAAGACAAATATCATATGATCTCACTCAAATCTAGAATCAAAAAAAAATAAAAATGAAAACCTGAGGAACAAAATAGAAACAGAAGCATGCATACATGGTATAGACTGACAGCTATCAGAAAGGAAAGGATTGGGGGGCTGGATGAAAGAAGGTGAAGGGAGTAAGCAAAACAAAAACAAAAAAACACATACATATATATAGCACATAGACACAGACAGCAGAGTGGTGATAGCCAGAGGGAAAGAGAGATGTGGGTTGGTGGAGGTGGGCAAAGGGGATAAATAGGAATGGAAAGAGACTTTGCCTCGGGGCCAAATGCAGTGTGAAGATGCTGTTTTGTTAAGATGTATACTTGAAACTTGTATAGTTTTGTGAAGCAATGTCACCCCTTCCCCCCAATGAATTCAATAAAAATAAAAATAATCCTATATAATAAAAGGCCAGTGACCTTAATGGCATAACAACTGGAATGACAATCGACCAGTTGCTTGAAGTGAATTGACCCCCTTTCAGTTCCTCCCCCCAGTCTGCAGGCTGGATGGCCAACAGGGAACCACAGGGAAGTGGGATGGGTGTCAGTGGCAGGGCAGACCTGAGGACTGGCAAATGGGCTGAAGATGGCCCTGATCTAGCTAGGCCTAGGGACTCTACCGATTTCGTGTGCTGGGCCTCTAGTAAAGAATAAATATCGGTCAGTCCACTGATTATCCTCTCAATTCATCTTTATCAATTCACCACCTCAGATTTCTCCATCAACTCTCTTTTCCTACCCCTTAAATCATAGTACAATGTTTGATAAGAAAAACTTATTCATTCAGTAGAAGTACTCTTATAACTTTCCTTGCAAATAAAAAAAAACAAAAACTTGAATTATCAAAATTTAAAAATTCAAAAGAAGAAGGGCTGGCTTTGGCTGGTTGGCTTTCAACAGAGTCACTGTGAATCATTTTAGGTTATGGGCATTTAAATGGGAACATAATTTAATGAGTCTTTCTGGAAGAGAATAGATTTAGCCAAGAATTTAAACTACTGTGTAAATTTTCATGAGTCTACAGGGTCAACCCCCAAAAGAAACAAGATTACTAGGCAGACTTCACTATAGGACCAGGACACTGCTGAAAGTAGACAAACTAAAGCTAAAAAAAATGTAATCATAAGGAAAACATTTGTTAAATTATTAATACAGGCTTCTATTAGCTATGTACATAATCTATGCCAGATACTGTTACCTGCTTTGTATTGTGTTTAGCACATTGCTGGCTCTTAATAAGTGTTGGTTAATTTAACATCTTATTTTTAACCTTCAAAAGACCCTGCATGTAGCTTCTGTAAGTTTCATTTTCCATATGAGAAAATTAGGTCAAATAGCTAATAAATGATGTCTAAGCACTTTTCTCTATTCTGAGGTGCCCCTCACCAGACCAAGGAAATCTGATGATTCTGCATTGAATATAATTTATTTAAAATTTGACTTTATTTTATGTAATTTGAATGTCCTTAAACTGGGTATTTGAAAGACGCTTCTAAGTTGCAAGCATATAGAAAACACAAATACATCATTCTGCATGCATAACTGAGTGGGTGAAAATGCAATTACTTGACCTTCCATTGTGGTAGACTTGCATACACACAGTTTAGAGGTCCTTTGAATGAGACAGAGTAAGACATCACAAATATTATTTAATTTGATAATCATTATCATAGCAAACACATAGTAAAAAACTGTATAACTGTATTTTCATTTAAATTAATTTTTAATTATAGAAAATATATATAGGATGAGGCAAAGTGGGTTTATAGTAGTGATTATGCAAAACACAGTTTATTCTTGTATTATTATTCATTAATTATTGCATCATTTTGCATATAAACAACTGTACACCTACTTCTGCCTTACCCTGTATAAAGAGAGAAAGAAATACTTGATAAAAGGAAACTCTACACTGAAAGGAGAAAAAATAGATTTGAACACAATTAACATTTGGTTTCTATAGGCTTTTATAACTTTAATATTTTAGAATATAAATTGCCAATAATAAACAATTATGCCTGTTTTTCTTTCTTTTCTTTTATTGAAAACAAGCTTGAGATACTTTCTTTTTGTTGTTATTGTTATACCTATAAAACCCTATATTCCTCCAAAATTATATAGTCATCAATTATAAGAATCACTTTAATTAGTAGTAAGTCATTATTAAAATTTCCATATTGGAAAGGGAGATGTTAGAATAGGAAAAATTTGTGTTTTATCCATATCCAGAATTAAGAAGTTAAAAAAAAAAAAAAAAAAAAAACATAAGAGGGAGGCAGAAAAACTTGCTTCAAGTCCCAGGATGTGTATTCTATCATAAAAACTAAAATAAGAAATGTTATTAATTACTCTTATTTTTAACTCATTGCTATAACATTGAACTTGTTATTACATGTGATGATGAATAGCAATAAATATTTCAAATATTAAATAAACTATATTGTGTATTTGATTTCCCAACAGTTTGACTTTTAAATATTTATATTAAATTTAACATACAAATCAAATATTAAGCATAATGTAATGTTAGATTATCTGTATTTAAATTTTATTGACCAGTAATTGAGGTAGAAAGAATATGCATCAATGGAATCTGTCTATATTCCTTCTACATTATTTGTGCAGTTTAGACTGACCTTAATAAATTAAATATTGTGACTATATTAGTCCTCAGAAACAAGAATGAAAAGGATGTAGACATTCTCTTGAAAATCTATGACCTTGGTTGCTAAAAGAGTCATTAATTGTCATGGCCATGCCAGTGTTAGTGATGGATTGTTTAAAATGTTCCAGAGAACATACAGCAGAGTCCTTGATTAAAGGCAACAATGGTTTTACAAAAAATCTGCCCCATGCAGACAGAGTTCCTGAAATGTAACTGCCATCCAGGTATGCAGGAGGGAAGACCGGGCATTCAGGACAGTCACTGTTTTGAAGTTCTCTCTACACCTTAGTGAACATGGGACCTCAGGAGAGTTATCTCACTAATCTAAGCCTCAATTTCCTCATCGGCAAAATGAGGCTAATAACACCAAACTTAAAGAGTGCGCATGGGAGAAAGAGGCACCTAGACAGTCATGCTGATTTCACTCATTTGTGCAACTAAAGCCTTCAGGAGGGGAATCAGTAAACTGCAGCTTAGTTCTTTCATATAGCAGAGGCTTAGTGTGTGTCCTTAGTCAAGTGGTTGTTCGGTTTCTTCATCTGAAAGATGGCACCTCTTTCATAAGTAGAAGGTGAGATTTCTTGGCATGAAAAATCTATAGATTTACATTGCATATTACAGTATTTTCTGTGAAGGCCTGGGGTGGTATTAGGATTTGAAGAAGGGGAATATTGGATGGAATTGTGGGACATCTGTAATACTGTCAGCAATAAAATAAAATAGAATAAATATTTTAAAAGAAAACTACATATTTTCCTATAGGAAATTGGTTAGGCAAAATAGTGTTCTATGGGATTTGCAGTTTTGAAGTGGAATTGGGGGACAGGATGAAGTGAACTATACAAAGTATACAAAGTGACCTTTAACAAGTCTTCAAAGCTGTATAACTAACTATCTGACGTAGGATGTGGCAGCCCTCTGCTAATGCACCCAGTATTTTTAAACAATCCCTTGAAAGATTTCATTTCCTGTGGTAAATAAAAAAAAATAAAAAAAACCTTTATCTCAAAAATCTGAGAAATGAGCTTCAACCCAGGAACCAAAGAGGTCACTGGTTTAATTCTAGGTCAGGGCACGTGCCCCAATTGTGGGCTTGATCCCCAATAGGAGTCATGCAGGAGGCAGCTGATTGATGATGTTTCTGTTATCAATGTTTGTATCTCTCTATCAACTCTCCCTTTCTCTCTCTCTAACAAGCAATAAAATACTTTTTAAAAAACCTGAGAAATGTAATGCACATCTAATTCTGACCCACAAACACTTGATCAACCAGCATTTACAATCTATCTGTTGAGAATTTTATTTTTTCATTTGTATTTAATTGTATCTCTTTGTTTACATATTTATTGCACTCTTTCCTCCCTACCTAATGATGTAAACTGGCAGCTTATTAAAGCTGGGAATTGAGAGGCGCTAAATGCAACAACACCAAAAAAGAACAATTACCCACAGTAAACAAACAGAAAAGTTTTCTCTGAGAATTACATTAAGCACTATACTTCTGATAGCTTTTATGCTCTGTCAACTTCCAGTCAGGCCATTAGAGGATGAGGGAGGAGAAAAAAACAGCAAAAAGACCTCAAAGCACTTGGCCGGTTTTCCATAATGAGCTTCTTGTCTAACACTCCGATAAAGGCCAGCTCCAATAATGGGCCCCTGGTGAATTTGAGATTCTTAATATACACGTTGCTTCCCACCACTGCATGAGGCAGAGAGGGACCAGAAGGCATCTTGGCCTTTTATACAGCTCCTCAAAGGCGGGGTCCAAGACATTACTCATCTCTGTATCCCCAGGTCCTAGTCAGAATTACATGTTTGCATAATCGATTAGAATATAATTATGAATTTTGGAGGATGTTAGATAAAAAGACTCTTTAAATTATTTATTTATGAAGCATATTTTTTTCTGACCAACCTATGTCAATTCCAATGACTGTGCTAATCCATGTTGATCATTAAACTTTTCCACCAGACATATATGTACTTGCTATAATCTTTTTTTTTCCTCACCCCTTATTCCCATATTTAAGTCACCAATCATCCAGTCCAGATGCTTTGACTAGTTTCAGACTTACCAAGTGGCCAGCCTCTAAGATGTCCTTGACCTCCACTTCATAAATGGTGCAGGAAAATGAACCAAAAGAACATTCACCCAATAAGCTGAAGGGTGGATCTATTCCATCTAGTTAGCCCTTGCTAACTCCAGCTGGTTGTTTGTTTGTTTGTTTGTTTGTTTGTTTGTTTAAACTTCACATCAGCAACCTTCTTTATAGACTCATCCGCCCCACTTCCACCCATTACTATCAAAGCTCTGGGAGAACTTTATGTGGTAGCCCACTGCTAATATGCCAAATATGTCCTCCACACTGGGAGTCCACCAAAGGTTGAGCTTCTTTCTTTGCAGCAGTTTGATATTGGAGCAGTAGCAACAGTCACTGATAGAGGTGAAAATAGCCCAATAGAGCAAGGTCTGAGCAGCAGCTCTACAAGCCCAGGTATTGAAGACTTAATAGCATGTTCCTTGTCAAAGGTGCTGAAGGTGGTCACAAGCAGTGCCTATGTGCTCCCCATCCATCTGCCATGAGAGAGGAGGACAGACAGACTTCACATTAAGAGAATCTGAGTCAGTGACTACTAACTGCATTACCTGTGTCAACAGGTGCTCTCCACAAGCTTTCTTCAGGCTGTGGTGGCCAGAGAAACACCTGCCACTATCACAAATGCCACTTTAATGAAAGTTACGCTCAATGAAAAATGCCCAGGACCAAGATGAAACTCCCCTGCAAAAGCTACATTTTTAAGACTTAATTTTTAGAGCAGTTTTTGGGTTCACAGCAAAATTGAGAGAAAAGTACAGAGATTTTCATATGTCCCCTACATCCCCTCTCAACATGCACAGCCTTCCCATTATTAATATCTCCCACCTGAATTGTATATTTGTTGTGCCTGATGAATCTGTATGGACACATTATAACACTCAAAGTCAATAGTTTACTTTAAGGTTAACTCTTGGTGTTGTGCATTCTATAGGCTTGAACAAAGGCATATTGAATATATCCATCATTATAGTATCAAAGAGAGCATTTTTACTGCCCTGATAAAATCCTCTGTGCTCTATCTATTCAATCCTACTACCCACACCACACCCCTGGCAACTACTAATCTTTTTACTATATCCACAGTTTTGCCTTTTCCAGAATGTCATCTAGTTAGAATGATATAGTATGTAGACTTTTCAGATTGGCTTCTTTCTCTGAGTAATATGCATTTACATTTCCTCTATTGCTTTTCATGGCTTGTTAGCTCTTTTCTTTTTAGCACGTAGTAATATTGCACTGTCTGGATATACCAGTTATTTATCCATTTACCAACTGAAGAACATCTTGGTTGCTTGCAAGTTTGTGCAATTGTGAATTAAGCAGCTATAAACATCTCTGTGCAGGTTTTTGTGTGGACATAGCTTTTAACCCTACTGGGTAAATACGAAGAGCACAGTTACTGGATCTCATGGAAAGACTGTTTATGTTTAGTTTTATAAGAAAGCATCAAACTGCCTTCCAAAGGCTGTACCATGTTGCATTTCCACCAGCAAGAACAAGAGTTCCTGTTAAGGCATATAGATCAATGGAACAGAACAAAAAACTCGGATATTGACCCAAGCCATTATGCTCAATTAATATTTGACAAAGGAGTCAGTAGCAAAGTGGAGTAAAGAGAGTCTCTTCAATAAATGGTGTTGGGAAAATTGAACAGATATATGCAAAAAAAAAAAAAAAAAAAAAACATGAAATTAGACCATTAACTTACACCATACACAAGGATAAACTCAATGTGGATAAAAGACATAAATGTAAGTCATGAAACCATAAAAATCCTAAAAGAAACCGTAGGCAGATGAGTGGATTAGAAAACTGTGGTACATCTACACAATAGAATTCTACGCTGCAGTAAAAAGGAAGGAACTCCTACCATTTGCAACCAGCATGGATGGAACTGGAGAGCATTATGCTAAGCAAAATAAGTCAGTTAGAGAAAGATTAATATCACATGATCTCACTTATATGTCAGATATAATGACCAATATAAACTGATGTACAAAAATAGATCCAGATACAAAGTAACACTTAACAGACTGTCTAACCTCAAAGAAAAGGTGTCTGTTATAAAAGTGACATTTTAATTAAACCTAAGAAGTAATGCAGTAAGCTAAATTCTTCCCTTGTCATATATCCCTTAAAATATATCTCTAATCCAAAACAGCTTCAAAAAGGGAGAACAAAATTAGTGAATGTATTCTGATTTCAAGATATTATAAAGCTACAGTAATCAAGACAATGTGGTATTGGCATAAAAATAGACATAGTGCCGAAACCGGTTTGGCTCAGTGGTAGAGTGTCGATCTGTGGACTGAAAGGTCCCAGGTTCGATTCTGGTCAGGGACACGTATGTTGGTTGCGGGCACATCCCCGGTGGGGGGTGTGCAGGAGGCGGTTGGTCGATGTTTCTCTCTCATCGATGTTTCTAGCTCTCTATCTCTCTCCCTTCCTCTCTGTAAAAAAATCAATAAAATATCTTTTTTAGATAGACATAGTAACAAAGGCAACTTAGTAAAGAAAACTAGTCTATTCAACAAGTAGTGGGAAATAGTTGATATCTACAAGGGGGGGAAAAGAACTTTATACATTATGTTACATACAGGCAAAATATAGTATATACTACATGATTCCATTTATTTAAATCTAGGCAATACAAACTAAGCTATAATGACCAAAAGCAGATCCATCATTGCCTGGGAAGCAGGGGGTGGGGAGGTTTACAGGGAATATGGAGCAAGGGATTATAAAGGGCCATGAGAAGACTTTGGGGGTGAAGGATATGTGGTAAATCTACACAATGGAATTCTACGCTGCTATAAAAAGGAAGGAACTCCTACCATTTGCAACCAGCATGGATGGGACTGGAAAGCGTTATGCTAAGCAAATCCACCGTGTGGATTGTGGGGAGAGATTCACAAATGTGTGCATATATCAAAACTCATCAAATTGTATACTTTAAATAAGTGCAGTCTATGCCAATTATACCTAAAGTAATTTTTAAACAGCAAACCAAAGGTCATTATTCTACTTAAGTAAAGTACTGATTTACTTAAAAAGTAAGAAATAGATGAGGAAAATAGATGTCCACACTACATTATGTGTGAAAGCGAAGTTCAGAGCTACACTACTACTTCTAATAGCAAGTTCATAAAGTCTTTATTTGTTGCAGGTATTTTGAATTCTTTTATGTATAATAATTCATTCATTATTGCTAATATTCATGGGAGGTTGCACTATTGCCTTATAGTTATGCAAATGAGGGAGCCGATGCTTGTCCCAATCACACAGCTAATACCTTGTGGATGAGGGCTGCTAATCCAGCAGTCAGGTCCCAGACTATGCTCTTAACCTCCACACCTGACTGCAAGATCCTACTATATAAAGTAATGTGCATGTAAGGGTAGATGTATCAAGATTAGGGAAGAACAGTGAAATATGGAAAAGGTACCATTGAAAGGGAATTTTACTCTTTAATGTAAATATTAGTGTCTTGTTTGAATTTTCACAGCAATCAATCCTTGTCATTTGGTCTTTTTGAAAGCAGATATTGAAAAGTTGGAAGTACAAGTGGATTATTAGGAGGTACATCTAAAATAAAGAGTAGCCAAAACCGGTTTGGCTCAGTGGATAGAGCATCAGCCTGCAGACTGAAAGGTCCCAGGTTCGATTCCAGTCAAGGGCATGTACCTTGGTTGTGGGCACATCCTCAGTAGGAGATGTTAAAAAATAAAACAAAATAAAATAAAATAAAATAAAATAAAATAAAATAAAATAAAATAAAATAAAATAAAATAAAATAAAATAAAATATAAAGAGTAAGCAAGATTAGACAGGGAAAGCCTCAGACTATCAAATAGATTGGTTATAAGTCTAACTGAACCAAATGGAGAGCTCTGAAGCAGAATTCTTTTTGCAGAAGTCTTTTTTTTTAATATATTTTATTGATTTTCCACAGAGAGGAAGGAAGAGGGATAGAGAGCTAGAAACATCGATGAGAGAGAAACATTGACCAGCTGCCTCCTGCACACACCCCCCACACTGGGGATGTGCCCACAACCAATGTACATGCCCTTGACCCGAATCGAACCTGGGACCTTTCAGTTTACACAGACCAATGCTCTATCCACTGAGCCAAACCGGTTTCAGCATGCAGAAGTCTTATTTCATGTTGAATAGTAATGTCAGTGTCCTAGTAGTCCCACCCATGCTCAGACACTGGCTGTGGACTGCTTAGAAGTGTGTCCTCAACTAAAATAAAAGTGCAGGAGGATCCTGGCGGCATTGCAGAAGAAGGCAGTCAGCAACTGGCACTCTTAGCGTAGCAGAACAGTAAGTTCTCTCTTAAAGAGAGATCTGAGTGAAAAGAAATTAGCTAAGATATCTATCAAACTACTACAACTATTAATAAGAAGGTTTGGAGAAATATCCATTTCCTTAGTATATTTTTCCCCCTGTGGAGAAGTAAAAATATATGCCCAAGTGGTATACTTAGCCTTTTCCCAAAGAAATTGTTTCTCTATATCTGCCCAACCATCCCCTCTAAATAAATTTTTCTCAGGAAGGACTTATACACTGTTTGCTGGTATACTATGTCAAGTAGACCAATTTTATTTGCTATTAAATTGAATATGAATTGTAATAAGGATACATAATTTCTACTGATTATTTTATTATCACCTAATGCTATTACATTTCTGAGAAGTGACCATGTGCAACAAGTACACCACTCATCACAAAACTGAACAAAGAAAAGGTGCCTATAGTCAGAGGAGAATATTTTTTACTCTCATTTAGCCCTGCTCACCCTTTTTCTAAATATTCTTGCAAACATGAGAAAGATATGCTGACTATGCCTTTTCTACTGTCAGATGAAACGCCTGGTTTGCCTAAGTGTAGCATCATCTCTATCTTAACAATACAAGGCTCTGACATTGTGAAATTGAAGCCAGGTCAGTAAAAAATGACATGGTCAGCATACTCATTACTACCCATATCTGCGGGGAGAGGTGGGCGGGAAACAGCAAAAAAGAGCATTCAATGAGGCCAACTAACCCTCTCGGCAATAATTTTCCCATTTCTCATCTTCCCCCAAATTACAATAATCTAATTTATCTGCTATTATACACTTATTTCCAGTGGATTCTTCTCTGATTAAATTAAATTTATCAAACCAGAGGCAGCTTAAGAAATGCAAGTTACATGGTGGGTGCAGTTACAAAGCTAGTATCCAGAGGAATTTATCTTCCAGCATTAATTTTTTTGCTTGACATAAATTGTTAGCAGAGGCTCTATAATAGTGCCACATCTAAGCATGCTAGATGCTTTATGATGCCTTATTTGTGATGTTCTGAATACACTCTAGAACTTAAGATATTTTTCCTATTTCTGGTCCCTAAATAATAGGTTTTTATGTTTTTTCTACTTTGGGCTATTTCATTTGCTTGATACTATCAACAGAAAAATGACAATGCATTCTATAGGTCATTGTTTTCTTTACTTCTTACAATCTAATATTCAAGATAGATAGCCTACACATTTTCAATTAAATAATTCCAGAGTCACAAAACAAGACGTAACATGGTTTATGTAGACAATGATCTGGGAATACTAACAACCTTAGCACATCAATTCATGGTAATATCCTGTAATTCTGAAGTTCACCTTGCAGTTTGCATTGCATTTTATCATTCTGTTTAAATGTGTGTCTTTGTTGAAGGAGAGTAATGCAACTTTTTACTTCATTCTATTACTATTCCTTAAAGATGGAAAAATCAATGTCAAACTGTAGGTTAGTCAATATGCTAACTTTCCCAGTGGCAAAAGTATTTTTGGTCCAAAGATTTTTTTAAATGTCTTTTTCTTACTAACACATGCTAAAATTGGTAGCAGAGGGAGGTGGACAAGATGGCGACTGAACAGATGGACTTGTTCTGACCCTGGCCCCAGAACAGATAAAAGCAGCATCTGAGTCGCTCAGGGAATATTGATTGGTAGCTAAGGGGCAGCGGAACTCTAAAGGAAGGTAAGGAAGGGTCCGCTGGACAGGATTTCCTGACCAAGCAGCCAGCACTGTGGCGGCGGAGACTACGGGCTCAGAGGGAAGGCTGCACCATCTTACCAGGAAAGGAGGATCTTCTCTGAGGCCTGGAAAACTCACAGCAGAGGAGTCCATCGAGCAGCTGTGACACCCCAATCGGCGCAAACACGTGGATTCAAGGGAATTCTTCACTCACCCACGGAAAGGTCAGAGTTTGCAGGGATAGTGTGAGGGTTCTGGGTCCCTGCTGCACCGGCAGCGACTGTAGCCATGGAGCGGCCGGCAGGCCCTGCCTCCACGGTAGCCGCCTAGCGCCCAAGCCGCTGCCCGTGCCAAGCTGCGCCCAAAGAAGTCTGCAGCGAGAATCCTGCCGGCGACACCCAGTGCTGGGTTTGGCATAATCTTCCCGAGAAGCAGGGCTTTTTTAAAAAAACACCAAGGGACACGGGACAGATTATTAAGAATCGGGGCTGTCCCGCCAAGGGTGGAACATCTGGACACCTTGGCGCCTGATCCTCTTCACCCCCTTGCTTCTGAATACTAGAGAAGGACTGCCCAGTTGGGCATATCTGGGGAAATTGCAGGGGAAAATTGCCTTCCTGGAAACAGGGAATCGGAACCAGAAGAGATAGTCTGGGAGCCAGCTGGCACCCTGCCAGCTAGAGCCATAGAGAAAAAAGGCCAGAGCAACCAAAAAGACTGGGAGATCAAACCAGAAACACAGCCACCTAGGGGCTGAATTACAAACTGCCATTTTTTTTTTTTTATTTTTTTTTTACATTTAATTAATCAAAAATAAATGGACACAAATAACTAAGATATAGCCTACTTAAAATTAAGGACTACCTTACAAAACTGAGGTGCAGTGGAACGCTGGGAACTGCAAGACTGTCTGGTCCGAGAATTAGGCGAGCCAAATACAATATCAGAGGAAGTGAATGACCACTACTGGACATTTTTATGCTAATTTTACTATTCTTTATTTTATTTTCATTTTTTACATCTTTTACTTAAGAAACGAATTTTTTTCTTTTTTCCTTACTTGATTTTACCTTTTCAATTATTACATTTTTCAATCTCAATCATCACTATTACTACTGCTATTTTGCAATTTTTGTATCCTTTTTCTTCTTTTTTTTTTTTTTTCCTCTCCAGTACTATTTTATTTTTTTCTTTATTTTACATTGGGAGTAATTTTCATTCTATTTTAATCTCTCCATAGCATCGTTCAACCCTATCTCAACTCGACCTTTACACCATCACTCTCTTACTAAACTTTACCCTTTTAGTCTCCTGTTTATCCTATCTCTTTTTGGCTTTAGTTTTTCCTCTATTCTTTCTGTATACCCCCTGCTAAAGTTCTCACTATACTTATAGACCTAAGTTCCAAACCCTGATCCAAGTGTATAAATACCACTCTCTGCACTATATTAACTAGTTAAAAAAAAAAAAAAAAAAAAAAAAAAAACTGTTCTCCTCTCTATCCTTTTGTCATTGTTTGCATGAATGTTGACTATTGTGAATTTTTATTCTTTTTAGGAAAATTGTTATGCTTATTCCTGTGTTACTATTGTTGCTTTGTATTTTTTTTTAAATCTTTTGTTTTTTACTTCTGTATATCATAGCCTTACTTAATAATAGTGGATATTGTAATTTGTATTAATCTCCAAGTATTGTTGCTGGCATTGGCTGGGATTAGTGATTATTCTATGGGAATTTTCTTCATATATATATATATATATATATATATATATAGTTTGTTTCCCATTTCTCTCTTAGTCTGCTTCTTCTTTCTCTCTCTCTCTCTCTCTCTCTCTCTCTCTCTCTCTTTTCTTTTTTCCCTGATTTCCAACTTCATTTTGTCATTTCTTTTTTTTTCTTCTTTTTCTATCTCTTTATCCCTCTTTTTTTATTTTTTTTTATTTTTCTTTATTTTATTTTTACCTTTCTTCCTTCTCTCCTATCCCCTAATTTGCCTTTCTCTAGTGGTCACCTTTATTAGAGGTTATTAATATCGTAAATACATTTCTGTTAAGTGCCACTTGTGTTGTACCTGGTAGTGTTGTATTTTGTGCCTTTAAATCAATGCAGGAGAAGGAACACCACATAAGCAGACATCCTGAAAAGAGAGACCATGGGGAGACAAGGAAATAGCCGGCACATGAAAGAAAAGCATGCATCACCAGAAAAGGAAGTAAACAAGTTAGAGGCAAGCAACCTACCAGAGCAAAAATTCAGAGTAATGATCATAGGATGGCTAAAAAGAATGGAAGAGAAATTTGACAATAACCAAGAAGAAATGAGGAAGAACCATGAGAAATTGAAGAAGAACCAAAAGGAATTTAGAAGAAGAACCAAGAAGAAATGAAAAATGACATCGCTACCATGAAGAACTCAATAGAAAGCATCAAGAGTAGACTAGATGAAGCAGAGGACCACATCAGTGAGCTAGAAGACAAGATGGAAAAAAATACCCAATTAGAGCAGCTTCTAGGAAAAAAAAAATTAAAAAGCAGGAGGAGAGCCAACGGGAGCTTTGGGACAATACAAAACAAAATAATATTCGAATAATAGGGGTTCCAGAAGGAAAGGAAACTGAGGTAGACATGTAAAAAGTATTTCAAGAAATAATGACAGAAAACTTTCCTGAGATAGAGAAGAAAAAAACCCACACAAATCCAAGATGCTCGCAGAATCCCAAGAAAATGAATCCCAGAAGACAGATGCCTAGGCACATTATAATTAAAGTGGCAAACAACAACGACAAAGTAAGAATCTTGAAAGCAGCCAAAGAGAGACAGAAAGTTACATACAAAGGAACCCCCATCAGACTAGCAACTGATTTCTCAACAGAAACTTATCAGGCCAGAGGGAATGGGATGAAATATACAAAGTAATGCAAAGGAAGGGTCTGAATCCAAGAATACTGTACCCAGCAAGGCTATCAATCAAAATTGAAGGGGAAATCAGGAGCTTCACAGATAAAAAAAGACTGAAGGAATTTATCTCCACCAAACCAGCAATGCAAGAAATGCTAAAGGGTCTACTGTAAAAATAAAGAAATAGGAAGCGAAGAAGGAACAAGGGTATAGAATAAAAATGGTGTCAAATGAGTACCTATCAATAATAACTTTAAATGTAAATGGACTAAATGCTCCAATCAAAAGATATAGGGTAATGGATTGGATAAGAATACAAGACCCATATATCTGTTGTCTACAAGAAACCAACTTCAGAAAAAAAGATGCACACAGACTGAGGGTGAAGGGATGGAAAAAGGTTTTCCAGGCGAATGGAAATGACAAAAAAGCTGGAGTAGGAATACTTATATCTGACAAATTAGATCTCAGAGTGAAGGACGTAACAAGAGATAATGAAGGCCACTGCATAATACTAAAGGGAGAAATCCAACAAGAAGAAATAACCCTGGTAAATATATATGCACCCAATATGGGAGCACCCAAATACATAAAAATAAAAAATAATAATAATAAAAAATCCTGGAGGACATTAAGGGAGAGATTAATAGCAATACAATCATAGTAGGAGATTTTAATACCCCACAGTCACCCTTCAACAAATCATCTAAACAAAAAATCAGCAAAGAAATATCAATCCAAAATGACTCACTAGACCAGATGGAATTAATCGACATCTTCAGAACATTCCACCCCAAAGCCACATAATATACATTCGTCTCAAATGCACATGGGACATTATCAAAGATAGACCACATTTTGGGACATAGGCAAAGTCTCTTCAAATTCAAGAAGATAAAAATCATATCAAGCATCTTCTCAAATCATAGTGGCATAAAACTGGAAATTAACTACAATAAAAATAATCCAAAGAAATCAAACACGTGGAGACTAAACAGCATGTTATTAAACACGGACTGGGTTACAAGAGAAATCAAGGAAGAAATTAAAAACATCCTGGAAACAAATGACAATGAAAACACAACAATCCAAAATCTATGGGAGACAGCAAAAGCAGTTTTGAGAGGGAAGTTCATATCCCTACAAGCCTATTGCAAAAAACAAGAAAAAATGGTAAAAAATGATCTAACTCTACAACTCAAAGAGTTAGAAAAGGAGCAACAAGAAAAGCCCAGTGTAAGCAGAAGGAAGGAAATAACAAAAATCAGAGTGGAGATAAACAACATAGAGATCAAAGAAACAATACATAAGATCAACAAAACCAAGAGCTGGTTCTTTGAAAAGATAAACAATATAGATGAACCTCTAGCCAGGCTAACCAAGAAACAAAGAGAGAGGACTCAAATAAACAAAATCAGAAATGAAAGAGGTGAAATAACAACAGACCCCACCGAAATACAAAGGATTGTTACAAAATACTACGAACAACTCTATTCCAACAAACTGAACAACCTGAACATATTCCTAGAAAAATACCAACTTCCAAAACTCAATCAGGAAGAATCTAAAAATCTCAATAGACCAGTGACTTGGGAAGAAATTGAAACAATCATCAAAAAGCTTCCAGCAAACAAAAGTCCAGGGCCAGATGGCTTCACAGGAGAGTTTTACCAAATATTCAAGGAAGAACTAAAACCTATCCTCCTCAGACTATTCCAAAAAATCCAAGAGGAAGGAACACTTCCAAACTCCTTCTATGAAGCCAGCATCACCCTAATACCAAAACCAGAAAAGACAACTCAATGAAAGAGAATTACAGACCAATATCCCTCATGAACATAGATGCCAAAATCCTCAGCAAAATTCTAGCAAATCGGCTCCAGGAGAGCATCACAAACATCATACACCATGACCAAGTAGGATTTATTCCAGGAATGCAAGGATGGTACAATATCTGCAAATCAATAAACGTGATACATCACATAAACAAATTTAAAGATAAAAATCATATAGTCATATCAATTGATGCAGAAAAAGCATTTGATAAAATCCGACACCCTTTCCTGATAGAAACTCTCAACAGGGTGGGAGTACAAGGATCGTACCTCAACATAATAAAAGCTATATATGATAAACCCACAGCCAACATTATATTCAATGGGCAAAAACTAAAACCATTCCCTCTAAGAACAGGAACAAGACAGGGATGCCCACTCTCGCCACTCCTGTTTGACAGAGTACTGGAAGTACTAGCCATTGCAATTAGACAAGAGGAGGAAATAAAAGGCATCCAAATTGGAAAAGAAGAAGTAAAGTTATCCTTATTTGCAGATGACATGATATTGTACATAAAAACCCAAAAGACTCCATTAAAAAACTAATTGACTTAATAAATGAATTTGGCAATGAAGCAGGATACAAAATTAATGCCAAGAAATCCATGGCATTTCTATACACCAACAGTGAAATTACAGAAACAGAGACTAAAAAAGCAATTCCATTTACCATCACACCAAAAAAATTAAGATACCTAGAAATAAATTTAACTAAGGAAGTAAAGGACCTATATGCGGAAAACTACACGACACTGAAAAAAGAGATAGAGGAAGATGTAAAGAGATGGAAGAACATACCATGTTCATGGATTGGTAGAATCAACATCATCAAAATGTCCATACTTCCTAAAGCAATCTATAGGTTCAATGCACTCCCCATTAAAATACCAATGGCATATTTCACTGACCTAGAAAGAACCCTCCAAAAGTTCATTTGGAACAATAAAAGACCCCGAATAGCCACAGCAATCCTGAGAAAGAAGGGTAAAGTAGGAGGGATCTCAATACCAGACTTCAAACTGTATTACAAAGCCACTGTTCTCAAAACAGCCTGGTACTGGCACAAAAACAGACATATAGATCAATGGAATCGAATCGAGAACCCAGATATCAACCCAAATCACTATGCTCAATTAATATTTGACAAAGGAGGCACGAATATACAATGGAGTCAAGACAGTCTCTTCAATAAATGGTGTTGAGAAAATTGGACAGATACATGCAAAAGAATGAAACTAGATCACCAACTTACACCATACACAAAAATAAACTCAAAATGGATACAGGATTTAAACATCAGATGGGAAACCATAAAAATACTAGAAGCATCCACAGGCAGCAAAATCTCAGACGTATGCCAAAAGAACTTCTTCACTGATACTGCAATTCCTAGGGCAATGGAAGCCAAAGAGAAAATAAACAAATGGGACTACATCAAAATAAAAAGCTTTTTTACAGCAAAAGAAGCTATCGACAAAACAATAAGAAAGCCCACTGTGTGGGAGAACATATTTGCAAATAACACCACTGATAAAGGTTTAATCTCCAACATCTACAGACAGCTGATACAACTAAATAAAAGGAAGATGAATGATCCAATTAAAAAATGGGCAATGAACCTAAATAGAATATTTACTAAAGAAGACAGAAGGAAGGCCAAAAGACACATGAAAACATGCTCAAAGTCACTAGTTATCCGAGAGATGCAAATCAAAACAACAATGCGGTACCATCTCATACCTGTCAGAACGGCCAACATCAACAAATCAAGAAACGACAAGTATTGGCGAGATTGCAGAGAAAAAGGAACCCTCGTGCACTGCTGGTAGGAATGCAGACTGGTGCAACCACTGTGGAGAACAGTGTGGAGTTTCCTCAAAAAACTGAAAATGGAACTCCCATTTGACCCAGTAATCCCACTCCTAGGAATATATCCCAAGAAACTAGAAACACCAATCAGAAAGGATATATGCACCCCTATGTTCATAGCAGCACAATCTACAATAGCCAGAATTTGGAAACTGCCTAGGTGCCATCAGCAGATGATTGGATCAAAAAACCATGGTACATCTACACAATGGAATACTATGCTGCCATAAAAAAGAAGGAATTCTCATCATTTTCAGCAACTTGGATGGAATTGGAGAACATCATGCTGAGTGAAATAAGCCAGTCAATGAAAGAGAAACACCACATGAGCTCACTCATTTATGGATAATAAAGAACATTATAGACTGATGAACCAAAAGATAGATATAGAGACAGTAAAACAACAAGCAGACTGTCGAATTACAGTGGGGAGGGGAGGGAGATCTGGGGGAGATAATAGATCAACCGAAGGACTTGTATACATGCATATAAGTACAACCAATGGACATAAAACTCTGCTGAGGGAGCGGATATGTGGGCGGGAGGGAGGGGGGCAAAAAATCAATAAAATATATTTTAAAAAATAATTAAAAACTGAAATTGGTATCAAATACACTTTCTAAAAAAGGAGTAAACACTAGTCCAACAGAAAACATTTCAGTAGGGCAATAATTGTGCTTCCTTATTGAAACAGTTTTAATGGATTCACATTGACTAAATGACCATGGTAAGTCTAAATTGTGATAAATGGTAGAAAAAGAAATCTTCCATAAGAGTTTTAAATATTACTCAAATCTGGCAGTATGATACAAATTTATTATCAAACACATATATAATTTCCAATTCAATTTAACTTCCATCTTATAAATTTCATGCCTTACCACATTGAATTGGCAACTTGGTACAGATTCCCATTCATTTTCAGAATTTAAAGCTACAAGTCCTTTTTCATTTATATTAAGGCAGGTCAAATATTCTCAGGTTATGGAAATAGTAATATGAGATTACTACATCATAAGGTCAAGTGCTCAAATATGTATTGAGCATCTATTACATATTATACAGTATGATTAGCCCTACGTATTGGAGCACTTCATTTATAAACTAAACAAAAACCTTTTTTTGAGACATTGTAGCTTAGTTGTGTAGAGCAGTGGTCAGCAAGCTCACTAGTCAACAGAGCCAAATATCAACAGTACAATGACTGAAATTTCTTTTGAGAGCCAAATTTTTTAAACTTAAACTTTTTCTAATGCCACTTCTTCAAAATAGACTTACCCAGGCCATGCTATTTTGTGGAAGAGCCACACTAAGGGGTCAAAGAGGTGCGTGTGGCAGGTAAGCTGCAGATTGATGGGTTATATGCTATTAGAAAAATAAATCAGAGAAAAGGAAAATGGTCCACTAGGAAGCATGACTGGCTGAATTTTTTAATAGGCCACAGTAAGAATGACTGAGATTATATTTTTAAGTAAAAACCTATAAAATGCACAGAAGAAGCCATGTGTGTCTCTGAAAGGAAGTACAGAGAGCAACTGGGCAATGGCCCTGAAGTGTATTTGGCATGTCTGAGTAGAATGTAGGCCAAGGGGGTTGGAACAAAATAAATGAAAAGTATTAGGGGAAAAAATGCAAAGTATTAGAAAAAAAAAAAAGCCAGAGAAGAAAGCAGAGGGGTGTGGTAGGCTTATGCTGTGACACCTCACAGCATACTATATGGATGACATCCTCTGAACTTATGCTGTTGTTCAAGGGAACTCAGGGTGGGCTGGAGTCCCAAAATGACTGGCTTGTACTCTGAGTAAAATGAAAACACATTGAAAAATTGTGAGCAGTACAGTAAAATGTTCAGACTTAAAATTTAGCAGGATTACACTGGAAACTTAATTTTTTTTCTCATATACAGGCAGAAGAGAGACCACAGAGGAAACCAGGAATCCCAATAGGAGATTATTAAAATAATCTATGTAATAGATGATGATGGCTTAGATGAGCATAGAAGTGAAGCTCGTGAGAAGACATTGGAATCTGATTATATTTTTCACGGTCTACTTATGGATTGATGACAAAATGAGAGAGAAATAGAAAAGTCAAAGGCTCCTTCCAGAGCTTTGGCCTGATAACTAGAAGAGTAAATTGCCATAACTGAAGTGAGAAGGACTGCAGGAAGAATGAGTTTCAAGGTGGAAAGCTCTGAGTTCTTTTTGGCTATGTTAAGAAGATATGCCTGTTTGACATCCAAGTACAGATGTTCAAGAAACATGTGGATAATGAAACAATAGAATGAGGAGGAAGTCTGGAATGGAGATATGCATTTTAGAAAATACTTTTATTAGAGGGAAGGTATTTAAGTCATAAAACTAGATAAAAACCACCAAAACAGTACTGAATGCATGGTATAGAATCCAGAGGACCTCACTTTTGCTTTCTACTATGTGGTTTTGGTCAAGTAATTTAATTTTACTATGGCTTCAGTTTAACATAGGTAAGATAAGGAAAATATTACCTGTACTATGTCGTACATTTATTGTGAAATATAATATAGTATTTTATAATAAACTAAAAAAAAAATAGTAATCTATACTAATGAAAGTATAATATGCTAATTAGACTGGATGTCCTTCCAGACATCCTTTTAGATGTTCTTCCAGACAAAGCCAGGGCTGCAAGGGAAGCCCGGGTCCCAGGTGCTAGAGGGAAGCCGGTGCCAGCAGCTGGGGAAGGAAGGCCTATTCTTGCATAAAATTCATGCATCGGGCCTTTAGTTGTCTAAAGGGATATAAATATTTTAAGATAACACTAAAGATAATTATATCCATTTTTAAATTATTATCTCTCAGGTGCAAATCCACCTTTCTATTAAGCTTTCTCATTCTAGGGTTAGAACTCTGCAAATCACACTCTTGGTAAATTCTGCAAACAGGAAGCGTTAGAGAAAGACCTTAAAGATGGAGGAGAAAGAAGAGGCCTGCCCCTTCCCATTTGGCTTCCTGTGTACATCTACATCTTGTTTCTGTCAGCATCTTGTTTCTTCAGCCAAGCAACAGTGATTTATTCTTGGAGAGTCAGTTGAATCTGTTTTTCAGTGTTTCCAAAATCTGCCTGATTATGTGCCCTCAGAGACTCCTGGAACAGCCAATTACCACTCTTCGCCTCAGTGGGCTGGGCCTCAGCCTCAAAGACAGTTCTCTGAGCTTAGAGACATCAGCAATACCAGACAAGCACTTCCTACTTTGAGGCCAAAATTTCAGCTTTATGGACTTTCTTTCTTAATTGTCTAAGTTGTAATTTTTTTTCTTTTTTTTCTCTCCCAAATCTAAGAATGTAGCCACTTCTTGGTTCCAGCATGTTCTCTTTTTGTCTTTTTTCAATTCTAGATATCTAGTCAACAATTCTTTATATTGAATTCCCTACATTAAAACAACTTTTATGGATTCTGTCCCCTACTGATGCCTGATTAATGCAATATTATGGGGCCATTGGCATGAACATAGTGGATCTAAAGTATTTTAAATAGGCCCAGCCAGCATCACTTACTGGTTAGTGTCAACCTATGAACCAGAAGATCACAATTTGATTCCCAATCAGTGCTTATGCCTAGATTGCAGGCTCAATCCACATGGGGGGTGTGCAGGAGGCAACCGATGAATGATTCTCTTTTCATCATTGATGTTTCTATCTCTCGCTCACACAATGAAAATATTTTTGAAGATCTGCTCTTTAAAGCAGATCTTTGGGAGGCATAGGTAAATGTGGTACTCATTTCCTCCCATAACCACATCAAAATTACAACTAAACTACAGACAACCATCTTTCAGAATAGCCTGAAATCTAGCTGAGCAGAAGCCCTATAACTAAGAATATAAAAGAAGCCAGATCTAGACTGGTAGGAGGGAAGAAAGGCAGAACTGATTGGTCCCACACAAATGTTTGGCAAGTAAAAATCAATAAGGATATCCTATATAATAAAGCCTCATATGCAAATTGACCCAACAGTAGAATGACCTGTGGAATGACTGGACATTATGACACACACTGACCACCAGGGGGCAGATGCTCAACACAGAAGCTGCCCCCAGCCCACAGGCCCCAGGCCAGCCAAGGTGGTACAATAGGGGCCTCCTCAATTGCCCCAACAGCAGCAACGCACATCAACCCTGATCACCAGCCAGGCCTAGATTTCTGCACCCACACATGAATTTTGTGCACCGGGCCTCTAATCTTTAAATAATTAAAAATTAGTAAAGAAAGAAAGAGAATAAAATAGCAAAAACAAATTTAATCCTCCTCTCTGGCTAATTTAAAGTTATAGTTCATCTAGTTTTACCCAGTCTGAGAAATCAAACCCAGTAGTCTCCCCCTTATTTGCAGTTTCACTTTCTGAGGCTTCTGTCAACCTCAGTCTGAAAATATCAAATAATGGAAAATCTCATAAACAATTCATCAGTTTTAAATTCCATACCATTCTGAGTAGCATGACAGGATCTTGTGCTGTCTCACTTCTCCCCACCTGGACATGAATCATCCCTGTGTCCGCATACCCATGCTGAATACACTACCTGTTACCCCCCTTTAGTCACTTAGCAACAAGCCGAGTTATCAGATTGACAGTATCCAGTGATTGTATTCAACTATGCCTTACCTTACTTGGTCCCCAAGCACAATTCAAATATGCATCATTTAAGTGAAAAGGGGAAAGTTCTCTACAGGAAAGAAATACATCAAATCATAATTTTGCTGAAATCTATGCTAAGAAGAAATCTTTCATCCATGGCATTGTAGAAAAAGGGGGGGAAATTGTGTCAATTTGCTGAGAAAACCCAACATTCATATAATTTTCATTATAGTATATTGTTATCATTATTTTATTTTACTTTTAGATATTGTTAATCTCTTCCTGTGCCTAATTTATAAATTAAATTTTATCATAGATTTAATAATATATTTATTTATTTACTTATTTATTTTCATCCTCACTGGAGGATATTTTTTCATTGATTTTTAGAGAGTGGAAAAGAGAGGGGAAGACAAGACCTGGGCTAGGAAGAAGCCTACAACAAAATATGTGCCCTTGACCAGAATTGAACCCGGGGCCCTTTTGTCAGCAGGCCAATGCTCTATCCACGGAGCCGAACTGGCTAGGGATAATTATATATTTAAAGTGCAGGTTTGGTACTATCCACACTTCCAGGCATCCACTGGGAGTCTTAGAACATATCCCCATGGATGGATAAGAGAAAACTGCTATAATATCCTAAGGCTCTGAAACCCAGCTGCTCGTCATGAACAGTAAAGAAAGCTCAGTCAAAATCCTTTTGTGGTCTCCCTGAACCCATGAACTCTAATCACTTTTCTGGCCCTGGTCTTTTTTTGTGCAGTTCCACTTGTAACAAAGGTGACAACTCTCAGAAAGCAAGGGTTCAATCAGTAGCCAGAATATAGAGCTAATGAGACAAAGGCCCTAAGTTCAGTCGATTGGTGTCATGGACAAATTGGCTTCATAAAATGAAGCATCCAATTCTATAACTACTATCAGCACTCCTACCTCAAGCCAGCACTCTTCCAAATATGTGCCTTTCATTGAAGCAGCAATCTGGTAAGAGAATATGGGTGTCTTAACACAGCCCAACACAGCTATGAGAAGGAGCAATTGCTGCACAGAGCCCATGATTTACCTTATGAGTGCTTTGCATCAACTTTCCTATCTGTAGGACACGGACTGTATTAAACCTGTACTCCTGTTGTAGGTCGTTAAATACTTGTGAAAACACTGTGGAACAGTTTTGCAGAAGAAAATTAAAAATCAGTTTTAACAATCAAGCTATGTAAGAGTTCACTCTAAGTGCTGTTCTTCTAACTTACAAGGCAACACTGAGTGAAGAACTGTGTAAATGAGGAAGCAGAAGATCAAAGCCCTTAAGAAATTTCATGGATATGAAGTGACAAAACCCATTTTACAGATAGCAAAGTCAGGATCTGACCCAGTTTTATGTAAGTTTAAAATTGCTGTTCCTAACCACACTGATATACTGCCTTCAATACAAACAATATCATAAAAAATTTATGGACCTCAGTCTTTTCATGGAAATTGGATCTACTGACTGGGGAAGCTGAGTTCAGAAGGAGCTTTTCATGTGAAAAAATTGCTTGTGTCGCTCCAACCAGTTTGGCTCAGTGGATAGCACATCGGCCTGAGGATTGAGGGGTCCCAGGTTCGATTTCAGTCAGGAGCATGTACCTTGGTTGCAGGCACATCCCCAGTGTTTGTGTGTGTGTGGGGGGGGGGGGGGGGGTGAAGGGGGGAGGGATACAGGAGGCAGCTGATCCATGTTTCTCTCTCATCAATGTTTCTAACTCTCTATTCCTCTCCCTTCCTCTCTGTAAAAAAATCAATAAAATATATATTTAAAAAAAAAAAAAAGAAATTGCCTGTGTCTTCTTAATGTGAGTGCTTCTGACCAGAGAATTAAACAGTGGACTTCCCTAAGATTGATAGGAACAGAGTGATTATTGCTTTTTCAAAAACTGTTCATTGACCCTTAGCAAGTATTTATGTTTTCCTCAAACAGGAGAATGCCTGGGAGCACTGCCATGAATCTAAATACATATGCTTTTAGCAGGATTCTTAGGAGGCAACTGCACAAGTGCCAGAAATAATGACCAAAGCAATTTTTTAAATGTGTTCAAATGACAGTTGTGAACACAGATTGCTCCACCTAAGATGAAAAAGAAAGGTAATAACCGGTAAAATGCAAAAAATGCATGTTGTTTACTCATCAACTCAGAACACCTTTATGCTAATGGTAGAATAAGACATGCCCCTGACGATAATGTAACACAAACAGCAAAAGTAACTCAGAGGACACAGAAACCTCCCCAGCAAAGTGAATGACATGCCATTAACTCTGAAGAATCCCTGTGACTGGTCAGACTTCAATCACTTGTGCAACGAATAGCACATTTGGGGGAAAATCCAATAGTCACTAGAGACTGGTTACAGACATGACCTTGCTCTTATATAGTCTCTACCCAGGTGATAGCAAATGACGTGTTAAGCAAAGAAATAAAGAAAAAAGAAAGAATGTCAGTGATAAAACCCAATAAAAAAATCTCTCAATCCTCTGAATCCCAAGAATCTTTTTCATTATTGCCACCAAAGATTCTATATCCTCCAAAGATTCTATCATGCGGAAGTCCTTTAAGTTCTTTGTTCTTTTATCTTAATAAAAGCATTTCTGGGAACGTTGGAAATCACTGAACTAGAGTTTTGCTTGTACACTCTATTCATGTTTTCTTTTTCACATTCTCAGGAAAACCCAGAAGTTAACTAATGTTTATTGAGTTACTCCATTGTGCCAGGCACTTACATACACTAAATAAAGAAACACATGCCCACAATAAACCTTTTAGTTACTTACCTTTTTCTTAACTTGCCCCACCTCCTGGAAGCAGAAATCATCAGAGGAGCTATAGCAAAAATATAAGTAGAAAAAGAGGCAATAGAAGTCACTCCTTTTTCTGACATTTTTCTCTTGTGTGCTGGCTTTGGTCAATTCTGAAAAGAATTTTCAGAATAACAATCTGTGATATTTATTAGTTTGTGGTGACTTCAGTAACAGAGAAAGAACTAGGTTGCAATAGTTAAAATAATTTCATTGGCATAATTTATAATGATAGATGGACAGATAGATATAAATATGAGTAAATATATGTAATTTCCATTTTAGTTCTTTCTCTCTAAACCATGTAGCAAAAACCCTTTGCAAGGGTTTGTCTGCAAAGGTACCAGTTGGAAAGTTAAAACAAAATTAAAATACATTTATCTATCAGAGTGATGCTATTAGAACACATGAGTGCGAGCTCCAGTGAGAATGGACTTAATTCCCAATTTCCAAGCCACATCTACAATTTTTTATACACTCACTCAAAAAATCTTTCTTGCCAAACATACTGATTATAGTAGCTGAATGTTTGGCTAATATGAGAGGTAATATACTATAATGTTTATGAGCACGAATGCTTGAATCAACTGCCTGGGATTTTACTCTTGGCTCTACCATTAAGTAGCTGAATGATTTAGTGCTAATAACTCAACCTTTCATGTCTGAGCATCCTCATCTATAAAATGGGTACATAGTAGTATGTACTTCATGAGTTGCTTTTAAGATAAGATAAATTAAGGGAGATGGGGAGGAAAAACCTTAGAACATAAGATTTAATATATAAACTCGATATATGTTAGCTAATCTAATTACTAGCAAATTTAAAATTATTACAAAAGGGAAATTCTTCCCAAAGGAGAGAGCTTCATGTGGTACAGATGATCACCTGCTTTGTGTGGAAAGCGGCCCAAGGTAATGCTACATATGGTTCCACAGGCAAAAGCAAAGGACTGGGCTGATTGAAAGGGGCATGGAAAGGAAAAGGCTGGGAGATCTGGAACAGTAAAGTCTGGGAAAGAGGCATGTAAATAGATGTAGAGAAATAGATACAATGTATTAAAATGCTTATATTGTATGTTAATATGCTTGCGACCCATGAGTAATCTGGCACTCAGGAAAACCAATGAAGCGTACCTTGGTACTGCTTTGTTAAGATTTGAAGGACAATTTCTGCTCACCCTTTGTTCACAGATCTGTAGCTGAGAACACTGCCCTAGAAAATCTTCCACAAACAGATCTCTCATAGTCTGTATCACTCATTCATGGAATATGATGAACAACATAAACTGATGAACCAAAACAGATCCAGGGACAGAAGAGCATCGATCAGACTATCAAACCTCAGAGGGAAGGCAGGGGAGGGTGGGGGAAAGGAGGAGAGATCAACCAAAGGATTTATAAGCATGCATATAAGCCTAACCAATAGACACAGACACCAGGGGGGTAAGAGTACGAGTGGGGAAGGAGGCAATGGGGAAAGGGGTGTAAGGACACATATGTAATACCTTAATCAATACAAAATAACATAGCTGGGGAGGGAGGGTATGTATGGGAGGGGGAAGCAATGTTAAAATATGTACACAGATAATAATTTAATAAAAAATAAAATAAAATAAAAATAAAAAATAACATAGTAGCAATAAATGTCCTTCCTACATTGGGGGGGGGGGGGGGCGGGGAAAGTGAGAAAGACTGGAATTACCAGTGAGCTCTCCAGCTCGATAGTCATGTCATCAATTGTCTTTAGGTAGGTCATACGCTAAGACCTGAGGGTGGCCTTTAAAAGCTGTGACCAACAGTAGCCAACAGCAAGTAATATAATCATGATCTTGGTCATTTTATAACCACAAAGGACTGAATTCTGTTAATAGCCTAAAGGAGCTGAGAAAAGCACCCCCAGCTGCAAATAGGACCACAACCCTGGCCAACAACTGGATATCAGCCTCATGAGACCCTGAGCAGAGAATCCAGTTATGTCATCCTGGGATTTCTCATCCACAGAATCTATGAAGAAAACGTGGTGCTGTTTAAGTTTATAGTAATTTGTTACCCAGCAATAGGAAGTTAAACACAAGGTCACTTTTAAAATTTCTTTGGGTTTTCATTTTTGTGACAGGCAACACAATATATAAAACTGCACACAGTGTATTAATAATGATGATTTTGGTGTTAGAAACCATTTTCTCTGAATATTTTAGTTCCTAAGAGTGGTCAATGTGATAATTTTGAGATTTGAAAGGTGTTCTTCCCAATACTCCTGAGATGTGCCCTGCAGCTGAGTTTCAGGCATACTACTTGGCAAAACTATCCACGTCTTCACTTCCCATGCTGATCAAAAAGAGAAAACTGTTAGTTGTTTACATTACAAACAGTTTTCTTTGTTACAAAGAGCAATCTGCATTTCTCAAAATCTATTGAGTCCTTTCAAAGCTATACCTGCTTTACTCTAATCAGGAGATGCCTACTGAATTTTTAATACCCAAAAGAGATGGAAGAAATGCAGAATATGATTCAAAAAGAAGTCCTTTGCTGTTAAATTCATGCACAAAACTCTAGAATCTTTACCAAAAATAATACATTTTGGAATAACTAGGAGTCAGAAAATGTGTTGTTTCCTCCCTGAATCTTTCACTTCCTGGCCATGTGACCTTGAAAAAAAAGCTCTTCTTCTGTATAAAATGTTGAATAAACCCTAACATAGAATCAGTGAAAGAATTCTGTGTATGTTAAGTGCTTTGTAAGTTCTAAACTGATAACTAAAACTTAAATATAGGGTAATATATTTGTTAAATGGAGGGGTTTTTTCCCTCCCCAAAATAGTATATTGCAGACACCAGCATGCTCAGAATGAAAACCATTTAGGAATGATGAAGCATTGAACATAAATGATCTTTTGATTACATTGTAAAGTGTGATCTATTGGAGTGTTGATATTTGAAAACAAATTACACTAATCAGGCTCTTAAATAAAACTTACCCTCTTTGTAAAGTTTATGTATAGGGACACATTTAAATTGCTTAGCAAATTAAAGCAATTATTAAGTTAATTTGTTATTGGCCTAAGAGTCTTGATTTATTAGTGTAATTAAGGTTGTATAAGAATGAATCTTGAAACAGGGGAATTTTTTTTTCCTGTTTTTCTTTTAATTTCCATTGATCAGACCTTAATAAAAATCCAAAATCATTTTTATCCTGAGAGGTATGAGCCCAGTGAGTTTGGGATGGTTTTAGGAAAAGCAGAGATTCAAATTTCTATGACATTTAGGATACAAAATATGCAGTGAGAATATTACTCCATCTTCTGACTTATTGCTAACTTTGCATTCTTCTAGAAAGTTTTTGTAGCATTTCTTTTAAATGATTCGTCACCTGGCCCGTGAGGCTCAGTGGTTTAGTGTTGACCCATAAACCAAGAGTCCCTAATTAGATTCTCAGTCAGGGCACATGCCCGGGTCTCGGGGCTTGATCCCCTGTAGGAGTCATGCAGGAAATAGCCAATCAATGTCTCTGTGTCATTTATGTTTCTCTCTCTAGCTCCCTCCCTTCTTCTCTAAAATCAACAACTAATAATAATAATAATAATAATAATCCTATATAATAAAAGAGAAACATGCAAATTGAACGTACCTTCACTATTCCCACAATCCACACCCACCCAGCCAATCAGGGCAAGTATGCAAATTAACCCAATCAAGATGGCAGTTAATTTGCATGTCCAGGCCAGAGCGAAAACTGAAGACAGTGTAGAAGGAAGACAAGTGCTGCAGAAGGGAGTGAAGTTGCAGAGAAGCAAGCAAGTGAGCAGGGGGCGAAAGGAGGGAAGCAGGCAGGGCAGCGACTGCAGAAGGAAGCCCTAATGCAGGAATCTTCCTGAAACAGGCCTCTAGTAATAATAATAAAATGATTTTTGCATCCATCATATACAATATTTTGTTATTCTGGGAAAAGAAGAGAGTTTTTCTATAAATATATCTTAGGTACTTTGGGGTAATTATAAATACTGCACGGTCTGTCTACTTCATGTTGCAATTCAGAAATCCAAAATAATTTATTCCCTAGACTCTACTTGGATCCTACCTTTGTCATCCCATTGTTTGGGATGATTGATCTTTCTCTACTATCAGGAGCTCCACCTAACCTAGAGAGCTATGACTCAGTAGTTTTGTCCAAAGATACAAAATTTTCTATTTCACAAGACAACTATTAGGGGAAAAGAAAGCTTTTACTGCGATATCTGCTTTGTTCTATTTTTAATAAAAATCCTTACAGATAGAAAATCCTTTAAACAGAACTATTTGTCAGATCAGAATAACTCAGTGCCTCCAACTCAACAAACATGGACACTAAAGTCAGAAGTAAATCCAGCGGGCACTGCCTTTTCCCACAAAACAGACTTAGGAATGAGATGAAAATGTACAACACAGAGCTATAAACCTCTACAGTTACCTTGATTTAATCCATTAAGTCCCTGTAGGATTTTGAAAGTCTTGTTGATGCCAGATGGCTGTTTTGATTAATAAGATGATGCAGAAATTCAATGTGTCAAATCCAGGGCTACTTATCATTATTTAAATTAGCCACTTAAAAATGCTGCATTGTGAATAAACCAAGATGGTGGCATAAGATAGACACCTGAATGCAGCCTACCACAGCAAATTTGAATTTAAAACTGAAAAACAGGGGAAACATCACCCTGAAGCGCCAGACAACTGGCTGAGAGGAGGCTCTACCATCTGGGAAGGAGAAAGAAAGCACGCTGAACCTCAGGAATTGTGAAGGTGCTGAGAACAGTGCGCGCGAAAAGGCGGCCGCCCAACTTCGCTGCTTGCTTGCGGAGCATGGAGAGGGCGGGCCGAGTTCGCTACCGCTTACTCCCTGTGCGGAGAGAGTTGACAGCTAATACGTGGCTGGCTTTCTTATTTGGGAGGAAAACAGAACCACCCTATTGCACTGATAGACGGCCCCAGACAGGGAGAGGCCAGACTGTCAAGCAGTCGACAGAGATCTCCTGGAGGTGTGTGAAACCAGCGGCCATTACTGTGGGACTCAGAAACCAGACCCTCGTAGGGAGGGGCTGAATAAAGCTTGTCTGCACCACCTGAGACTCCTCTCCCCTCTCCAAGCAGAGCACAGAAGCCCTTTCAGTGGCTAGCTTCCTTGTTTGCTGCCAATAGGACTCTCCTAGGGAGGGGCAGGCAGGAATCTAAAGCTTGTCTGCAACCAATTGTGCAGGATTCAACAAAGCTTGTCTGTGCCACCCCGAGACTCCGCCCCATTCAAACGGAATACAGAAACCATCCTAGCTGAGACACTTCTGATCCTCATAGCCAATTGGCTTGGAGATCAATGCTTCCCAGTGATACCAACAACAAGCAAGGCTTAACAAGACTGCACACACAGCCACAAAGGGCTACACACCAAGACTGTCCACCACAGGTAACTGGGAGGCTGATTCATTGAACCATATAGGACACCTTAGCACACAAAGCCACCCTACCAACTCAGGGAAGCTGTGAAAATGCCGAGACAAGGAAATAGATCACAAACAAAAGAAATGAAGGAAAAGAAGAGACTAGATATAGAGTTCAAAACCACACTTGGAAGGTTGTTCAAGAATCTCCTAGAAAAGGCCAATAAAATAAATGAGACCTATGAGGATATGAAAAGGGATCAACTAGAAATAATAAGGAATCAACAAAAAATAATAAGGGATCAACAAGAAATAAAGAATACATTGTCTGAAATAAAAAATATTATACAGAGTCCTAAAAACGGAATGGAAGATTGCAAGAATCAAGTCAAAGATTTGGAACAAAAAGAGCCAGAAGACACTCCTCCACAGAAGCAAGAAGGCAAGAGAATCCAGAAAGTTGAAGATAATGTAAGAAAACTCTGGGACAACTTCAAGGGAACCAACATCAGAATTATGGGGGTCCCAGAAGATGACAGAGAACAAGATACCGAAAACATATTGAAAGAAATAGTAACGGAAAACTTCCCCCACCTGGTGAAAGAATTAGACTTACAAGTCCAGGAAGCGCACAGAACCCCAAACAAAAGGAATCCAAAGAAGACCACACCAAGACAAATCATAATTAAAATTCCAAGAGCAAAAGACAAAGAGAGAATATTAAAAGCAGCAAGAGAAAAGCAGGTAATTACCTATAAAGGAGCACCTATACGATTGTCAACTGATTTCTCAACAGAAACCATGCAGGCCAGACAGAAATGGCAAGAAATATTCAAGGTGATGAATAGTAAGAACCTACAGCCAAAAATAATCTACCCAGCATAGCTATCATTCAGAATCGAAGGCCAGATAAAGAGCTTCACCAATAAAAAAAAACTAAAGGAGTTCATCACCACCAAACCAGAATTATATGAATTGCTGAAGGGGGTTCTTTTGGAAGAGAAAGTAAATAAAGATAAAAACTATGAACAGCAAGTACGTAACTATCAACATTTGAATCTAAAAACCAAAAAAAAATTTTTTTTAATCTGATGAACAATATTAACTGGTGAATATAATAGAATCAGAGGTATGGAAGGGGAGTTAACTAATGATTCTCAGGGAAAAGGGGAGATAGGGATGTGGGAAGAGACTGAACATAAACTGTACCTATGGATGAGGACAATGATAGGTGGGGAAAGGGAAGAGGGTGGGGGGGAACCTGGTGGAGGGGAGCAACGGAGGGGGGTAGGGGAAAAGAGGAATATCTGTAATAATATGAACAATAAAGATTTTTAAAAAAAAAAGAAAATTTAAAAAAAGAATGCTGCATCTTTCAAAGTGGGATTTGTACTGCAGAAACTGTGAGGGTCATTTCAACAATTTAAAAAAAAATAATACTCAACTCTGAAAGAGTAAATCCTTTAGTTAAAAAAGGATAAATATAAAATTATACTACCGCATTATAATATTTGTCAGTTATTGCTATTGATTTTGTGACTAGCTTTCTCTCAATTCCTATTAATATTATTATTCATTACTTTCAATTGTGTACATTAGGCAAGATGCAAGGAGCACATACCTAGTGGTATATACCACTAAGAGAATGCTCCTTGCTTTTCTAGTCCATCAATGGATACTTTCTTAACTCTAGGGAAGAAAAGATCCATAGGAATTATGTTCCAAAAACTAAAGCAAGAACTTAAGGATGAGCTTTAGTAAAGTTCCTTCTAAGAACTCTAATAAAGCTATAGGAGTATCTTTATTGCAGGTGCCAGGTGCTGGTAAATAAAATGGTATAAATTAATGGACCAGACAAGACCACAGCCTAATGAGATTTTTTACTCACCCACTGACAGATTGAGACAGAGATCTGTGACTTTATTCTTTTATTCATGCACCTGCTATCTGTATCACACTGTGTAGAAAGTTCTAAGAAAGATGTACCAAACACTCATCCTGAATAACCAAAATAAGACTAGCTGAGGCAAATTCTAATAACCAAGAATTTACAGAAAAAGTCACATTGACACTGATAGGAAGGGCAGAGATACCAAAAGGGCTGGCACCACTCCTGTAGGTGGTGGCTGAGTTCCAGAGGGATATCTCAGCTGAGGGGTGTTCCCCTGAAAAGTGAGGCATCTCAACCCCAATCCAGGCTCTCCAGCTGAGAGCACCAGAGTCAGGAATAGGTGCCTACTTACCATCTGGCTGTGAAATGACACTCTACCCTTAAATGGCACACTAGATCTGCTGCATTTAATTGATATCCTCAGATCACTTTATTTCAACACAGTAAAATATACATCTTTCCCAGGTGAACATGGCACATATTCTAGGATGGAACACATGTTAGGACACAAAACAAGTCTCAGTAAACTTAAGATTGAAATCATATCAAACATCTTCTTTGACCATAATGGTTTGAAACTAAAAATCAATTATTAAAACAAAAAACAAGAAACTGAAAAATGCCAAAACCAGTTTGGCTCAGTGGATAGAGCATCGGCCTGTGGACTGAAGGGTCCCAGGTTTGATTCCGGTCAAGGGCATATACCTTGGTTGTGGGCACATCTCCAGTGGGGGGTGTTCAGAAGGCAGCTGGTCGATGTTTCTCTCTCATCAATTTTTCTGACTCTGTATTCCTCTCTCTTCCTCTCTGTAAAACTCAATTAAAAAAATAAAAATAAATAAAAAATAATATATATATAGCCAAATAAATAAATAAAATCAAAGAAATTCAAAGCATTTTAAGAAAACATTATGACTGTTGAAGCATCATCTTGTACACCAAAAAAAGTGCAGGTTTGCCCAGCCAGCATTGGTTTGAGCATCCACCTATGAACCAGGAGGTCACAGTTTGATTCCTGGTCAGGGAACATGCACAGGTTGTGAGCTTGCTTTCCAGGGTGGGGTGAGCAGGAGGCAGCTGATTGATGATTCTCTCTCATCCTTGATGTTTCTATCTCTCTCTCCTTCTACCTTTTTTCCTCTGAAATAAATTTTTTAATATTTATAAAAAGGTATCAATGGTATATTTCATAGAACTAGAACAAATATTCTATAAATTTATATGGAACCACAAAAGACCCCAGTTAGCTATAACAATCTTGACAAAGAAGAACAAATTTGGAGTAATTATGCTGAAGGGTCCTGGTTTCCATCCTGGTCAAGGGCACATGCCTCAGTTGCAGGCTCAATCTTCAGATCTGGTATGGGCCTGAGAGGGAGGCAAACCAGTCAGTGTGTCTCTCTCTCTACCCCTCCCTTGCAGTCTCTCTAAAAATCAATGGAAATAATATCCTAGGGTGAGAATTAACAAAAACAAAACAAAATGCTTTTTATTGAAAGGAATCCAAAAAGGATGCTATGAGGTCCAAAAGTCCAGAGTTCTTGTTTCCTACCCAATCTTTGAGAGTTGTTTATATATTCACAGGGTACACTCACCTTTGACTAGCAAGTCAACCTCAGAATTTTAGGAAAACCAAAGCAGAAAGGATTAGACAAAAGCCAAATATTTTAGTATGGCATTTTTTAAGGGTTTTTTGGGGGGGTTTTTTGTTGTTTTTTTTTTGGGGGGGGGGTAATGGTTTTGTTTTTGTTTTGTTTTTTTAAGAAAGAAATCAAATAACAGTAGCATCTGCTATTTCAATCACAAAATCAGATCATGTTTTATAAGATGACATTATGGCAACAATTATCAGTGTTATCAGTTAAACAAATGTCAGGCTATAGAATTTGCAGCTGAGGGACAGAGTCAGAAAATGGCACGCTACCAAGCACAGCAGAATAAGTGCAATTAACATGTGTATTACACTTGGGTCACTCCATGGACTGCACAGAGGCAGAGGGATAGAGAGGTGACCTTTCACTCTGCCCTTCAGTCCTACCATTTTCTGATTCTGTGAACTGGGGCTTTTCAGAAATAAATCTGATTTGATACATACAAATTTGACCTGTTGCTACCACCCATTTCTCTAGTATCAAATCCGTGTCTAAAGTGAATACTCAAGAAAAGTTAATACTGTATAAGGGAAGCCAGGTGTCCACTCATATGTAAGTAACTACTTCTAATAAACTATTAGATTATTCATGGATGAAAAGCTGTCATTTTCTGACAGTGGCTGAGCACTTAGTAAAGAAAGAAATATTATCTTTTTTTCCATTTTAAGAAAAAGTCTTGTCATGACCAAGGGAAGAGCACCTGGGCCCGTGAGCTCTTCCTTTGTTAGTTGGCTCTTTTCACCAAAGACCTTCTGAAGCAAGGAAACGCCCGATATAATCCTGTTGTTAGTTTTTTATAGAAACCCAGAAGTGTAAAAATCATCCCATAAATTAGTTTACTTTGGGACCTTCTTATTACCAGTGATGATGAAGGGGTATTTCTCGAAGCTCTGAGTTTTCCCACTCCTGGGACATGGAGATTTCCTAATTTGTGCCTTCATTAAGTTATTACAAACCAATTCTTAAATCACAGAACACTGATGTCTGTTCTCAAGAAATTACCTAGATCTGGAGACATAGAAGCATCAAACAGACCTTCCTCAGAGGGAAGGCAGGGGAGGGGAAGGTAAGAGATCAACCAAAGGACTTGTATGCATGTATATGAGCGTAACCCATGGACACAGACAGTAGGGGATAAGGGCATGTGCTAGAGGGTGGAAACGGCAGGGGAGGACAATGGGGGGGGGGGGGGGGGAAGGAGACTCATGTAATACTTTAAACAATAAAGAATTTAAATTTTTTTAAATTACCCTTCATCAAAGGCGTTTTCTTCCTCTCTCTGTATTCAGATCCTTTTTCATGTTAATCTTGGCTTTATTCTTTTTCCTCCATTTGTTGCTTAAGTTTTACATATTTCCAGTCTTGCAAATGTAGTGACTCTAAGCTGAGCAGCCTCAACTCACAGCTGCTTTTATTAGTGTCAATCTTGTTCTCAAACACCCTTCACCTGCCTCTCTCCAAGGCCTGCCTACCTTCCCCCTTCAGGCTGATTCCCCACTAACCTGGACCAGGTGCTGCAGTTCAGAGGCAGACGTGCATCAAGGGGCTTGACACTATACATGAGCAGTTTGAGAATATCGCCAAATTCTTAGTCAGAGAATCTGTGTTGAGGATTATGTTAAACACTTTTGAATGATATCTCACTTGATTCCCCCAACAGTGCTATGAAGTAGATAAAGATACTAGTCTTGTTTGAAGCAAGGAAGTAAAACTCAGATAAATTAAATACTATCTTTCAGGTTTATATGACTAGTGAAGAGAGAAATCAAACTTCAAGATGCCAAATTGCATGCTTTTCTCACCTAAGCCGTCAGCTAACTCAGTCAGGTTGCGCGTATTTCCCTTCAATCATCCCACCACAAATCAAAAACATTTTCTGAAAGATTTTTCTGATTAATCAAAAATCTCATTTCCAGACCAGTTCACTTTCTCCTGAGTGAGAGTCAGCACTCATGAATTTGGTCCTTCTCACCAGACTAAAACTCCCTTTTAAGGTGACCAGACATCCCGCTTTGGGCGGGACAGTCCCGATTTATAACAATTTGTCCCGCGGTGTTTTAAAACAAAGTCCCGATTTTTGGAAAGACATCCCAAAAGCGGGACGTCTGGTCACCTTACTTAAAATCAAAGATTTGTTTTGTGGCCTTTGAACAGAGCCCAGCTCAAGATAGCAGGTGATTCAATATCAAGAAAGTCATGTTCTCCAGCTGACTGCTCTGCCTTTAGGCATGGTAATCTTGTTTTCATGTTGATTTCCACTATAATTTGAAATAATTGTGTCCTCATGTGTAATTACTCCCTATAATTGGCAATGGATTCCTAATTACTTAATTTTCTCTGCCCTGTTTTCTTTGACAAATAGTTAATAATGTGTAAAATAAGTGTATGTACTTTTAGAACTGGCTTATGGAAGCAATCCCTTGGCAAATCCATTTAGAAGAGATTGCTTTTGAAAACCGTCTTTTTACTTTTGTGTGTGTTTGTGTGGATTTTCTTATATCAGTTTTTACAAACACGGAGCTCCTGTGGTCTAGATAAACTCCAGTTCCCAGAAAGGACCACTTATCTTGTCAGCACAGAACTCAGTGACAAATGAAAGAAAACGTAAATCTGAATTTCCACAAAGTCTAAGAATAAACACGTCAGAAAATTAAATTTTGTTTATCCAGGCGTTTCTACTCAAATGGCAGGTTGTGATGCTAGAAAAATAACATCCAAAAATTATATCTACTTGATACAGTTGGTTTAGAACAAAGCAAGCTAAATACGGAGGGGAAACGCTATGATACATTGACAACAGCAAAGGATGTGTCATACATGTCGGAGAAGTGCGAGAGAAATATCATTATGACTAAAGGTAATAATCAGGAAACTACTTCACTTCAGTTACAGCTGTCAGAGAAGATGAAATGGGAAGCGATTTGGAGTTTGATCTTTTTCCTTTCCTAAATGAAAAAACAAACCTGTTACAGTAGAAAGCCTAATTTACTGTAGTATGTTTTACTCTATGCAACTTCCAGAAAATTGAAAAGGCATTTGTCACCCGGTTCCTGCAGTGTACTTTATTGAACTGTCTCTCTCCCTTTTGCTGTGCTGTAGCAAAAGGTATTTAAATATTCACATTTGCATTTTTATTGTAAGTCTGACAGGCAGCTGCATGCTGATAGTTCAACTGTGTTCCGCCCCCACACCCCTCAAATTCCAACATTATTAAACTGTGTAGTTGTCAAGATGCTTCAAAAGAGAATATCCCGTCAGTAAATCTTTTAGATTTATTCTATGTAGAATCAGAAGGATGGGGTAATGGAGGGAGAGATCATATATGAAAAGACTTAGGAAAGTTTCTGGCATTAATAACAGCTCAATAAGTGGTAGCTACTGCTACTGTGAATTTCATTACTTAAAGGACATGACATCTTATTCCAGAAGGCCAGCAATGGGCGTGGTTAAGTCTGCCAAGTTGGGGTTGGAGAGAAGGGAACACTTGTGCCAGGAGTAGTTTACTCAGAAAGGACCATATGGTTTAGTCTCTGTCTTTGAATTGAACCTCCAATTCTAAATTAATGGCAAAAAGTAAAAAGTATATTTTCCAAGTAATAAAAGGACATTTTTGTTTTGTTTTGTTTTTAATTTAGGTAGTCTGTAAATATATTTGTCTTCTCTGAGTAATAGGTGCTGAAATGTAAAGTGTAGGTTCAGCCCTGGCTGGGTGGCTCAGTTGGTTGGAGTGTTTTTCTGTACACCGAAAGGCTGCAGGTTCAATCCCAGGTCAGGGCACAGTGTGGAAGGCAACTGACTGATGTTTCTATCTCACATCAAGTTCTTTTTCTCTCCCCTGCCCCCACTTTGCACTTTATATGTAAATAAAATATTAATTTTATTAAATATTTTATCCTTGGGTGAGGATAAAATATTTAATAAAATAAAATAAAACAGGTCCATAGGTATATGATTTTTGTCCAGTCATATACTATAGATGAGGACAGTGGGGGGGAAGGGGGGACGGTAAGGGCAGAGAGTGGAGTGGGGACCAGGTGGAGGGGAGCTATGTGGGGGGCAAAAGGAGAAATAATTGTAATAATCTGAACAATAAAGATTTATTTAAAAAAAAAAAAAAAACATAAGTCCATCTGACTGTCTGAAAATTGCCTATAATGTTCAGAGGATAACTCTTGATTTTAAATTGATTCTGCACTCATATTTAAACCCATTTAAGTGATCAGAATGCCTTTTTGTTAAAAGAGAAAGAGAGAGAGAGAGAAATTTTTTATTAGAAATACTAGAGGTAGAAATATAATAGTCTAGAAACATGGCTATGGGAACATGAGGTTTTTTGTTTGTTTGTTTGTTTTTAATATATTTTATTTATTTTTCACAGAGAGGAAGGGAGAGAGACAGAGAGCCAGAAACATCAATGAGAGAGATCATTGACCAGCTGCCCCTTGCACACCCCCCATCGGGTACGTGCCCACAACCAATGTACATGCCCCTGACCGGAATCGAACCTGGAACCCTTCAGTCTGCAGACCAACGCTCTACCCCTGAGCCAAATCAGCTTCGGCGGGAACATGAGTTTCAAACAACTCCCAACCATGAAAAATGGAGTTAACTCATAGAAATCACATAGAGTAATTATGTACACCACAGGCAGTAAAAAACATTGAATTTACCAAGCTTTATATCACAATCACTCAAAAATGGGGGTTCTAGTTTCTTTTTTATGTGAATTTGTTTAAGTGTCCACATACTAGGACTAAATTCTCATAAACTGACTCTCCAGACCTGAGGCTAGTTCAACTAACAGAAATCCAGTTCAAACTTGTAAGATTTCCAATCTACAAAATGCAAAATAGAAATATAGTTCAGAAAGAAACCTGGTTGCTGGGTAATTTGTCCTTATATATAAGAAGGATGCATTAAGCACCAACATAAATATTAACCAATTTTTAAACTACTTGTATTTCATTTAGTATAAATTCCAATATCACTCTTTAAATCCTAGAGTAAGAATATATCAATTAGTAAACTGCAGTGTGAATCATGTGAAAACATTTATATTCTCTCAATAAATACTGCATTAGAGTTAGTCCATTATATCAGAAAATTCCTCCCAATTCCAATTAAGGTATATTAGATATGCATGAAGTAACATTGGCATGATAAATGCCAAATAAATTAATTACTACCCACCACTTTACAAAAAGACTAAAAGAAAAATAGAAACACATTAAAATACAATTTGGGAAGAGGAAGTTCCCACCTTGTTTATTTCACCATGGGGAGCTGGATTGTTGTTTTTTTCTCACACTTTTGAGATTTATATAAATTTATATCACCCAAATGTACAATAGCTCACTGTTTAGTTGCCTTTTGTTGCTTCTCTACTTGATTTTCCTTTATCCTTTTTTTGAAAACAAATTTTTTTGACTTTAGAGAAGAAGGGAGATGGAGAAACATCAATACTAAGAAAGAATCACTGATCAGCTGCCTCCTGCACGCCCCCTACTGGGGATTGGGCCCACACCCTGACATATGCCCTTGACCAGAATTGAACCTAGGACCCTTCAGTCCGCAGACTGATGCTCTATCCACTGAGCAAAACTGGCTAGGGCTCCTTTATCCTTTTTTTAATTGAAGCTTGCTACATAATGAAGTCTGAATAAAACACTTCAAAAATATATTTTTTAAGTATTATATTTCTAGGACCATAAACAACTTCCCCAACAATGCTTATTTACCACTGTTAAAGTGTATTGCCACTAGTGGTATTACTAGTAATAACGAAAATGACATAGAAAGTGTGTGTGCGTGTTTTTACATTTTTATTGATTTAAGAGAGGAAGGAAGAGGGAGAGATAGGAACATCAATGATGAGATAGAACCATTGATCAGCTGCCTCCTGCATGCCCCCAGCTAAGGATTGATTCCACAACCCAGGCATGTGCCCTTGACCGGAATCTAACCCGGGACCCTTCAGTCCACAGGCCGTATCCACTAAGCCAAACTGGCTAGGGCAGAAAGTGTGTCTTGATAATAAAAACAGTCCTCAGGGGGAGTGGAAGATATAAAGTGAACATTTGAATATCAAATAAGGTTTCATAACAGTATATCTGCATATAAATTTAAAGTCTTGAAAAGCAATAAATATTGCACTTAGGAGTTTCAACATGAGCTTCAAAGACAATTTTACATTTGGCTGAATACAATCTAAACACATACAAAGTCCTATTCAGCACCCTAAAAAAAGCTGATCCAAGGAATGATATATTTACTTTTGCACACTCAACTAAAAACTCACACATTTTTAAATATACATTTTTATTGGAAAATTTTTTACCAAATGCAAGAATATGAATTTGTTTAAGCATCCAATGCTAGGAATTAGTTTAAATCTCATGATCCATGAAAGAAGAAGTTAAGCTCCAATCTCTCAATTTCCTAATTGCATTTGGAATAAAGCTGTTACCATACTTATAAATTGTAATAAGTAGTATAACATATATGGTTAATTATTGGTCATGGTAATTAAGGAGCAGTAAACCACCTATGGAACATTTACAGAGTTGACGCAATGGACTGCACAACAGAAGACACCAGGTGTACAGGCGCATGTCCCCGGAGCTGGAGTGGGGTCCAGTGAGCCTGCTGTCCATGGCCAGGTTGCTTGAGGCCTGGGTCCTTTGTGTGGGACCTTGCCAGAGTGGAAAAACTGTTTTGGTCCCAACCTCCTGACAGAATATTCTGGCATCACCGACTACAACCCAAACCAAGAAGGGGGATCCTGGAACTTGAGAACCCACACACTACCAGCAACAACAAAGGCATAGATGAGAATTTGAGCTCTGGGAGTGTAGTGCCAACCCAAAGTTTGAGTCTTGCTGGTCATTGCTGATGCAGGATTCTCACAGAGTAGTGATCATCTTCAATGCTTACATCCAAAGTCACCTGAAGAAAATCCAGATGTGGTATTCCTGCTTTACTCAGCAGCAGTTCTTACAAAATACCGTGGCTGATAATTATACACCACAAACCGGGCTCTGGAAGGAATAAAGGAAACCTGCCTTTGTCTCCACCCTTGAACAAGCTAAAGCTGGTGCGGTGGAATCTTGAGGGTGACCCTGAAGGCATCCAGATGGAATTTATAAAGTATTTAAAAAGCAGAATCAACTCTGTCTGATAACAGAGAAGGGGAGATGTCAGTTATTACCTAACTAGCCTTTGTCTGGGCTCTTCCATAGCCTAAGTGAGGTCAACTTCTTTCCCAATGCAGATTTGAAATCTTAACCTGGCTACTGATATTTTCTTCTCCCAGTGGATTGTAAAGAAATTTTCCTTATCTGCTCGAAGGAAGCAGTCACCCAAGGAGTTGAATCATTCCATCTAATCTCTATCTTAACCTAACCCTATATTTCCCAGGGAGCAATACTTTGGTATTTACTAATCCAATGTTCCTGGTGACTTTATAGAAACTAATGAACATGAAGAATGAGAATCTACTGTGTCTCCATCTCTTGCAGTTTAAAGGTTTTTCTGGTTAGTTCAATCTCTAATAAATATTTAATTAATTTAAGATTGCAATCACACACACACACACACACACACACACACACAAAATAGGGCCACTGCCAAAGATTTATAAAAATTAACTAGCTCTACCCAAGATAATATGCACAAATCTGCTATCTATTAGCACTATTAACAAAATATTAGCTTATCTTAAACATCTTATATATGTCATTTTAAATATTTAAAAACTCATCTTTTTTCTTTCAGATGCAATTTTTACAAATCTAGAGATAGAATTTTGTTATTATTTTTTATGTGAGGGTAGTATTTTTTTATTAAATTATTATCTTTGTATTATACATATACCATTGTCCCCCCCTCCCATACATGCCCTCCTTCCCCAGAGTTTTGTGTCTATTGGTTGTACTTATATGCTTGTATACAAGTCCTTCGATTGATCTATTATCTCCCCCAGATCTCCCTGCTCTCCCCGCTGTAATTTGACAGTCGCTTGTTGCTTTACTGTCTCTATATCGATATCTATCTTTTGGTTCTTCAGTTTATAATATTCTTTATCATCCATAAATAAGTGAGGTCATGTGGAGTTTGAGGGTAGTATTTTTTATTCTTTCTTGTTGAAAGTAGTGATAGAACTTTTAAAGAGCCATACATGACTGCCCATGGCTAACTACAACTTTAGAATATCAAAAGTTTATCCTTGGAACAATCTCAAAAGAAATTTCAATTTATAAACTTTATCTAGTTGTAAAAATTACTAAAAAGTGACATAGTTAATGTTACATGCTGGCAGATTCTAAAAATTATTTTTTTTAAAAAATACATTGTTGGCCGAAACTGGTTTGGCTCAGTGGATAGAGCTTTGGCCTGTGGACTGGAGGGTCCCGGTTCGATTCCGGTCAAGGGCATGTACCTTGGTTGCAGGCACATCCCCAGTGGGAGGTGTGCAAGAGGCAGCTGATTGATGATTCTCTCTCATCGATGTTTCTAACTCTCTATCCCTCTCTCTTCCTCTCTGTAAAAAAATCAATAAAAAATATATTTTTAAAAAAATACATTGCATTACTTCTCAAAATTGCCTCCCATTCCTATAAAAAGTCTTTAGTTTCCCGCCATTTCAGTGTTACATTGGTAAACTAACAGTTTTCATGTGATCATAGATGCTGACAGGTACATATGCCAGAGTTAACTCAGGCCAACCACAGGGGAGCTTGAATTGTTTTCCTTTTAGAGCAAACAAAAGATAGTCTGGGGATTCTGAGTGATATTCCGTGTTTCCCCAAAAATAAGACATCCTCCGAAAATAAGATCTACTTACAGGTTTCCTTCTGAGTGAAATATAAGGCATCCACCTGAAAATAAGGCCCCCCTAGACTAAACATGAGATATTTGGTCCACTGATTCTGAAAGAAATGGAGTCATAAGAAATTCACCAGGAAATTCAGGAATTGGATTGTTATGATGATGTTCCAGAAGATGATGACATGATTGTCATTGAATAAATGAGTAAATTCTTGATACTGTAGGATTCACAGTTTGTCTGGTTTGTGTTGACAACTACTGTACTACTGTACCGTATACAGGTAATAAATTTCCTTTATTTAAATTTAACAATAAATATGTACCATATTCTTCTTCATGAAAAAATAGTACATCCCCTGAAAATAAGACCTAGTGCATCTTTGGGAGCAAAAATTAATAAAAGACACTGTCTTATTTTCGGGGAGACAGGGTAGTACACTATACACACGCACATACCTTTCTAATGACTTGAGTAGCAAAACATCCCTTCCTTCTCCATGAGCCCTTCTTCATAGCTAAGTAGGCCCCCTTCCACATGTGACTTCCTGCAATAAAGGTCTGAAGCTGCACCATCATTTAGTTTAAGCAGCCTGGGCCCTTAGGTCATCCTGCATGAGTTTAAGGCACCACTCTGCTACTTATTGACTGTGCAATCTTATATATGTCACTTATCCTTCTGAGCCTCAATTTCCTCCTCTCTACAAAAGGATATAATATTAACTGCCAAATAAATATTAAAATTATGTACACCTATATATGAAAAATGCTCAGAAAATTGTAAATAATAAATTTTAATGCTTATATTTTCTGTGTATGTATGTATGTAGATTGCTAAAATATGTTTATAATATATATTTATATAAATACATATCTATATATCTATATAATTTATATACCTATAGATATATTATATAAAGATATAAATACACACATGTGTGTGTATAGTGTATCAGTGGTCAGCATATTTTTCTGTAAAGACCCACATAGTAAATAGTTTAGGGTTTGAGAGCTATACATTCTCTATTACATTTACTCGACTCTGCTATTTCAGTGCAAAAGAAATTGTAGGCAGTACATAAACAAAGAAGCTTTGCTGTGTTTCAATAAAACTTTATTTAGCAAAATAGGCAGAGGACAGCTAAGTGAGGCCTGCAGTGAGGGCTGGTCATTTCTGCTACCAACTGTGTGTGAGCTGTCTGCATGCCGGTGGCCTGATGCCACACCCTCACCATAGCTGCGTTGATGTGTCATAGCCATCTTGTACCAACCGAACTACTGGAATTCCAGTCGTAAATGAAGTACTCAAGGCTCTTCAGCACACAGGATGGCTACATTGACCTTCAGTTTAAGAAAAGCCCTCTTGGGATCCCATATAAAATCACAGCGCTTACTACAGAGCTGTTTTTAATTGGCGACTCTCTCATCATCAGGGGTGCCCTCCTGCACGGCTACATCAGCAAAGAAGTGCGGGGAGACTGGGCCATCCCCTACAGATCACTGGCATCCTGGTGTTCCTGCCAGGATTTTACTACCTGCACATCGCTTACCATGCAAACAAAGGCTACAGGGTTACTCCTCCAATGACATTACAGGCTTTGATGACTAGCACCCACCTCAGACCTGAGAAGAGTCAGATGAAACTGAGCCCAGCTTTCAGGCATTGAGTAGAAATTGGCTAAGGGCTAAGGAAGTCTGCTGCTGGAAGATGTCTAGCAAAGCAATGGCCAGGTTTTGTGTGCCCATCCTAAAGAGGTGAACTGAACTTACTAATGGCTAATTAGGTCATGCTCCATTTTTCATCTCCTAGACCTGGCAAAAAAAAAAAGAAAAAAAAAGCCTGTGACAAATTTTTCTACATGAACCTGTATCATGGAAGAATAGCAATGTTAATTGTATGGGGAAATAGGAGGTTGGTCTGTAGTGGGAAGTGTTGCTGCCACCACCCTTTTTAGAGATGAGCATGTTTTTTTCTTTTAAATCGTTCTCACTGTCAGTTTGTTCTGGGGCAAAGGGAAGAAGGCAGTATGTCAGCTTTCTTATTACTAGGTGATTTATGTTGAAAATATATAAGTATCTTATCCTCTAGACTCATCTCTTAATTTCATGTTCTAGTGGAAGACCTTGGCAAAATCAAATGTCAGTGTGGTGCTTTTATGATATTTTTACTTGCTTTCTTATTAACAGCAACCAGGAATTTTTTAAACCTCAGAGCAAGCTTTCAAAATGTAAAAACTTTCTCTGTTCACCAATTCTTGGCCATTTCTGATTTGTTTCACAAATATGTTGACCAGCATAAAACTTGAATCTTTATGTCCTTTATAGGTCAAGATTTTCTGTATATCATGCCTTTAACGACTGGACTTTTGGCTATTTCCTAAGGAAGAAAATAATATAGATAGAGGTTTTTGTTTAGAGTTTATAACCCTATCGTGAGCACCTTGTATTATGATGTTGTTTTGCTATATGTTGCAAGACTTGGCCTGGATCTCTAGGGGACAAGACCACCTTAGTTTGAGTCTGTTGCCTAGCTTGCAAAACATGACATATTCAAAAGAAATTAAAATATCAAAATTTAAATCCTAGGTTTAAATTGAGTTAACATTTTAATGATTATATATTTGATATTCCTCCCTAAAAAAAATATAGGTGGAGATTAGATTTGACCACTAATTCATAAGCACCAGTACAGATTTATATTTATCTATACTAATAAAAGGGTAATATGCTAATTAGACCGAGAGACCTTCTGAATATCCTTCCGGACAAAGCCATGGTAGTGGGGCCAAGGCAGAGGTGGTTAGGGGTGATCAGGCTGTCAGGGAGGGCAGTTGGGGGTGAGCAGGCTGGTGGAGGGGGCGGGAAAGGGGGGCAGGGAGAGCAGGGGGGACTGGGGAGGGTGAGCAAACCAGCAGGGAGGGCAGTTGGGGGTGAGCTGGCCGGCGGGGGGTGGGGAGGATGGGGCAGGTGGGGGCAAGCAGGCTAGTCTGGGGGCAGTTGGACGGGAGCAGCCTGTCGGGGGTGGGGGAGAGTTGGAGGCAATCAGTCCATCAGGGACAGGCAGTGAGGGGTGATCAGGCAGGAAGCGGGGGCACAAGCAGACCAGCAGGCAGACTGGTTAGGAGCGATCAGGCAGGCAGGCAGGTGAGTGGTTAGGAGCCAGCGGTCCCAGATTACTAGAGGGATGTCTGGCTGCTGGTTTAGGTCCGATCCAGATAGGCCTAAACCAGCAGCCAGACATCCCCCTAAGGGGTCCCAGATTGTAGAGGATACAGGCCAGGCTGAGGGACACCCCTCACCATGCACAAATTTTATACACTGGGACACTAGTTTAATATAAAATAGATAGAGGACAGTTAGATGAGGCCTGCAGTGAGGGCTGGTCATCTCTGCTGCCAACTATGTGTGTGTGAGCATAAATACGATTTTTTTTTAAGTTCAATTTTGCATATTTTTTAGTCCTATTAGATATATTTATGCGGAGGGTCTTTGTGAATTATCACCCAGATGAACCTTGGATAAATGTGTCTGAGTATTTTATATATGCAATGAAAATTTTTTTTCACAAAAAAAAGACTCCTTCCATTATTCCTACATAATCTTCCTAATGCAAATGTTTTTATAATCTTCTGAAGATGCAAAGATTTCCCACATTGGTAATGATAATAAAATGTAAATAACAATCATTGCCATAGTTGTTAAGCACAAATTTTATGCTAAATGTTGAATTAAGAATTCTCCCCTAACCATTACTCCATTTTGCATGTGATGAAATGCAGCTAAGAGAAGTAAAGTTCTTTGTCCAAGACCCTTAGCTAGTGGAAAAAGCTAAAACATAAATTTATTGCAAGTTGTACCTGTAATGGTAATAGATTTAGCTCAGTCAAATGCAGTGAATGAGAATTCTTCATTCCATATCAGAACTACAAGGTTCAGTGACTAGCTTAATTTCACTTATTCAAATCTATAGAGAGTTTAATACTATACAAACATATGTGGAAAAAATCATTCTTTGTCAGATTTTAAGACTTCTTTGGAAGACATAATAGCCATTTGAATATTCCCCTAAGTCCACTTTTCAATTCTTACTATATTTATTTCCCCTTCTTCATTCAAATAGCTGATCTCCCCATGATTAGGATCTTGTGTGGAATTAATTCAGCTTCTTGGCCTGACCTTAGACACTGGTTCCCCTACTCTTGTCTGAGCATCCCTTTGAAGTCATTACTGTCATCTCTTAGCAGTCTAATACCCCAGCCACCCTCTGGCAGCACAGTGACCCCAGGCTTGCTTAAACTCAGGTCTCTGTATTTTGTGGCTAAGCAGCCCTTAACTAAACAGTATTTCCCAGGAATTAGCATGCATCTCTTTTAAACTCTGTCTTTAGAAAATACTGACATACAAAAAGAAAAATCCCTATGTGAAGAAATTGGAATATTGAATTGTTGCCTCTTTTTATCTAGTGATTGAGAGTTATTAATTTCCTAGACATTCACTGTGCTATTATTAATCCAAAAATATCTAAAATAGTTTAATATTTAGAGTTCATATGAATGGACTGATGCATTGTTAACTAATGAGAAATAAATACTTCCATAAAAATTCCAATATGTTTAGCGATTAATTGTACCATTACATGAAAAAACATACAAAAATATTATATAGCCTTTGAACTTTAAAGTAATATTTTGAATTACATTTAATAGCTTTTATATAGCTTATGTTTCAAATTTATTTTTTAAATAAATTTAAATTTTCCCAATAATTATTTCCTGAAATAGATTACTTTTATCAAAACTTCAATTATTATACTTGGCCAGTGTTTCTCAGAAGTTGAGCATCAATCTATAAACCAGAAAATCACAGTTCAATTCCTGATCAGGCTACATGCCTGCATTGTGGGCTCAATCCCCAGTAGGGGACATGCAGAAATACGTTTCTCTCTCTCTCTTCCTCTCCCTTCCTCTCTCTCTAAAATAAATAAAAACACTTAAAAAATAAATTGTTATATAATTATGTGTTAATGTAACTTCAGTGAGGGCAGGGACCTGATCAATCAGTCTTATTTACTGTTGCATATCTAACACTGAGATAGTGACTAACACATATAGATGCTCAATAAATGGGTTCTAAGTAAAGAAAAACTACCAAAAAATCAAGTACTATCAATTCTTATCATGAATAAAAACAAGAAAAGAATTGATAAAAGTCATTATAAACTAATCAAATAAATGATTAGATACTTTTTACCTTGGAGTAAGAGAAAATAGAATTCTGTTCTACTTCTGCAATAGAATTATTTAAAGGTCACTCCTCTACAATGCATGTTAATCTAGCTGCTGTTCTCACTTGTCTATAGAAAGAGAGTTTGGCTGGTATATCATTGTCTAGGACTGTACAGTGCAAAACAGTACTCATTTGCCACATACAGCTATTTAAATTTAAATTGATTAAATTTAAAATTCTGTTACTCATTTGCATTAGCTATATTTCAAGTGTTCAGTAGTCACATGAGTCTAGTGGCTACCATATTAGACAGTAAAGATATAGAACATCTCTGCTGGAAGCTAATTCCAGCATATCATAATAAATGCAAAAAGTCCTCAAAGGTTGATGGGCTTCTATATTCAGCAGGACTGAAGATACATATTATTGCCTGCTGGAATAGCTGAAAGCATTTCCCCAAACCTGAAAATCTGCTGACTTTATTGCCTGCTACTGGAACAGTGAAGGCAGTTCCCCCAACCTGACAATGCCTACTATATACCAAACCTTACCTTTGATATGTATATTTGTTTTGCTTTAGGGAAATTTGTGGTATGATAATAAAAAGCTAGGGGTCCAGAGATTCCAACAACTTGGTTACTGAAGCTAGGTCTCCTATAGCTCCCTAAATGTCTTCCAAATTTATATTTCACGTCTAGTTTTTTTTATCAATTTGCACATCAGCCCTTTCTCCAGGCTTTTGAACCCAGGCCACAAGAGCTGTGATCTCACACATCTCCATCATCATAGATAATTCTATCATACAGTTCTGTTCCACACCATGTGCCATTAAAAGGAGTCAGAATTTTATAAATGAGAGGAATAAGACACAGCATGTACACACACACACACACACACACACACACACACAGTTAAATAAATTGCCCTACATTATAGCTTCTAGAGGAGCCAAATCAGTTTTGTTTCTCATAAATCTCACTTCCTCCAAGTATTTTCATTTATTAAGTTAGTACAGATAACTGTGTAATTAATACACTTAGATTTAGCAACCATTGGAAAACCCCAGCACCATTTGATATTATAAGTCACTATTTTTATGTAATGCTTTCAAAACACAATACTGTCTTATTAAGTAGATTCTGCCAAATCCTGACATTTATGGACTTGCATATTTCTCTTCTGGGCATTGTTAAAAATCTTGTAACTAGTTGACGATTTGCCTTTAGAATTGGTTGTGTGCTGGAATTTAGTAACACGTCAGTCAAGCTACAATCACCAAGGGAAATATGCATTTTATTTCCAAGTACCCATAGAAGCAGCATTACCCAAACTAGCAGGTCTGTGATATAAAATTATTCCCTAGACTCTGCACTTCATGAAAGTACCTAATAGACAGAGATTGATTCACCAATTAGATGAAATCTTCATTTTCCTAAACCAAAAAATAAGCTGAGTGAGGCTTATTTAGCTGGGAATTCCTAGTTAAATTATAGAAAGTGAGACATAAACAGGGCAAATACCATTGCATGATGACTAATTACAAAAATGAATTACTTTATCATAAAATTAGAGGTTGATTTAAAAACACATCTGGGAATAAAAACAAAACAAAGCTTAAAGTGAAAGGAACACCAACATACATATATGTACATATAGATGTACTACATCTAGTTTATTTATTTATTTATTTATTTATTTACTAGTGTATAGAGAGAGAGAGACAGGGAGAGGGGTGGAGGGAGAGAGAGAAAAACATCAATCAGTTGCTGCACATGCTCAGACTGAGATTCAAACCTGAAACCTGGGTATGTGCCCTGATGGAGAATTGAACCCGCAATTCTTTGGTGCACAGGATGACACTCCAACAATCTGAACCACACCAGCCAGGGCAACATCTAGGTCTGCATAGTTGTATTTGCTAATTACTGTTGAACCCAAGAAGAGTATACCTGCCAAAAAGATTGGGCTCAAATCTGTAATCTGAGTCTAGCAACCATTTTTCACAGAATCTCTCAGGCACTTTGCATTTCAATGAAAAGCCATAGGCTGGTCTGCCAAGCCTCCAGCTTGCTTCTGCTGAGTAACCCTTATAAGAGAGCACCTAGGATCCAAATTTGAGCAAAAGAACTGACACTTTCCCTGTCCAATCAGAGCTGTACAGCTATATCCTTATTTGCATCCTCACCATCCAATCAGACCAACTTTATTCAGATCAATCAGGATGATACTATTTGGTCAACCAAAAAGTATTTGGAGTCCTCATTTGCCTCCCCAGTCTCTCTGTAAAGCACACTTTCAGTTTCTATGAAGACTTTTTTCATTAGCTGGAGCTTAAACATCAGCTGAACTGCAGCACTGGCATGAAGCTGTCTCACTGCACGTGAGCTGTAACACCAGGGCTGCCCCACCTGGGCCACCTCATACCTGTGCTTTTTAACAGCTATACTGTGTCATATTGGCCTGTATTACAACCATGCTATTCCAAAGATAAGATGTATCATAACTGAGCTGTTTGCACTGAATAAAGTCTCTCTCCCTTCACTGCATCCCATGTTAAGGACTTGGCAACAATAACCTTCAGTTGACATTACAAAAAACAAAAAGTCAGAGTAAGTAAATTTGGAAGTACAATTGACCCTTAAACAATGCAGGGTTAAAGGGATATGTAACTTTTTACCCAAAAAAAACTTAACTACTACTAGCCTACTATTAACATAGTTATTTATCATGTATTTTGAATGATACTGTATTCTTACACTAAAGTAAGCTAGGAAAAAGAAGATGTTATTTTAAAAAATCATAAGGAAGCCCTGGCCAGTGTAGCTTATTTGATTAGAGCACTGTCCCACACACCAAAAGGTGGCGTGTTCGATTCCCAGTCGTGCAGGTTTCATCCTGGTTAGGGTGCATACAGGAGGTAACCTATAAATCTCCCTCTCTCTCTCTCCCTCTCCCTCTCTCCCCCTTCTCTCTAAAGAAATTATTTTTTTAAAACATTTGTTAGAGAATATACATTTACGGTATTACTTTTTTTTTAATTGTCTTAAAAGGGACCTGTGCATTTCAAACCTGTGTTGTTCAAATGTCAGCTGTGCTTGCATATCCTTGTCTTAGGTAACTTATCCCTAAGGTGTGTATCAGTGATTTCCCTCTTCTTGATAAGAATTATATAAGATCAGGAGATAAACTTGGGAAAGGATATGGCTTTAGAGAAAGTAGCACTAAATCGTTTACAAACTGCAAGATAAAGAGTAGGAGAGACGGGATACTAATTATCCAAGAGGTCAGTAGCTCTTTTACAAACATGAACATTAGAGAACTTCCACAGGGATTAACACATTTTGGATGCAGAGGGAACACCAAGTGGCAGTTCTTAAATAGCCATAGGGGATCAGATTTTTCAAATGGGCAAAGATTTGATAAAGGTTCTTCATGCCTTACTAATTTTGATGATAGAAGTCACATTTGATTAGCCAGGTTAAGTGGCCACTGTAAAGAGCAGTTTAAATAGAGAGAAACGTCCTCTCTTACTGCCAAACTGTCACTTTGATATATCTTTAGGATCTCATCCATGGCTAAGGGTCTCTCCTCAGGGTACAAATTAACTGTTTTACAAAGACCTCCCCCAAATGCTTTAAATACTCAATAGAAGCACCCGTGTGTCATTATCAGAGGCAAAAGTAATTTTAAATAAATTTTAATTGTTTTTATTTGACTTCACATATTTTTCATTGATTTCAGAGAGAGAGAGAAGGTTAGAAACATCAGTTTGTTTTTCCACATTTTCTGCATTCATTGGTAGATTCTTTTGTTGTTGTTGTTGTTGTTAATCCTCACCTGAAGATATTTTTTCATTGATTTTTAGAGAAAGTGGAAGGGAGGGGGGGGAGACAGAGAGAGAAACATCCATGTGAGAGAGACAAATTGACTGGTTGCCTCCCGCACACACCCCATGGGGCGAGGTATCGAGCCTGCAAATTAGGTACATGCCCTTGACCTGAATCAACTCTGTGACCCTTCAGTCCATGGACTGACACTTTATCCACTGAGCTAAATTGGCTAGGGCCACTGGTAGACTCTTGTATGTGCCCTGACCAGGATTGAACCTGCAACTGTAGTGTATCTGGAAGATGCTCTAATCAATTGAGCTACCCAGACTGAGCCAGACTTTGCATCTTTATCTAGAGGTGGGAACAGAAACTTTCCTCTAAAGATTCTCAGTAATTAACCTACCTAGATAGCAGTGGACTAGATTTCTAGTCACTAGAAATAACTAGAGCTCTCTCTATGCAATATGTGAGTCTAACTTAAATAAATATTACTGGCATAACAAAACAGTTTAGTGTTTTATGCTCAACCACAAAAACAACTCAAAAATAATAATAACTGGGGGGCGGAGCTTGAAGATGGCGACCGAACAGTCGGACCTATTCTGACTCTGGTCCCAGAACGGATAAAGGGGGCTTCTGAGTCGCTCAGGGAGAGTTGATTGGCAGCTAAGGGACAGCGGAGCTCTCAAGGAGGGTAAGGGAGAGTCCGCTGGACAGGATTTCCTGACCAAGTGGCCAGGACAGCAGCGGCCGCAGCGAGCGGTGGGCTGCGGGCGTGGAGGAAGGGCTGCATTGTCTTGCCAGGAAGGAAAGAGCTTCTCTGAGGCGTGGAAAACGCACAGCCCGGAGGTCCATCGAGCAGCTGAGACTCCCAGAGCTGCGCAGACACGTGGATTCCGGGGAGATCTTCAGTCACCCACGGAAAGGTCAGAGTTTGCGGGGATAGCCTAAGGGATCTGGGTTCCGCGGCAGCGAGCTCCGGCCCCGCCTCCACTACGGCAGCCGGGGAGCTCCGGCCCCGCCTCTGCTACAGTAGCCGGGGAGCTCCAGCCCTGCCTCCACTGTAGACGGGTGCGCGAACTACCGCCCGCGGAGGCGGAGCGGAGCCCAAAGAAGGCTACAGCGACACCTAGTGCTGGGTTTGAAGTAATCCCCCCCAGAAGAGGGGCTTTTTTAAAACGCCAGGGGACAAGGGACAGTGTGTTAAGAATAGCGGCTGTCCCGCCAAGGGCGGATCATCTGGACACCTTGGCACCGGTTCCCATTCATCCCCTTGCTTCTGAATACTAGAGAAGAACTGCCCAGTTGGGCGTAGCCGGGGAAATTGTAGGGGGAATTTGCCTTCTGGAAACAAGGGATTGGAGCCAGAAGACATAGTCCTGGAGCCAGCTAGAGCCATAGAGAAAGAAGGCCAGAGCAACCAAAAAGACTGGGAGGTCAAACCAGAAACACTGACACCTAAGAGCCGAATTACAAACTGCCTTTTTTTTTTTTTTTTTTTTTTTTCTTTTTCTTTTTTTTCTTTTTTTTTCTTTTTTTTTTCTCTTTTTTCTTTTTATTAATCAAAAATAAACGGACACAAATAACTAAGATATAACCTGCTTAAAATTAAGGTTTACCTTACAAAACTCAGGTGCAGTGGAATGCTGGGGACTGCAAGACTGTCTGGTCTGAGAATCAGGAGTGCCAAATACATTAACAGAGGAAGTGAATGACCACTACTGGACATTTTTATGCTAATTTTACTATTCTTTATTTTATCTTCATTTTTTACATCTTTTATTTAATTTTCACTTTTTATAGCATTTACTTAAGAAAAATTTTTTCTATTTTTTTCCTTACTTCATTTTACCTTTTCAATTATTACATTTTTCAATCTTTATCATCACTATTACTACTGCTATTTTGCAATTTTTGATTCTTTCCTTTTTTTTTTTTTTTTTTTTTTTTGTTCTTTGTTTTTTCTTGTTTGTTTGTTTGTTTGTTTGTCTGTTTGTTTCCTCTCCAGTACCATTTTATTTTATTTTTTTTCTGTATTTTACATTGGGAATAACCTCCATTCTATTTTAATCACTACTTTAGCATCATTCAACCCTATCTCAACTTGACCTTTACACCATCACTCTCTTACTAAACTTTACCCTTTTAGTCAACGGTTTATCCTATCCCTTTCCGGCTCTAGATTTTCCTCTATTCTTTCTGTATACCCCTTGCTAAAGCTCTCACTATACGTATAGACCTAAGTTCCAACCCCTGATCCAAGTGTATAAATACCAATTTCTGTACTATATTAACTAGTTAAAAAAAAACAAAAACTGTTCTCCCCTCTATCCTTTGCGCATTGTTTGTGTGAGGGTTGATTATTGTGAATTTTTATGCTTTTTAGTGAAATGGTTATGCTTATTCCTGTGTTGTTATTGTTGCATTGTATTTTTTTTTAAAATCCTCTGTTTTTGTTTGTTTCTATTACTTCTGTATATCATAGACTTACTTAATAATAGTGGATATTGTAGTTTGTATTAATCTCCAAGTATTGTTACTGGCATTTGCTGGGTTCAGTAGTTGTTCTATGGCAATTTTCTCCACATATATATAGTTTGTTTCCCATTTCTCTTTTAGTTTGCTTCTTCTCTCCCTTTCTTTCTCTCTCTCTCTCTCTCTTTCTCTCTCTCTCTCTCTCCTTTCTTTTTTTCCCTGTTTTCCAACTTTATTCTGTCATTACTTTTTTTCTTCTCTTTATATCTCTTTATCCTTCTTTTTTTATTTTATTTTCTTAATTTTTTTTTACATTTTAATTTTATAAAAAATTTTCTTTATTTTATTTTTACCTTTCTTCCTTCTCCCCTAACCCCTAAGTTGCCTTTCTCTAGTGGTCACCTTTATTTGAGGTTATTAATATTGTAAATACATTCCTGTTAAGTGCCTCTTGTGTTGTACCTGGTAGTGTTGTATATTGTACCTTTAAATCAACGCAGCAGAAGGAACACCACATAACCAGACACCCTGAAAAGAGAGGCTATGGGGAGACAAAAACATAGTCTGCACATAAAAGAAAAGCAGGCATCACCAGAAAAGGAAGTAGAGTCAGAGGCAACTAGCCTAACAGAGCAAGAATTCAGAATAATGATCATAGGATGGCTAAAAAGAATGGAAGAGAAATTTGACAATAACCAAGAAGAAATGAGGAAGAACCACGAGGAATTGAAGAAGAACCAAGAGGAAATGAAAAATGACATCGCTACCATGAAGAACTCAATAGAAAGCATCAAGAGTAGACTAGATGAAGCAGAGGACCGCATCAGTGAGCTAGAAGATAAGATGGAAAAATATACCCAAGTAGAGCAACTTCTAGAAAAAAAGATTAAAAAGCAGGAGGAGAGCCTACGGGAGCTTTGGGACAATACAAAACAAAATAATATTCGAATAATAGGGGTTCCAGAAGGAAAGGAAACTGAGGTAGACATGGAAAAAGTATTTCAAGAAATAATGACAGAAAACTTTCCTGAAATAGAGAAGAAAAAACCCACACAAATCCAAGATGCTCGCAGAGTCCCAAGCAAAATGAATCCCAGAAAACAGACTCCAAGGCATATTATAATTAAATTGGCAAACAACAACGACAAAGTAAGAATCTTAAAAGCAGCCAGAGAGAGACAGAAAGTTACATACAAAGGAACCCCCATCAGACTAGCAACTGATTTCTCAACGGAAACTTATCAGGCCAGAAGGGAATGGGATGAAATATACAAAGTCATGCAAAGAAAGGGTCTGAATCCAAGAATACTGTACCCAGCAAGGCTATCAATCAAAATTGAAGGGGAAATCAGGAGCTTCACAGACAAAAAAAGACTGAAGGAATTTATCTCCACCAAACCAGCAATGCAAGAAATGCTAAGGGGTCTACTGTAAAAATAAAGAAATATTAAGTGAAGAAGGAACACAGGGGTATAGATTAAAAATGGCATCAAATGAGTACCTATCATTAATAACTTTAAATGTAAATGGTTTAAATGCTCCAATAAAAAGACATAGGGTAACAGATTGGATAAGAAAACAAGACCCATACATCTGTTGTCTACAAGAAACCCACCTCAGAAAAAAAGATGCACACAGACTGAGGGTGAAGGGATGGAAAAAAGTTTTCCAGGCAAATGGAAATGAAAAAAAAGCTGGGGTAGCAATACTTATATCTGACAAATTAGATCTCAGATTGAAGGACATAATAAGAGATAATGAAGGCCACTTCATAATTCTAAAGGGAACAATCCAACAAGAAGAAATTACCCTGGTAAATATATATGCACCCAATACAGGAGCAACCAAATACATAAAAAAACTGCTGGAGGACATTAAGGGAGAGATTCATAGCAATACAATCATAGTAGGAGATTTTAATACCCCTCTGTCACCCTTTGACAAATCATCTAAACAAAAAATCAGCAAAGAAATATCAATCCTAAATGACTCACTAGACCAGATGGAATTAATTGACATCTTCAGAACACTCCACCCCAAAGCCGCAGAATATACATTCTTCTCAAGTGCACATGGGACATTCTCAAAGATAGACCACATTTTGGGACATAGGCAAAGTCTCTTCAAATTTAAGAAGATAGAAATCGTATCAAGTATCTTCTCAGACCATAATGGCATAAAACTGGAAATTAACTACAATAAAAATAATCCAAAGAAATCAAACACATGGAGATTAAACAGCATGCTATTAAACAAGGACTGGGTTACCAGAGAAATCAAGGAAGAAATTAAAAACATCCTGGCAACAAATGACAATGAAAACACAACAATCCAAAATCTATGGGACACAGCAAAAGCAGTTTTGAGAGGGAAGTTCATATCCTTACAAGCCTATTGCAAAAAACTAGAAAAAAGGGTAACAGATGATCTAACTCTACAACTCAAAGAATTAGAAAAGGAGCAACAAGAAAAGCCCAGTGTAAGCAGAAGGAAGGAAATAACAAAAATCAGAGCACAGATAAACGACATAGAGACCAAAAAAACAATACATAAGATCAACAAAACCAAGAGCTGGTTTTTTGAAAGAATAAACAAGATAGATGAACCTCTAGCCAGGCTAACCAAGAAACAAAGAGAGAGGACCCAAATAAACAAAATCAGAAATGAAAGAGGTGAAATAACAACAGACCCCACCGAAATACAACAGATTGTTACAAAATACTACGAACAACTCTATTCCAACAAACTGAACAACCTGGACGAAATGGACATATTCCTAGAAAAATACAACCTTCCAAAACTCAATCAGGAAGAATCTAAAAATCTTAATAGACCAGTGACGTGGGAAGAAATTGAAACAGTCATCAAAAAGCTTCCAGCAAACAAAAGCCCAGGGCCTGATGGCTTCACAGGAGAGTTTTACCAAACATTCAAGGAAGAACTAAAACCTTTCCTCCTCAGACTATTCCAAAAAATCCAAGAGGAAGGAACACTTCCAAACTCCTTCTATGAAGCCAGCATCACCCTAATACCAAAACCAGATAAAGACAACTCAATGAAAGAGAATTACAGGCCAATATCCCTCATGAACATAGATGCCAAAATCCTCAACAAAATTCTAGCAAATAGACTCCAGATGAACATCACAAAGATCATACACCATGACCAAGTAGGATTTATTCCAGGAATGCAAGGATGGTACAATATCCGCAAATCAATAAACGTGATACATCACATAAACAAACTGAAAGATAAAAATCATATAGTCATATCAATTGATGCAGAAAAAGCATTTGATAAAATCCAACACCCTTTCCTGATAAAAACTCTTAACAAGGTGGGAGTACAAGGATCATACCTCAACATAATAAAAGCTATATATGATAAACCCACAGCCAACATTATACTCAATGGGCAAAAACTAAAACCATTCCCTCTAAGAACAGGAACAAGACAGGGATGCCCACTCTCGCCACTCCTGTTTGACATAGTACTGGAAGTACTAGCCATTGCAATTAGACAAGAGGAGGAAATAAAAGGCATCCAAATTGGAAAAGAAGAAGTAAAGTTATCCTTATTTGCAGATGACATGATACTGTACATAAAAAACCCAAAAGACTCCATTAAAAAACTAATTGACTTAATAAATGAATTTGGCAATGTAGCAGGATACAAAATTAATGCCAAGAAATCCACGGCATTTCTATACACCAACAGCGAAACTATAGAAATAGAGATTAAAAAAGCAATTCCATTTACCATCGCACCAAAAAAATTAAGGTACCTAGGAATAAATTTAACTAAGGAAGTAAAGGACCTATATGCAGAAAACTACATGACACTGAAAAAAGAGATAGAGGAAGATGTAAAGAGATGGAAGAATATACCATGTTCATGGATCGGTAGAATCAACATCATCAAAATGTCCATACTTCCTAAAGCAATCTATAGGTTCAATGCACTCCCCATTAAAATACCAACGGCATATTTCACCGACCTAGAAAGAACTCTCCAAAAGTTCATTTGGAACAATAAAAGACCCCGAATAGCCACAGCAATCCTGAGAAAGAAGGGTAAAGTAGGAGGGATCTCAATACCAGACTTCAAACTGTATTACAAAGCCACTGTTCTCAAAACAGCCTGGTACTGGCACAAAAACAGACATATAGATCAATGGAATAGAATCGAGAACCCAGATATCAACCCAAATCACTATGCTCAATTAATATTTGACAAAGGAGGCACGAATATACAATGGAGTCAAGACAGTTTCTTCAATAAATGGTGTTGGGAAAATTGGGTAGACACATGCAAAAGAATGAAACTAGATCACCAACTTACACCATACACAAAAATAAACTCAAAATGGATACAGGACTTAAACATCAGACGGGAAACCATAAAAATACTAGAAGCATCCGCAGGCAGCAAAATCTCAGACGTATGCCAAAAGAACTTCTTCACTGATACTGCCCCTAGGGCAATGGAAGCTAAAGAGAAAATAAACAAATGGGACTACATCAAAATAAAAAGTTTTTTTACAGCAAAAGAAACCATCAACAAAACAACAAGAAAGCCCACGGTATGGGAGAATATATTTGCAAATAATACCACGGATAAAGGTTTAATCTCCAACATCTACAGACAGCTGATACAACTAAATAAAAGGAAGATGAATGATCCAATTAAAAAATGGGCAATGGACCTAAATAGAATATTTACAAAAGAAGACAGAAAGAAGGCCAAAAGGCACATGAAAACATGCTCAAAGTCACTAATTATCCGAGAGATGCAAATCAAAACAACAATGCGGTACCATCTCACACCTGTCAGAATGGCCAACATCAACAAATCAACAAACGACAAGTGTTGGCGAGGTTGCGGAGAAAAAGGAACCCTCGTGCACTGCTGGTGGGAATGCAGACTGGTGCAACCACTGTGGAGAACAGTGTGGAGTTTCCTCAAAAAACTGAGAATGGAACTCCCATTTGACCCAGTAATCCCACTTCTTGGAATATATCCCAAGAAACTAGAAACACCAATCAGAAAGGATATATGCACCCCTATGTTCATAGCAGCACAATCTACAATAGCCAGAATCTGGAAACAGCCAAGGTGCCCGTCAGCTGATGATTGGATCCAAAAACTTTGGTACATCTACACAATGGAATACTATGCTGCCATAAAAAAGAAGGAATTCTCATCATTTGCAGCAACCTGGATGGAATTGGAGAACATCATGCTGAGTGAAATAAGCCAATCAATGAAAGAGAAACACCACATGACCCCACTCATTTGTGGATAATAAAGATCATTATAAACTGATGAACCAAAAGATAGATATAGAGACAGTAAAGCAACAAGCAGATTGTCAAATTACAACGGGGAGGGGAGGAGGGTCTGGGGGAGACAATAAATCAACCCAAGGACTTGTATACCTGCATATAAGTACAACCAATGGACATAAAACTCTGGGGAGGGAGGGGATACATGGGAGGGAAGGAGGGGGGCAAAAAAAAAATCAATAAAATATGTAAAATAAAAAAAAAAAATAAAAAAAAAATAAAAAAAAAAAAATAATAATAACTGCCATTCATTGAGCATAGTTTATGTCAGGGGCTAGATTAAGTCCATCGCATGTATAATTAACAGCTGTATTAGATAGGTATTTTTATTCCAATGTTGAGATGCAGAGAATTTAAAACATATGGCAAAGTCAAGTCATTAGACACCAGCAGACATGAGATTTATATTATAATCAAATCTTGACTCTAAAACTTGGAGATTTCTATAGTCTTCTTAAATTGTGCTTATTACACATTTACACAATTTTCTTATTCAAAAGGAAAACAGATTTTTATTTTCCAGTTCTCTTACTTTTAAAATGGTATTGGAACCCATTTCTTTGATTGAATCACATTATTATTGCAGGATAAAATTAAAGTAGATATGTCAACCTGCTTTGAAAATTAAATTTCTTGCAGGTCCTATGAAGGTCAATTCAATTTCCCACAAGAAACTGATAACATTAGTCACCTCCAGGGGGGAACCAGCATGATGGTAGAAAAGAGTAGGAGAGAGAATTTTCATTACATGCCCTTTTACTCTTTTGAACCATGTAACTACATGAAATAATCAAATAAATAAAATTAATCCCAAATGACCCATATAGTAATGGATTATAGTTCAAAAAATCAATATAAATTCATGTTCATGTTCAGATGGGGAAATATAAAATGTTTATAGATATATACACAAGCTAGTATACACATATGTTTTTTGCTCTGTCAATTTAGAGGACCTAAAAAGGAAAAATACCCCTGTGATAACAAGTATACCTAAAGCTCAGATTTTTGTTTCTAATACTCATTTCCAATAAAAGGGAACAAGGCTCCTTGGCAAAATGGCTGTTTCTAAGACTGAGACAAGACATAAAGAATATAAGCCTGAAGCCCATATGGCATGGCTTAGTGGTTGAGCATCCACCTATGAACCAGGAGGTCATGGTTCAAATCCCAATTGGGGCACATGCCCAGGTTGCAGGCTCAATCCGCAGTGTGGAGCATGCAAAAGGTAGCCAATCAATGATTCTCTCTCATCATTGATGATTCTATCTCTCTCTTCCTCTACCTTCCTCTCTGAAATCAATAAATATACATATATATTTTTTAAAAATATATGAGGGGGGGAAACCAAGATGCTGGGGTAGGTAAGCGCGCCTAAACTGCCGCCTAGCACAACAATTTCAAAATAACAACTAAAAGACAGAACAGATTTCATCCAAAACCACAGGAAAGCTGGCTGAGTGGGAAATCTATAACTAGAGAGAAGAAGAAAGGCCCACGGATCAGGGAAGCTGCAAAGAGCAGATGCAGGGAGACATGCATGCAGAGAGAAAGGGCATCCCAAGTGCCTTGCTGGCAGGAGGGGAAAGGAAGCCGCCGACTCCACTGAACTCATTCCGACTGCACTGAATCCCAGCCCCAGCCGAAACCCTGTGGACCCAGGCTCATACAGGTGGAGTCTGGACTGTAGAGAAAGGCACTTGAAGACTCAGAGACTAGGAGATGCAGGGGAGCTGGGAGCCACAGCAGGCAAGGTCTAGAGTCATGCACCAGTGAGTGTGCACAGAGGTCTGACCGTGGAGGTTGCCGCAGCCTCTCCATAGCGAAAGGAGTCAGAAACTCCTGACTGCACTGAATCTCCAGTTCCATCTGCACTGAGCACTGAAACCTAGTTCAGGGTGAGCCCCTGAGGCACCCACACTCTTACAAGGGGTATCTGGACTGTCAGGTGGAAATTCAGGGGATCTGTGGAAGGCAGAGGTCTGAGGCACATGCACACAAACAGGACTGATGGGAAGCCAAGACTGCAGGCACAGCCCTGAGACTCCGCCCCATCCAAGCTATGCTCAGAGGGTTTTACAATTTTGCAAGTCTGATCCTATAAAACTGTCTCCAATACAGAAGCTATCCCAATGTAGACACAGCTGGTACTCACATCCAATTGATCCCAGTGATACCAACAACAATCAAGACTTAACTACAACAAGGCTGTAAAGGCAGTTCACAAAGGGGAGCACCAAGAGTGTCTACTTCAGGTAAGTGGGGAAGCTTACTCACCAGGCCATACAGGACACCTTGGCACACAAAGCCACCCTACCAACTCAGGGAAGCAGCGAGAATGCCGAGACAAGGAAACAGATCTCAAACAAAAGAAATGGAGGAGAACAAAAGACTGGATATAGAGTTCAAAACCACGCTTATCAGGTTTTTCAAGAATTTCCTAGAAAAGACCAATAAATTTAATGAGACCCTCAAGGATATGAAAAAGTACCAACTAGAAATTAAACATTCACTGACTGAAATAAAAAATATTATACAGAGACCCAAAAGCAAGACTAGTGGAATGCAAGAATCAAGTCAAAGATTTGGAATACAAAGAGGCAAAGAACACTCCTCTGGAGAAGCAAGAAGAGAAGAGAATCTAGAAAGTTGAAGATAGTGTAAGGAGCCTCTGGGACAACTGCAAGCATACCAACATCGAAATTATAGGGGTGCCAAAAGAAGAGAGAGAGCAAGATACTAAAAACCTATTTGAAGAAATAATGTCAGAAAACTTGCCCATCTGGTGAAAAAAATAGAGGACCACACCAAGACACATCATAATTAAAATGCCAATGGCAAAAGACAAAGAGAGAATCTTGAAAGCAGCAAGAGAAAAACAGTTTGTTACCCATAAGGGAGCACCCATACGATTGTCAGCTGATTTTTCAACAGAAACTATGCAGGCCAGAAGGGACTGCCAAGAAATATTCAAAGTGATGAATAGCAAGAATCTACAACCAAGATTACTCTACCCAGCAAAGTTATCCTTCAGAATTGAAGGGCAGATAAAGAGCTTCACAGATAAGAAAAAGCTAAAGGAGTTCATCACCACCAAACCAGTATTATATGAAATGCTGAAAGGTATTCTTTAAGAAGAAGAAGAAGAAAAAAGTAAAAATAAAAATTATGATCAAGAAATACATATATACCAACAAGTGAATCTAAAAATCAAGTGAATTAAAAATCTGATGAACAGAATAAACTGGTGAATATAATAGAATCAGGGGCATAGAAAGGAAGTGGACTGACAATTCTCAGGAGTGGGGGAGGGAAGAGGCGGGTGTGGGAAGAGACTGGACAAAATTCGTACACTTATGGATGAGAACAGTGAGGCCTGGTCACCCCTAACTACTCTCCTCTGCAAGCCTGGTCACCCCTAACTACCCTCCCCTACAGGACTCATTTCCCCTGCCCAACTGCTCTCCCCTGCCCCCCCCCCCCAACTGTCCCCCCGCAACTGTCCTCCCTTGCAGGCCTGGTTCCTCCCAACTGCCCTCTCCTGCTGGTCATCTTGTAGTGGCCATCTTGTGTCCACATGGGGGCAGCTATCTTGTGTGTTGGAGTGATGGTCAATCTGCATATTACTCTTTTATTAGATAGGATAGAGGCCTGGTGCATGCGTGGAGGCCAGCTGGTTTTCCTTGAAGGGTGTCCCAGATCAGGGTGGGGGTTCCCTTGGGACATGAGGCAGCCAGGGAGAGGGGCCTGTGGTGGTTTGCAGGTCGGTCACACCACCGGTGACCCAAGCGGAGGCCCTGGTATCTGGGATTTATTTATCTTCTATAATTGAAATTTTGTAGCCTGGAGCAGAGCCAAGACTCCTGCTCGCTCCGTGGCTACAGTCATTTTTGTTGGGATTTGTTTATCTTCTATAATTGAAATTTTATAGCCTTAAGTGGAGGCCAAGGCAGACCAAGGCTGCAGAAGCTTGACTTCCTCCACTGCCAGGGGAAACCCAAGCCTTCCTCTTACTCTCTCTGTGGCCACAGCCCTCTTGGTTGGAGTTAATTTGCATACTCACTCCTGATTGATTGATTGGTGAGCGTGGCTTGTGGGTGTAGTGGAGTTATGGTCAATTTGCATGTTACTCTTTTATTAGATAGTATTTAACACATATGTACTGAATGCGTCTCTGTGCCAAGCATGCCATCAGTTTCTAGAAGTATCCTATATAATAAAAGACTAATATGGAAATTGTCCCTGGGACTGGGAGTTTGACTGGGGGTTTGACCAGGGGGTGTGGCCAACCACCTAAGGCCTCTCCCCCATGCCAGCCCCAGCTCAATTAGCTTTATTGGTTCAGGCTTGCAAGACCCCACTGTGCACAAATTCATTCACTGGGCCTCTAGTAAACAAATAAAATGGGCACAATCTGGACCTTTTAAGAGTTAGGGAATGCAAGGTAACCAGCTATATTAAGTTCTTTGATGAAACTGAACAACAAGAAAGGAGAATCAGCAGTAAGAATCATGCTACTTCAATTTCTGGCTAACAATTGTTATTGTTTAAAGCCTTTAAAATATATTCAGCCCTCTTTAAAAAAATACTTGTACAGTATTTCATCTGGAAGAGATTCATCATCATCTAATTCCATATCACTTAAATTTTAATGTCTAATTTCTCATTTAAAGAAACTTATTCCCTGTATAGACTAAAAGCTGTGTACCCACAAAAGTCACACATTAAAATACCAACCCAAATTTGATGGCATTTGGAGGTTGGGCCTTTAGGAGGTGATTAGGGTGGGTGATTAGGGGCCCTCATGAGATTATTGGCTTTGTAAGATAAGGAAGAGAGAAAGGACAGCCCCTATGATTAGCCATCTATGAGTCAGAAAGAGAGTCCTAACCAGTACCACTGTGCTGACACCCTTATATCTTGGACTTCCAGCATATAGAACTATGAAAAAAGAAACATGTTATATCAACAGCCCAGTTTGTGGTATTTTATTATGGCAGCCTGAGGTGACTGAGATATTCCTTTTCTATCTCCCCCTTTCTATTCAGGATTCAATTAAGGATCAAGTGTTATATTTAACTAGAGGCCTGATGTATAAAATTTGTGCAAGGGGCTTGGCCCTCACAGCCTCGGTGGCCCTTGATCCCTGGCTTTGTCTGGAGGGTCATCTGGAAGGTCATTTGGCTGTCCAGTCTAATTAGCATATTACACTTTTATTATTGTAGACTGTCATGTCTCTTGGAATAATGTCTCTGTGTGAGTACTTTGAACAGGTAAATAAACTAGAAAAGAAATTTACTACAAGAGAAGTTTTATTAAAAGATTTTTGCTTTCAACTACAAAATAATAAAAATAATAATAATGGCTAATTTAAAAAAAAAAAAAAAAAAAAGCACTTATGAAGTACCAGCCAGTGTGTTAAAACGCTTTAGAGAGTTTATATAATTAAATCCTCCCCATAAAACATGAAATGGGTTCTACTATTTCATCCCCTCATTTGCTAAATGGCATCGAAAAGTGAATTTACTTTCACAAATTTACTTTCATAGCAGTATTTAAAGGTAAAGCCAAGGAGAATTCTCTAGAACAATGCCTCTTAAATGCACATACAAATCACTGGTGGGTCTTGTTAAAATGCAGAAACTGATTCTGTCTGGAGGAGGACTAAGATTCTACATTTCTAATCAGCTTCCAGGTGATGCTGATGCTGTGTTCCACAAACACTTTAAGTAACGAGCTGCAAGAGATATCTAACAGCTAAGTGTGCCTGGAATATAAGTACTCATTAGATGCTTCTTAAATTACTTGACACAGGGAGAAAAGAGATAGATTTTTTTTTAATAAATTTTTATTGTTCATATTATTACAAATGTTACTTTTTTTTCCCTCCCACCATTGCTCTCTTCCACCAGGTTCCCACCCTACCCTCTGCCCTTTTCCCGCTCGCCATTGTCCTCATCCATAGGTGCACAGTTTATGTTCAGTCTCTTCCCACATCCCCCTCTACGCTTTTCCCCAAGAATCGTCAATTCACTCCCCTTCCATACCTCTGATTCTATTATGTTCAACAGTTAATATTGTTCATCAGATTTTTTTTTAATTTCCTTGGTTTTTAGATTCACTTGTTGATAGTTACATATTTGTTGATCATAATTTTTATCTTTATTTACTTTCTCTTCTGAAAGGACCCCCTTCAGCAATTCGTATAATTCTGGTTTGGTGTTGATGAACTCCTTTAGTTTTTTTTTTATTAGTGAAGCTCTTTATCTGGCCTTCGATTCTGAGTGATAGCTTTGCTGGATAGATTATCTTTGGCTGTAGGTTCTTACTATTCATCACCTTGAATATTTCTTGCCATTCCCGTCTGGCCTGCATGGTTTCTGTTGAGAAATCAGCTGACAATCGTATAGGTGCTCCTTTATAGGTAACTACCTGCTTTGCTCTTGCTGCTTTTAATATTCTCTCTTTGTCTTTTGCTCTTGGAATTTTAATTATGATTTGTCTTGGTGTGGTTCTCTTTAGATTCCGTTTGTTTGGAGTTCTGTGCACTTCCTGTACTTATAAGTCTAATTCTTTCACCAGGTGGGGGAAGTTTTCTGTCACTGTTTCTTTCAGTATGTTTTTGATATCTTGCTCTCTCTCATCTTCTGGGACCCCCATAATTTTGATGTTGGTTCACTTGAAGTTGTCCCAGAGGTTTCTTACATTATCTTCAATTTGCTGGATTCTCTTGCCTTCTAGCTTCTTTGGAGGAGTGTCTTTTGGCTCTTTATGTTCCAAATCTTTGACTTGATTCTTGCGATCTTCCATTCTGTTTTCAGAACTCTGTATAATATTTTTTATTTCAGACAATGTATTCTTTATTTCTTGTTGATCCCTTAGCATTTCTCATTGATTCCTTATTAATTCTAGTTGATCCCTTTTCATATCCTCATAGGACTTATCAACCTTTTCTAGGAAGTTCTTGAAAAACCTTATAAGCGTAGATTTGAACTCTATATCCAGTCGCTTTTTGTCCTCCATTTCTTTCATTTGTGATCTATTTCATTGTCTCATTTCGCAGCTACAGATGGAGCGGAGTTTCAGGGTGGATCCTACAGCTTTGGCTTCCTTCAGCTCTGCCCTATGCGGTTCCTGGGTCTCAGGGTCCTTCTGTCATCGCTGCAAGCACCTCTGAGAGAAAGGTGCCCTCAATTTTCACCTGCTACCAAACAGTCTAGACTTTCCCCCAATGAGCCCAGTATTGGGGTTCAGTTCAGTTGGAAGTGTAGTTGGAGGTGGCGTTCAGAGCAGTCTGGAGCCCCTGTCTCCTTCCCGCCAGGGCAATCCCGCTGCACAGCCAACTGTCCCTTCTCTGCGCACAAGGTGAGCGCCTCCGGGACCTCCTTTCACTGCTTCCCCGGGGTTCTGCCTTACAGCCCAGCTCCCTATGGATGAGCCTGGATCCCCAGGGACTGGCCTAGAACTGGGGTTCAGAGCAGTCAGAACTGGGGCCCAACACAGTCAGAGCTTTTATCTCCTTCCCGCTAGGGAACGCCAGCCAGGCACTCAGCCTCCCTCCTCTCCGGCTCAGTCCTCTCCGCGCGCGCCGCGTGTCTCTGTACCTTAGGCTCTTACAGCTCCTCCGCGCTTCCTTCTGGTTTTCTCCTTGCTTCTCATTGTAGAATTTCCAGTCAGTCGACTTTCCTGTAGTTCTGGGTAATGTCCATTTTATATATTAGTTGTATTTTATTGAAATTGTTGTGTGCGGCTGCGGCTAGGTGTTTTCTTGGGCAGCCATCTTGGATCCCGGCTCGAGATAGATATTTTTTAAAAAGAGATTATTTTAAATCTGTTGACCTTATTCTTAATTCGAGTCTTATTAATTATTGTGCCTTTTCTTCACAAAGATGTTATAAAAATCAAATATTTCAAGGGAGATCTGAAAGATTTTCAGGCACAAGATGATGCACAATCACAAAGATCACAATGCTAGAAAGCTAAAAGCAGACGATCAGCATGGAGGGAACACTTTACCTGTGGGTGCATCTACTGAGCTATAGCATCATTTCAGCAAGACTCTATTTCCTTTCCATTGAGCTGGCTGGTGAGAAAGCTATACATTAATGAAATGTCTCATTCTCCACATGTCATATGAAGCTATAGAGAATGCGAAAACCCTGTCAGAAAGAGAACCACTGGAAACAAAGCTGAAGGCCAGAGCTAGCTAGCATTCCTACTCAGTGGATGTAAGTAGAAAACCTTCACACCAAAATCACTGACATAGCAACATAATATTAGAGTTAAAGGGTATAAATTAAGTATAAGTACAGGGTAGTGTGTAACAACTTCCAGAAAGAGATCCATTTTGAGACTCTTCAATACTCCTAGTAATAATTACAGCTTTTTAGGGAACCCATACGCACTATTGGTGGGATTGCAAATTGGTGTAGGCACTGTGAAACACAGTATGGAGGTTCCTCAAAAAATTAAAAATGGAATTACCATATGACTCAGCAATTCCTTTTTGAGGCATTTGCCTTAAAAAAACTGAGGTTACTAATTCAAAAAGATATGTGGATTCTTAAATCATTGCAGCATTATTTACAATAGCCACGGTATAGAAGCAGCCTAATTGCCCATCAATAGTTAACTGGATAAGATGTATATATGTATTACAAAAATATTTGTTTGCAATGTACAAAAAAAGAATGAAATCTTACATTGAAACAACATAACAAATGGATAGACCTAGAAGGTGTTCTGCTAAGTGAATATGTCAGAGAAAAATATACGATTATGGGGGGATGGGTGAAAAAAGGTGAAGGGATTAAAAGGTACAAATTAATACTTACAGAATTAATACTTACAGAATTCATGGGGATGTAAAGTTCAGGACAAGGAATATAGTCAATGCTATTGTAATAACTATATATGGTAGCAGGAGGGTATGAGACTTAATGGGGTGATCACTACCTAAATTATATAAATGTCTAATCACTATGCTGTATAACTGAAACTAATATAATATTAAAAGTCAACTGTAATTTAATTTTTAAAATTTTTCAAGATAAAGTTATAACTTTTTGAAAAACTACTTGAGATATAACTGGCATGACATACATTATACATCATATATTTAAAGTGTATAATTCTATAAGTTTTGGCAGATGTATACATTCATGAAATGATCATTGCAATCAAGATAATAAAAAAAATTCATCACTCATACACCAAAAATTTCCTCCTGACCCTTTGTAATTTCTATCAACTCCCATTTTGAGGCAACTACTAATTTGTTTTCTGTCATTATAGATGAACTAGAAGCTCATTGCACAAAATTCATGCAATCAGGGGGGTCCTTCAGCATGCCCTGTGCCCTCTTGCAGTCCAGGAGCTATTGGGGGATTCCAACTGATGGCTGACCTAAGCCAGCAGTCAGACATCCTTAGCGCTGCCAGGGAGGTGAGAGAGGCTCCTGCCACCACTGCTGTGCTCACCAGCCATCAGCCTGGCTTCTGGCTGAGTGGCGCTCCCCTGTGGGAGTGCAGTGACCAGCAGGGGCAGCTCCTGAATTGAGCACCTGCCCATGGTGGTAAGTGAGCATCATAGCAACCGGTCATTCTGCCGTTCAGTCAATTTTCATATTAACATTTTTTGCCTGCAAGATCAGGCTGAAACTGACTCTCTGACATTCCCCAAGGGGTCCCAGATTGCAATAGGGCACAGGCCAGGCCAAGGGACCCCACTGATGCATGATCAGGACTGGGGAGGGATGCGGGAAGGCTCCAGGGCATCTCCAGCCCTTTTCACTCAGTCCCAATAGGTTGGACCCCAGCAGCAAGGTAACCTACTGGTTGGAGCTTCTGCCCCTTGGTGGTCAGTGCATGTCATAGTAAGCAGTTGAGCAGCCTTAGCATATCATTAGCATATTACGCTTTGGTTGAACAGATGACCAGATGACTGGACACTTAGCATATTAGGCTTTTATTACATAGGATTTGGTTTTTATATATACTTTTTTGTCTAGTTTTTTTAACTTGGCATAGTAATTTTTATATTCATACATGTTACACAACTTTATTTTTTATTTTTTTTTAATATATATTTTATTGATTTTTGTACAGAGAGAAAGGGAGAGAGATAGAGAGTTAGAAACATCAATGAGAGAGAGTCATGGATCAGCTGCCTCTTGCACACCCCCTACTTGGGATATGCCCGCAACCAAGGTACATGCCCTTGACCAGAATCGAACCCGGGTCCCTTCAGTCCCCAAGCCGACGCTCTATCCATTGAGCCAAACCGGTTTCGGCTACACAACTTTAAATGCTGATTAGTACTCCATAGCATGGATAGTCCAATGTTTGGTCATCTATTCACCTGTTGGTGAGGATGTGAATTGTTTCCATTTGTTGTTGTTGTTGTTATTACAAATAAAACTGTCATAATGACATTATTGCTTTCATCTTTAGAAGTCACTTTGGGCTTTTTGCTTTTTTTAATCTTTCATGTCTTTATTTTACTTTTTAAAGATAATTTATTGATTTCAGAGAAGAAGGGAGAGGGAGAGATAGAAACATTAATAATGAGAGAATTATTGATCTGCTGCCTCCTGCACACCCCCTTCTAGGGATGTGCCCACAACCCAGGGATGTGCCCTGATGGAGAATCAAACCATGACCTCCTGGTTCATAGGTGGGTGTTCAACCACTGATTCATGCTGGCTGGGCTCTTTCACTTTTTAAGTATCTGAAATATAATAACTGTTTAATGTCCTTCTAATTCTGACATATGTATTAGTTCTTGATCTGGATCAATTAATTGTTTTTCCTACCTTTTTTTTTTTATGCTTGGTGCAATTATGAATTTTAATCTGATGGGTCCTAGATAATTTTGCCTTTCCATAAATATTCTTGAACTTTTGGGGGGGATATATTTAAGTGACTTGGGAATGGTTGAATCCTTTTTGGCCTTGCTTTTAAAATTTATGGGGAATGGCCGAAACCGGTTTGGCTCAGTGGATAGAGTGTCAGCCTGCGGACTGAAGGGTCCCGGGTTCAATTCTGGTCAGAGGCATGTACCTTGGTTGCAGGCACATCCCCAGTGGGGTGTGTGCAAGAGGCAGCTGATCAATGATTCTCTCTCATCAATGTTTCTAACTACTATCCCTCTCTCTTCCTCTCTGAAAAAATCAATAAAATATATATTTAAAAAAAAAAAAAAAAAAAAAAGACTTATGGGGAATGACCAGAACTGGGTAGTGTAGAGTTCAATACTCCCCACTACTGAGGCGAGATTCTTTAGAGTATTGCCTGCAGTGCCTCATACTATATAATAAAAGGCTAATATGTAAATTGACCCAATGGTAGAATGACTGGTCACTATGACACTCACTGACGACCAGGGGCCAAATACTCAACTCAAGAGCTGCCCCAGGTGGTCAGGGAGCTCCCACCAGGAGGAGCACCACTCACCAGAAGCTGGGCTAACAGGTAGCAAGCGCAGCGGTGGTGGTGATGGGAGCCTCTCCTGCCTCCATGGCAATCAGACAACCCCCAAGGGCTCCCAGACTGCGAGAGGATGCAGGCCAAGCTGAAGGACCCCTGCCCCTGCCACCAAGTGCACGAATTTCATTCACCAGGCCTCTAGTGAGTTATAAGCTTTTCCAATCTGGCTGGTGGGACAGGCACTTTTTCTGGCCCTGTGAGTGTTATGTTCTATTCCAGCCAGTCATTTCAGATCCCAGAGTTCTCTCTGATGCAGCTCCTTCACTTCTGCACTGTCCTGAGAATCTACCTGTCTGGGTCTCTCCAAATTCTTAGCTCTGTCACCTCAATATAGAGCCTGCCAGATTCTACCTGGATTCCCCTCCCAGTGCCATACCCTGAAACCTCCTTCAAGTCACTAAGCTGGCTCAGTCAAGTGGCTTACCTCATGGTTTCCCATTTTTCCAGGATACTGTCCTTTATTGCTTGAAACCCAATGTCTTAAAAACTGGTTTTACATATTTTTGCCTCCTTTTCTGCTTTATTTACTTTCAGACAAGAGGGTAAATCCAGTCCTTCTAACTCCATTTTAACAGAAGTAGAAATCTATATTTACCTCTTAGACTTGTGCTGTGGTTTAGGTTTTTGAGCTCAGAGACACAAGCTCCAAACCAATTCCCCCCTTTCCTTGATTATGAGTTTGGTTCTACATGGTTCTTTCTCTAAGCTTTTAATGGTTTTCCCTTCCTTTGGAGTGTGTTTTGAAATAGTTGTGCCCCCAAATTAGTATGTTGACATCCTAACCCCTACAACCTCATAATGTGCCTGTATTTGAAACTAGGATCTTTAAAGTGGTGATTATGTTAAAATTAAGCCATTAGGATGAACACTAATCCAATATGACTGATGTCCCTACAAGAAAGGGAAATTTGGATTCACAAAGTGAAAGCCATATGCAAACAAGGAAGACAGCCATCCATAAGCCAAGGAGAGAGGCCTTTTGGCACGTTGTCTCAGCTTGTAGGATCCAGAATTGTTAAGGAATAAATATCTGTTGTTTAAGCCACCTAGTCTGGTATTTTATAATTGCAGCATTAGCAAACTAATGCAGAGTGGAATAGCTGCTTCTCTAGTTATTATATTTATGTTATAGTAGAGGAGTGGTTTTTGTTTTTTTTTTTGTTTTTACTCTTTTACTTACCTTATTACCTAGTATTTACTTTATTTCTGGCTAGCAATACTTAGTGTTAAATTCTCTCTGTTCCAATAATTGGTGTGGTCACTGTCCCCTGACTGCACCCTGAGGAACACATGTTTAGAGCAGCCATCAGCAGCCTTCACTGCCAGCACCTACCTTACCTACCAGAGAAAGCAGATAGATTCAGTTGATTCTACAAATTCTTCTTCACTGATGCAGACAGTGGGTGCCCAGCAAAGTCAGGTCGGTATAGAATTCTAGCTCTCAGGTACTAAAATAACTGTTTAGTTCAAATGCTTGTACAAAAAGGGATATTACTCCAATAATAAATTAGATAATTTAGAAAAATAAATGAATCCTATATATAATTATATGCAAAACGTTTTTAAATAAACGTCAAAAATACATTAAAATATGTTACTAAAATTGACAAATAAAATTAAAAATTTAAAGAAACTAATTATTATAAAGAAACTAGAGGCCTTGTGCACAAAATTCGTCCCTCAGCCCAGCCTGCACCCTCTCCAATCTGGGACATCCCTTGGGATCAGGTCTAAACGGGCAGTCAGACATCCCTCTCACAATCTAGGACTACTGGCTCCCAACTGCTCACCTGCCTGCTTTCCTGATTGCCCCTAACCACTTTCGCCTGCCAGCCTGATCACCCCCTAACCACTCCCATGCCAGCCTGATTGATGTCTATCTGCTCCTCTGCAAGCCCGTTTGCCCCCAACTTCTGTCCCCTGCTGGCCTGGTAACTCCTAACTGCCCTCCTTGCAGGGTTGATTGCCTCCAACTGTTATCCCTTCAGACCTGGTGCCTTCCAACTGCCCTACCCTGCTTGCCTGATCACCCACAACTACCCTCCTTTGCAGGCCAGATCCCTCCTAACTGCTCTCCCCTGTTGGCCAACTTGTGGTGGCCATCTTATGTCCACATAAAGGCAGAATCTTTGACCACATGGAGGCAGCCATCTTGTGTGTTGGGAGCAGATGGTCAATCTGCATATTATTCATTTATTAGATAAGATAGAGGCCTGGTGCATGGGTGGGGGCCAGCTGGTTTGCCCTGAAGGGTGTCCCGGATCAGGTAGTGGTTCCCTTGGGGCATGGGACAGCCTGAGTGAGGGGCCTGTGGTGGTTTGCAGGCCAGTCATGCCCCCTGGTGACCCAAACAGAGGGCCTGGTATCTGAAATTTATTTACCTTTTACAACTGAAACTTTGTAGCCTGGAGCAGAGCCAACCCTCCTGCTCGCTCCATTGTGGCAGCCATTTCTGTTGGAATTTATGTATCTTCTATAATTGAAACTTTGTAACTTGGAGTGGAGGCCTGGGCCAGCCAGGGAAGCTTGGTTTTCTCCATTGCCGGAGCAACCCTAGCCTCTGCTCTTTCCAGCTCAGTGGCTGTTACCATTTCTGTTTGGATTTGTTTACCTTCTATAATTAAATGTTGTAGCCTTGAGTGGAGACTTAGGCCAGCAAGGGCAGGCAGAAAGCTTGACTTCCTCTGTTGCCTGGGAAACCCAAGCCTCCCTCCTGCTCTCTGTGACTGTAGCCATCTTGGTTGGGTTTATTTACATACTCACTCTGATTAGTTGGTGGGTGTGGGTGGTGGGCGTGGCTTGTGGGTGTAGCAGAGTGGTGGTTGATTTGCATATAACTCTTTTATTAGGTAGGATTTAAAAGGAATCTAAAACTACTGTCATCTCCTCTCAAATCCCACCACTTAAAACACAACACAAAGTTGTTTTCATGAATTCTATCAAACACTCATAAAATTCCTATACTACCTAAAGTGTTCCAGGGCACAGGCAAACCTTGCCAAATCATTTTATGCAGGAAGCAAAACTTGGATTCAAAGTCTAACAAAGAGGCCTTACTCTTCTCCCAACAGAAAGAAAATAAAGATGACTTGTAAAGGTCAATTATTTTCATGAATGCATTAGAGAAGAGTGAGGCCAGGTAGTTTGGAGAGAGTAGGCATTAGCTTGGGGAATGGCTTTTAGATTCTCATAGAAAGGAGCTACCTCTATTCATCTGTTCCATCCCTCTGCCTTTGAGATAGATCTCACCATGTTTCTGAAACCTGAGCACTGTTCTACTATTGGAGATACTTAGGAGCAAGAGCCACCATGCCAGAGCTTCACCTGATGTCATTAATCCCACTTGTTTTTCAACACTGATGTCAATCTATTTCCTTGTGATCTGAATTCTCTCTTTCAGACACACACACACACACACACACACACACACCCTGTTTTCCTCATCTCTATCCTTTAAACACGGGATATATTCAGTATCTGATTAAAGGATCTGATTAGGAAAAGTAAGCATTTAATATAATAAACTCTAAATTTTTTGCTTTCCTTTTTGGTGCATATATGACCATGTGGGGATCTTATATTGAATCAAGAGAGTAAAATTACACTAGTATGTCTAAGAGAACTGAAAAGGACCAGAAAATTACTATAAAGCTGGTGGTCCTGGACCCCAAGTCCTGTCTGACTCAAAATCTTTACTTCCTAGTATACAAAATGCAAAACAAAATTGTATTAGTATTTGAGCTCTAAATATAATTATTTTCTATGTTGTTTTAGAAATTAGGTAGAATACAGTAGTAAAAATAGCTACTATTAAAACTAAATATGAAAAACAAAAGAAAAAAGTATCCATTTTGAATACCAGAAATGCCTAACCTCTAAAAGTATTAAAAAAATATTTAAAAGTGACCCAGAGTGAAGTGTCAGGAACAAATTTAGAAATGTAAGTCCTGAATTAAAATGCCTGAAAGACTTAAAGCTGATGACTTTTTAACTATTTATGCAGAAGGTAAAGTAAAAATAAATAATCTGTTTGCCTTGGGTTCAGGAATTGAAGTGCCTTCACTCAGTGGATTGGAAAAAAACAGTTCATTCTGAGTCTTCGCCATTTATTAAAAATCTTCAGAAGTAATGAAAGTGTAGAATAGAACATTGAATAAATCCTATAAGGCTCTTGTTTTATAGGGAAACTAGAGGCCCAGCACAGGAAATTCAGACATTGGGAGGGGTGTCCCTCAGCCAGCCTGCACCCTCTCCAATCTTGGACCCCTCAGGGGATGTCCAATTGCTGATTTAGGCCCAATCATTCTCACAATCCAAAACTTCTGGCTCCCAATTGTTCACCTGCCTACCAGCCTGATCACTCCCTAACCACTTCCCTGACAGCCTGATAGACACCTAACTGCTCCCCTGCCAGCCCAATTGCCCCCAACTGCCTTCCCCAGTAGGCCTGGTCCCCCCAACTGCCCTCCCCTGCTGGCCTTGATATTCCCAAGTGTCCCTCCCTTGCTGGCCTGATCGCCCACAACTGCCCTCTCCTGCCAACCATCTTGTGGCAGCCATTTTGTGACCACATGGGGTGCAATCTTGTGACCTCATGGGAGCAGCCATCTTGTCCAAGGGTGTGACATTCAATTTGCATATTACCTCTTTATTATATAAGATAAGAAAAGCTGGTTAAGAAAGGTGACTCAATTTTTTATGAACAGTGAATTCATTATTTGAATATTCTGAGTTCAGATGACAACCACAGTATAATCATACATCCCTGTCATTCAATGAATTGTCTCTCTCCAAAATTCATGTATTGAAACCCTACTCTCCAATGTGATAATATTTGGAGATGGGCCTTTAGGAAATAATCAGGCTTAGATGAGTGATGAGGGTAGGGTCCTCAGAATGGGATTATGAGAAAAGGTAAAAAGCAAAAATTTGTTTTTCAGCAAGTCTACACTCAGCATCTCAGCACTTAAGCATCAAGCCACCATAACTTTAAACTGTGTCTGTGAGCATCTTTGCTTTACCTCATTTTATTTTACGTATCCATTAGCAAGTTGTGTCCTAACATAACTGTTTCTTTGCTTTATGCCATCTCAGTTTAAGAAACTCTCTACTTTAGGAAAACTGTAGCAGAAAAAATATGTATATTGTGATTTTTTTACATTTTAAAACAATGTATATAAATAAAACAAAACATTGTATTTGAATTACCCAATTTACATACTGTAACAGTTTTTATGTGTATAGAGAACCTGAAACAACACCTTAACACTATTTGCATTAGCTCTGAGAAATAAAATGGGAATAGGTTAAGTAAAAATTTTTTGACTATTATTTCATATGCGATGGAATGCCTTTAATGCTTTAACTAGGGGCCTAGTGCACAAATTTGTGCACCTTGAAAGGAACTGTGGGCTGCGAGGCTGTGATAGGCACAGGGGCAGGTCTCTGCCCATCCTTCACACCTTCATCCGGGTCCTCCCGCCATGGCCCCAAGTCCCCTGTCTGCTGGCAGCCCTGCTTCTGTTGCTGCCACTTCCACACACTGACTATACCAGCCCAGCTTGCACCTACTGAAGGTGCGGAGCTATTGCGGCCAGCACCAGCAACTGTAGTGTGCAGGGCTGGCACTGTCAGCCGGTGTGAGTTGCAGCTGCTTCTCCCATCACCCCTCAGGAGCAGGGGGAGGTGGAGAAGCCTTCAGGGATGATCAGAGCCAGCAACCGCTGCTCGCACCCACTGATGGCACTGAGCGATTGGGATCGTCGGCAGGCACCAGCAGCGGGTGTGAGCGGGACTGGTGCTGGCAGTGGGTGTGAGTGGTGGCTCTGGCACCAGCAGTGGGAGTGAGTAGCAGCTCCGGCGCTAGCAGCAGGTACAAACAGGGCCAGCACCAGCAGCAGATGCATGCACCAGATGGGACCGTGGTATGTGGGGGCAAAGAATTTTCAGTAACCACCAGAGGCTCACCCCGATGACAGTGACCAGTGCCCCACCTTGGTCTGGCCCCCCTGCTCACCTGCTCCACCATCCCACTGTGGCCGGCACTTGCCATGTTCCACGCACAGTCCTGGTGGTCAGCACACATCATACTGACTGGTTGTTCAGTTGTTCCAGTTTTTCTGCCATTCGGTCTATTTGCATATCAGCCTTTTATTATATAGGATGCGTTGATGTGATACTTTTTTAATTTTAAAAAATATAATTGCGCCGAAACCGGTTTGGCTCAGTGGTAGAGCGTCGGTCTGCGGACTGAAGGGTCCCAGGTTCGATTCTGGTCAAGGGCATGTACATTGGTTGCGGGTGCATCCCCAGTGGGGGGTGTGCAGGGGGCAGCTGGTCGATGTTTCTCTCTCATTGACATTTCTAGCTCTCTATCCCTCTTTCCTTCTCTCTGTAAAAAATCAATAAAATATATTTTTAAATATATATATATATATATATATATATATAATTGCATTGTAGCAAGAAAGTTTATAGAAGGAATAAAGTATTAATGCCTATGTCATATGTCTTTTTTCAAAAATCACACAATGGTAATGATAAAACCACTTTCAAAAGACTGTTGGTATAGTTAAAAACTAAAGCAAGGAGAAACAGAAAGTAATTGAAACATGCACAAGCATATTTAAAGTAACCTTACTCATATTATCCCACACCAGAAAACAATACATTGTCCATCTATATAAGGATTAAAAAATATTTACTGGTAACAGACCTCATATTACCTTGTGGGTTGCTAAAAATACTTTATGATTATATCTGGGTTGTAGTTAAAGTAAGTGCTTGTATATGTAAAAATTGATGGAACACTTAAATAGGGTATTATCAACACTAATCTACACTAATAAAAGAGAAACATGCAAATTACCATCACTCTGCTATGCTACCAGCCAATCAGAGTGAGTATGCAAATTAACCTGAAAACATGGCTAATTTGAAAGGTCCTGTGAGGGTCAGAAAAGTCGGGCACCAGTGCTTGAGGCTGGGTGTGGCCCTGGAGACAAAGAAGCTGCCTGCCCCATGATCCCAGGCCGCAGCCAGCCAGAGAAGTCACCCACACTGCATCCCAGGAAAGTCGGAGAAGCTGCCTGCCTGCAGTAGAGGTGCCAGCACCTATGGCTGGCGACAGCCTGGTACATGGAAAAGTCACCCAGCCCGCAGTCCTGGGCACCAGTACCTGCGGCTGCAGCCAGGCAAAGCCACCTGCCCACCATCTCCCGCGGCTGCAGCCAGCCTGGGTGCCTATGGCTGACCAGAGGGAGGGAAGCCCAGATCCCTGGTGCCTGTGGTCAGTTTCAGAAGATCACCAAAATGCTGTTAAGGAACAGCTTTAGTGAAGTAAGTTGTGTTAAATTTATGGCTCTGCTCATTATTATATTAACATATTAATATGATATGTTATATTATATTCTCAGAGAACACAATAAAAAAATATGTAGTTATTTGTAAGAGAAATGACAGCAGTAAATCCCTAGAAATGGGGATTAACAGCAAACCCAATCATTCTGCTTTGTTTATTAATGTAATGTTCAATAACTTCACAAGTAGAGTCTGGAAATAATTCTGACATCCTAATCTGATTATGGTCTTGTGGAAGAGGAACAACTTTCCTCTAACATCAAGATTCTTCAGGCCCAGCTGGCATGGCTCAGTGGTTGAACATTGACCTGTGAACCAGGAGCTCATGGTTTGATTCTTATCAGGACACATGCCCAGGTTGCCTACTCAATCCACAGTGAGGGCATGCAGGAGGCAGCAACTTACATTTCTCTATCATCGATGTTTCTTCTCTCTCCCTCTCCCTTTGTCTCTTTCTCAAATCAATAAAAGAAATATTTTTTTTCAGAGAGCAAGGGAAAGGGAGAGAGAGATAGAAACTTCAGTGATGAGAGAATCATTGATTGGCTGCCTCCTGCATGCCACCAAAATCCAAGCATGTTGCCTAACTGGGAATCAAACCATGGTTCATGGGTTCATAGGTCAATGCTCAACCACTGAGTTACATCTGCCAAGCAAAAGAAACATATTTTAAAAATTCTCTGGCTGATCTAATGATCAAATAGACACAAGACAAATTAGCAAGAGAAAATAACCAAATATAATTCATACACATGTATGGAAATTCCAAATACATGAGAGAGGCAGAGACTCCCACATGTCTGCCCTTTCCCCATTTTGAGTTATTGTAAAATGCCCTAGATTGTCATAAGCAGATTTCAAAAATATGAAAATATGTGACTTAAAATATATAACATATGGTAACAAGCTTCACTTTACTTTTGTTAAGTAACAGTAGGAAAATCACTTGTTTGGTTTTGCTATGGATCAGAGATTGCTATCCTGGCTAAGTGCTGTGACACAGAATCTGTATTCTACTCCTCAAATGCGTGAAAAGGTTTGATTTTAGGTAATAGACATTTAAACCAGCATGGAGGCTTCTGTCAGAGGTTAAAAGAAGAAAGCTGAGGTCAACAGAAACAGAAGCACTGTTCAGGCTGGATCACATGCTGAGAAAAAGTCACAGATTTGGTTAAGAGGGATATCAACTTGAAAATATAAAATGACAACTTGAAAATATAAAATGCTGTGAGTCTTCCAAATTTTTTTCCCACTGGACTAAGTTATCATGATAAATGGCTAAGAGAGAAAAACTTAGGCATTCACAGTTTTCACATTATATATTAGTATTTAACATTTATTGAGATCCTTGGGTTTTATAATAGGTTATGAAATACAGTATTAAAAGTAATCCTATAATCCTCAGGATAAAATGTTGGCTTTTTCAACTCTATCATGAAAAGAAGGGGCTGTCTGTATGATAAGTCAATTCACACTCATAAAACCCATTAAAACAGCTGCATATTATGCTCAAATCTCTTAGAATCCTTTGGTACAAAATGAGGATTAGAAACCAGGCTATGGAGACTGTTTCAGCCCTGTGCATGGTTAAACTTTCTCTTAAATTTCAGACTCTAAGAGTCTTCCCCTGAGGGAGAGAGCATTGTAATGTGTTTTTCCCCTTCTAGCAAAATAGTAATGCTAAAATAATAAAGCAAAAAATATGTTTATCAGGCAAATAATTGCCTCTTTGCATTCCAGTGAAAAGGCAGAAACTGATTAAGTGTCTGCATTTTGCCAGGGACCATCTCATTTAAGGCTCACAATGTATTGTGAGATGGGTGACTTTGGGAACCAAGGCTTGAGAAACCCCAAATAACATGCCTGAGACCATGAGGCTAGTAGGAATAGAGGTGAAATTGGAACCCAGTCTGCTTAACATTCTCAATTTATGCTCTTCACACCTGAAAAAAAATTGCTAGATTACCAAAATGCTTTCTGCCTCCAATAATTCTAGATTTCTCAAAGGGGGATAGCTGAAAAGAAGCAAATTCATGTTGAGACACAGACATAGATTTGATTTCTAGCTTCTTGGATGCAAGACTAAGTCTATCTACTGAATATCTTCTAGAATGCTCTCTGGCTACAGGTTATTTTGCTGACACTACTAGTTATAGCCTTTCCCAGGAATTAGCCAAGATCTGTCTCCCCTCTTTGCCTGTCCCCTCTGCCATCTCTAATAATGGATAATTGGAATGGAACTAGCAGAGAAGATGAGCTCCTTCCCAACTAGGTATTTTTTTCCTTTTTATTTTTTTCTTTTTCAATATATTTTTATTGTTGATTAAAACAATTATTAGAGATATCTCCCATTTCCTGTCCCCTTTACCCCTCTCCCAGCTCCTATATAACTCCCATCCTAGACTCTCGTAGTTTTTATGTCCACTGAGTCCTGAGGCTTTACAACTGGGTCTTAATCCTGAAAAGATTAAGCCATTTCCTGTAGCTTCACCATAATTATGAGGAGTCCCACAAATACCACCAGAATTTGGGGCGTTTTAACTACAATACAATACTAAACCCTGTGGCAGCTCATGACTCAATAGAATGGCCCTAATTCTTTTCCAGGTATGATTTTTTTTCTTTTATTTTTCTAAAGACCTTCTCATTCTGAGTATTAAGACAGCAACAGGAAATCTCTGACTTTTCTCCCTCCCTCCCTGCTATTCTATTTATAGTTCTAAATATTGCCAGGTGTCAGCAACAATTAAGGAGGGACCATTTGAGTCTCTCCAAGCTGTTGTTGTTACTTAGTATGCATCTAATATTTTACATTAGCAAGTTGCAGTACAGTTGCATCGATTCAATGTTCTGGACATTCTAAAGATGCCGAAAAATTGACTCTTTTCAAAGCCCCAGACAAAGCTTCTCTCTGTGCTAAGTTGCTAATACCAAAAAGAATTGAGCCTGGGGGAATCATGACTCAAGCTGAAACCCTTCGCTGAAAGTGCCTGTGCTAGTTGAAGTGTACTCCACTTCATGTTGTGAGAAAGCAGATAAGTGGCTCTGCTTTAACACCAAGGAAATGGAGCAAGTGCTTAAGATGGTAATTCCCATGCCTTTACAAGCAGGCACTCACGTTCATCAATGGGTTTAAGTCATTTATCTACAAAATGGGAATGGTTTTAATTAAGAGATAACTTGAGGTGGGGTGGGCTGCTTTCTCTATTGCTCTTGCTTCATTAGCTTTATCACGGAAGAAAGCAGGAAACTCATAGCCTACTAAGTTTCACAGCTGTGACAGGAAGTATTTCTCTGGGTGGGTGTGTGCAGGGACGGGATCATAGAACAGAAAGCAATTTTGCTGTCTTTCTCAGAATAACCCACTAAGAACAGGCTTATATTTTGACCAGTGGGTTAGTTAGGGATATGAGGCATATAACTAGGTGCTGCCATCCCTATCCCAATCCTGCTGGTCAGTAGAAATGATAAAAGCGCAGTGAAAAATGAAGAACCAAACCACAAAAAGTAACCATGAGTTTCCAGAAGCATAACTGGATACTAGAGCCTAATTATAATGGGGGCAACTGCTGTTTGGAACTTAAACTCACCAGTTCTGCTTTGAAAGTATGGGGGAGGAACAAACTTTCCTCTACCATCAAGGTTCTTCTGGCCAGCCTAATAATAAAATAGACATAAGACAGGTTATCAAGAGTAAGCAATGAGGAGAGAATCCAAGATGGTGGCATAGGTAACACCTAACTGTAGCCTCACACAACACTTTTAATAAAATATAAAATGGACATTACCCAGAACTACAAGAAAGTCGACTGACTGGAAATTCTACAATGAGAAGGAAAGAGAAAACCAGAAGGAAAATCAGAGGAGCTATAAAAGCCTAAGGTACAGAGACACGCTGCTTGCGCCGGAGAGGATGGAGCTGGAGAGGAGGGGGAGGCTGAGTGCCTGGCTGGCATTCCCTAGCGGGAAGGAGATAAAAGCTCCGGACTATGCTGAACCCCAGATCCAACAGCACTGAACCCCAGTTCTAGGACAGACCCTGGGGACCCAGGCTCAAATAGAGGGAGCCTGGGCTGTAAAGCAGAAACCCAGGGGAGCGGCAAAAGGAAGTCCCGGAGGTGCGCACATTGCATGTATAGAACGGGCTGTTGGCTGTTCCACTGGATTGCCCTAGTGGGAAGGAGACAAAAGCTCTAAACTGCTCTGAACTCCACTTCCAACCCCAGTTCCAAATGAACTGAACCCCAGTTCCAGGCTCATTGGGGGAGAGCCTTGATTGTTTGGTAGCAGGCGAAACTTGAGGGCACCTTACTCTCAGAGGTGCTTACAACTAGTACTGAAGAACTCTGAGACTCAGGAGCCTCATAGGGCGTGGCTGATGGAAGCCAAGGCTGATGGAAGCCAAGGTTGTAGGCTCCATCCTGAAACTCCGCCGCATCCAAGCTGAGCACAGAGACTTTTAAGGCTACCAACTCAGGGAAACTGCGAAAATGCTGAGACAAGGAAACAGATCACAAACAAAAGAAATGGAGGACAAAAAGTGACTGGATATAGAGTTCAAAACCACGCTTATAAGGTTTTTCAAGAATCTCCTAGAAAAGGCCGATAAAATAAACAAGAGCTATGAAGAATGAAAAGGGATCAACTAGAAATAATAAAGAATCAACTAGAAATAAAGAATACATTCTCTGAAATAAAAAGTTTTATACAGAGCCCTAAAAACAGAATGGAAGATCGCAAGAATCAAGTCAAAGATTTGGAACACAAAGAGCCAAAAGACACTCCTCCACAGAAGCAAGAAGACAAGAGAATCCAGAAAGTTAAAGATAGTGTAAGAAACCTCTTCACTTCAAGCGAAACAACATCAGAATTATGGGAGTCCCAGAAGATGACAGAGAGCAAGATATCAAAAACATATTGAAAGAAATAGTGACAGAAAACTTCCCCCACCTGGGGAAAGAATTAGACTTACAAGTCCAGGAAACAAGCGCACAGAACCCCAAACAAAAGAAATCCAAAGAGGACCACACCAAGACACATCATAATTAAAATTCCAAGAGCAAAAGACAAAGAGAGAATATTACAAGCAGCAAGAGAAAAGCAGGCAGTTACTTATAAAGGAGCACCTATACAATTGTCAGCTGATTTCTCAACAGAAACCATGCAGGCCAGATGGGAATGGCAAGAAATATTCAAGGTGATGAATAGCAAGAACCTACAGCCAAAGATAATCTACCCAGCAAAGCTATCACTCAGAATTGAAAGCCAGATAAAGAGCTTCACAATTTAAAAAAAAAAAAAAAAAAAAAAAAAAACTAAAGGAGTTCATCATCGCCAAACCAGAATTATATGAATTGCTGTAGGGGGTTCTTTAGGAAGAGGAAGAAAATAAAGATAAAAATTATGAACAACAAATATGTAACTATCAACAAGTGAATCTAAAAAACAAGAAAATTAAAAAACCTGATGAACAATATTAACTGATGAATATAATAGAATCATAGGTACGGAAGGGGAGTGGACTGACAATTCTTGGGGAAAAGAGGAGTGGGGGTTGCACCTATGGATGAGGACAGTGGGGGTGGGAAAAGGGCAGAGGGTGGGGTGGGAACCTGGTGGAGGCGGAAAAATGAGGAACTTTTGTAATAATGTGAACAATAAAGATTTATTTAGAAAGAAAGAAAGAAAGAAAGAAAGAAAGAAAGAAAGAAAGAAAGAAAGAAAGAAAGAAAGAAAGAAAGAAAGAAAGACAGTTACCTACAAGGGAGTACCCATATGAATGTCAGCTGATTTCTCAACAGAAACTATGCAGGCCAGAAAGGACTGCAAGAAATATTCAAAGTGATGAATAGCAAAAACCTACAACCAAGATTACTCTACCCAGCAAAGCTATCATTCAGAATTGAAGGTCAGACAAAGAGCTTCACAGACAAGAAAAAGCTAAAGGAGTTCATCACCACCAAACCAGGATTACATGAAATGCTGAAGGATATTCTAGAAGAAGGAGGAGAAGAAGAAGAAGAAGAAGAAGAAGAAGAAGAAGAAGAAGAAGAAGAAGAAGAAGAAGAAGAAGAAGAAGAAGAAGAAGAAGGTAAAGATAAAAATTATGAACAAGAAAGGTATCAAATATATACCTACCAAGAAGTGAATCTAAAAATCAAGTGAATAAAATGTCTGAAGAACAGAATGGACTGGTGAATATAATGGAATCAGAGACAGAGAAAGGGAATGGACTGATAATTCTCAGAGGGAAGGGGGTCTGAGGGGTATGGGAAGAGATGAGACAAAAGTCTTACACCTATGGATGAAGACAGTAGTGGGGGGTAAGGGCATGGAGTGGGGTGGGGAATTGGGTAGAGTGAAGCTATGGGGGGGAGGAGAGGAACACCTGTAATAATCTAATAATCTGAACAATAAAGATTTATTTTTAAAAAATTTTATATCAACTCTGCAATCCAAATAAGTCCCCAAGATTGATAGCAGATGGCTTCCTGGGCACTTTATTGTGGATAAGGGGGTTCATATCCTACAGTAAAGTTACTGCAGATTGTGGGTCAGACTTTTCTTTGTGTACATGGTCCAGCCATTATCCGTTTATACATGGTCCTGTGATGCTATTTTGTAGAGAAGGAAGGATAGACATTTTTTGTCATCTTTTCCTTATAAGTCCATTTTGTCATGAATGTAAACATGTGCCTGAAGTTTAAAGGCATTTAGGATGAATAAGGAATACTTTCAGCATAGCCAGATTCTTTTTGTTTCCAGTTAATTGTGCTGCAATTAGACTGTATTTGGGAAAGAACTGCATCCCTTAGCCAGTAGACATAAAAAGACTGTAATGGAACTGGATACAGGGCTGGGGGAAAAGGGGGACCCCGAACAGGAGGCTAAGGGCAAATGAAGATGCCTCACAAGAAGGGGTTGGTGCTTTTATATTGGAAAGGACTCTTGCAGTGACTGGTTGTCTGGTTTCAACCCAAGAAAAGAGTCATGGGGGGATATTTGGCAAAGAGAAATAGGAAAAGACAATGAGGCTCAATAATCCTAATTAGCATTTAACTTTCTTTCTACCCAAATAGCGAGAATGGTTTTTATCTACACAAACAGTGACCTTCTCTTTCTTTTCCTTTGCCAACTGGTTTTTCCACAAATCTAAGACTAACCACAAGATATCATTATAATTAAGAGGAAATACAGAAACTTACAGGATAAAATTGGTTGACGCAAGAAAAATAAAAGGTAAAAAAATATATATTATAATATTAACAATATCAGGAAAAAAAGTACAGTGAAAATGTTGACCTCTTTTTACACTCCATAATGAATATCTCTAAGTCTGTTAGACATTTTCAGACCTTAAAATCTTCAGTTTTTTTAAAAAGTAACTGCAATTTAATATACATAGTATGTACCATCTATACCAAAAGAGTAGCAGACAAGTCAAGACTGACTTGTCCTGGGAAGAAATTGTTGAAATGTGATGTACATAAGGAGGGCTAATTGGCATCCAATTTAAAATACACAGAAAATTAGCCTACAGTGCCATGCTATTAGCTCTTACTGAGAAGACAGGACATATGCACTATGCTTGAAAAGGGCAAAAGTTATGTTCATTTTTAATGAAAACTTGTGAGAACCCCATAAATTATAGACTATTCAGCTTCACCTGGTTTCCTAAAGAAATATTGGACTAAATCTTCACACAACCAATGCAAAAATATCAACAATGCCAAGTATGGAAGAATGCTCAGTCTGACTCTGTGAAGAGGAAATCTCATCAAACCCATTTTCTATTCTATAGCAGCTTGCCAGGATGTGTAGATAAGGTGAAAGCAACTAATGCAATGCTGTGGACTTTAATGAGACTTTAATTCTATAATACTTTAACTTTTATCAACAAAAAATGTTTAATGTCATAGTATAGGTTTATAAACTAAGGAAAGGCTTGTATCCAAAAGGTTCAAAAGCTCAAGAACTCACTAATGCCAGAGGACATGTCAAGGACTGTCCCATTTATAGGCAGATATTTGGTCACCACCTGCAGCCTCCTGAAACCCTACCATGATTAGTCGGAACAAGCGCATTTCTCCTAGCAGATGGCTGGGTTTCAGCCCCTACTTATGCCTCACTAAGCATCCTTATTCAGGACAACGCAGGTAACCTGGTTGTAATTCCCTCCACCTTCTTCATCGGCTTTTTTCCCTGCTTCATTTTCTCCACAATTTGTAACACACTATATAAATTATTTTGCTTATTTTGGGTCTCCTCAAATAGAGAATATATGCTCTGTGATTACAAAGATTTTTGTCTCTTTTGTTTACTCTCATTATCACTCTCACTTGCTATGCCTGATTAGTCAAGATAGTGCTCAAAAAGTAGTTGTTGAAGAAACTTTAGAGAAAATATATCAGATAAGATGGAATAAATAAAAGCAAATAAATAATTTTTGAAGGCAAAAAGGAAGAGGATATTCTTGTTATCACTCGGCTTGTCAATAATATCCTAACATGATAGTTAGCCAGAGTCGAGAGACAGTCAATGGAGACTCATTGCCTTTGATCTAGACCTGAACACCAAGACATAGCATTTTGTTGTAGTTGTAGTTAATACTCACCTGAGGAGATTTATTCCATTGATTTCTAGTGAGAGTGGAAGGGAGAAGGATAAAAACATCCATGATAGAAATACATCAACATCAATCAGCTGCCTCCTGCTGGGAAGTAAGTCTTCAGGCACATACCCTGACCAGGAATTGAACTGGTGACATCCTGCTGCATGGATGGATGCTCAACCACTGAGCCACACTAGCAAGGCTGATATAGCATTAAAGTATCCCTTCTCCTTTTTGGTTCTCTCTTTGCTCTGCCTGAATTCACCAATAGCAATCCTATTTCTAAGGCAGTGTGACAAGATCGCCCTCTAGTGATGTGCCACTCAGCAAAAGTCTGTGAAGTCAGGATGAATTAGGGATTTTAGGCTCATTATTTTCTCCTGTAAAAAGCAGCACCCTTGACCTGGCCAGGTAGCTAAGTGAGCTAGAGCATTGTTCCCTTATACCAAGATTGCAAGTTTGATCTTCAGTCAGGGCACATACCAGAATCAACCAATGAATGAATAAGTAAGTGGAACAACAAATCGATATCTCTCACTCTAAAAACCAATCAATAAATAAAAATTAAAAATACTAAACCAATTACACAGAACAGTTGTTTTTTACTTCATAATAACCACTCCAAAGAATTGGTAAGTTATACCTAAGAGCTCCAGAAGTAGCAGAAAAAATTTTGTAATCAGATAATGTTTTAATCCATTTGCATTTCCCTAAATAGCACTTTCTTTTATTTTTAATATGTTTTATTGATTTTGTACAGAGAGGAAGAGAGAGAGATAGTTAGAGACATTGATGAGAGAAAGTCATCCATCAGCTGCCTCTTGCACACCCCCTACTGGGGATATGCCCGCAACCAAGGTACATGCCCTTGACCGGAATCAAACCCAGGTCCTTCAGTCCCCAAGCCGACGCTCTATCCACTGAGCCAAACCGGTTTCGGCCTAAATAGCACTTTCTAATATACTAAATACATATCATCTTGTTGACAATCACCAAACTTTTTTTTTTACATTTTACATCTAATTTTAATAATATCTGTGATGTTATTCACTGCTTTCAATTTTATATATGGATGTTATGAAATATTTTCCCAATTGGGGCCACAGATTATAAAAGGGGTGAGTCTGTCACTACTTTTCAAGATGTACTTTTATTTTTTTACTTAAATTTATTTAAATTTTATTTAAATTTTACTTACAGAGAAGAAAGATGGCTGCCAACAGGAAGGCAGACTGCAAGATAATGTGTGAGTGAGAAAACAAAGGGAGAATGTGTGGTCGCACAGGGAGTGTTTGTTGTTGAGTTGTGGGACAGTTATACTCCAGGAGATTGTGTGGGACTCCCCTAACCGGGCAGCCCCCACTGTTGCTGGGTTTCCACCCAAAGCGACTGGCTCAGACATGAAGACCATGCCATTTTATTTTTTTTAAATATATTTCATTGATTTTTTACAGAGAGGAAGGGAGAGAGATAGAGAGTTAGAAACATCAATGAGATAGAGTCATTGATCAGCTGGCTCTTGCACACCCCTCACTGGGGACGTACCAGCAACCAAGGTACATGCCCTTGACTGGAATCGAACTCGGGACCTTTCAGTCTGCAGGCCGATGCTCTATCCACTGAGCCAAACCGGTTTTGGCAAGAGACCATGCCATCTTGAAGGAAAGAGCGGATGTTATCAGAAGCCTGAAAAGCTCGGGAAATTTACAACTATGGCACCCAATGGACAGCTGTGAACCCGAGAATACCTGTCACCAAGTGGTGCAAGTATGTGGATTCAGAGGAGCTCTTCAATCCCTCACAGAAATGTCATATTTTTCTTGGGATAAGGTGAGGTCTCTGGTCCCAGCAGGCGAGAGAAACAAGCACATGGCAGGAGCTGGAGAACTTGGGTAGTCTGCACCTAGAAAAATCGGTGGCTGTTGGAGCTGGCATGACCCGTGAATGTGAAAAGGGGTCCTCAGAGCTGCTAACAGAAGGGAACTCTAAGAATCAACCCATTTTGATCTAGTGCAAAAGGACAGCCTGAAAATTTTAAAAGCATACTGTCTGCTTAGACCCAAGGGGGAAAAAAAGAGTGCACAGACTTGCATGCAGCCCCGGAATTCACACACTTACTATGGCTCTTTTTTTTCTTTTCTTTTCTTCCTTTTTTCCTCTTTAAATCCTTGCTTCTAATTACTAAGCCCAATAATAGGATTACCCAATTGAGGACATTCTAAGAGACTGAAGGGAAAAGTTGTTTTTCTGGAACCTGGGGATCAGAATGGGGATAACCATAGGAGAACCAGCTCTAGAGCAACCCACTCCCCCAAACCAGTATTAAGTGCCACACGGAAAACAAAATCTAAACACTAGCTAGAGAGGACCTCTAGATCCAGAGGTAAACCCAGAAACACTGCCACCCAAGAGTTGATCACAAATTGACTCTTGTGTAAACACAAATAAATAAATATAAGAAATAAAGATGCACTGCCTCCTTAAAAATCAGGACTGGCTTACAACACTGAGGAGCAGTGGAATGCAGGGAACTTAAATACTGTCCTGAGTAAGAAACAGACATGTCAAAGAAAACAATAGGGGAAGTGAATGACCTTCACTACTGCACATTTTTATGTTTTTCATCTTTTACTTAAGAAACTATATTTTTTCCTTTTTTCCTCACTTGATTTTACCTTTTTTATTATTACATTTTTATTTTCAATCAGTATTATTACTTCTACTATTTTACCTTTTAAAAAAAAAAAAATAAGTGTCATTTTATTTCCTTTTTATTTTACTTTCGGATTAGTGTTCTATATTCTATTTTCACTTTCCTTTAGCATTATTTTACTCTATCTCAACTTGACCTCTATGCCATACCTCTCTTCCTCACTTTTCCCTTTTGTTGTCCTGTTTCTCTTACCCTATTCCTGCTTTAGATTTTTCCCTATTCCTTCTTTTTACCCCCTGTTAAAATTTCACCATACTTATATATCTAATTTTCAATAGCCTGATCCAATTCCATACATACCTCTCTCTTATCTTTCTTCACTATCCAATTTTTTTTCTCTCTGTCCTTTTGTTGTCGTTTGCTTGATTGTTCATTATATTGATTTTTAATGCTTGTTTGTAAGATTTTTTTCTTTTTCTTTTTTTGTTGTTTTGTTTCTGTTTGTTTTTGTTTTTTGCTTCTGCTTTCCTTTGCCTCACTAAATATTAGTTGTTTTTTGTAGTTTGTATAGATCTGCAGGTACTTATTGCTGACATGTGTTGGGATTAGTGGCTGTTCTATTGAGTTTTCTCCCCATATGTGTGGGTTTTTTTTCATCTCTTCTTTCTTATTATCTCCTTTTCTCTCTTACTTATTTTTCCTTTTCCAAATTTCATTTTTACACTTCTTTTTTTTTCCTCTCTCTTTTCTCTCCTATTCTTTAATTAGCCTTTCTCTGGTGGTCACATCTATTTGGGGTTATTAATATCATGAACACATTTGTGTTCAGTGCCTTGTGAATTGTAACTTGTATTGTATTTTGTACCTTTAAATCAATGCAGAAGAAAGAGAACTACATAACGAGGCACCGGGAGAAGAGAGATCATGGGGAGACAAAGGAACAGCACGCATATGAAAGAAAAGTAGGCATCACCAGAAAAGGAGATAAACAAAATGGAGGCAAGCAACCTGTCAGAGAAATAATTCACAGAAATGGTTATAAGGTGTATAAAAAGAATGGAAGACAAATTTGACAATATGTGTAAGAACCAAGAGGAAATGAAGAAGAACCAAGAAGAAATGAAAAATGACATCACTGCTATAAAAAAAACTCAATAGAAAGCATAAACAGTAGACTAGAAGAAGCAGAGGACTGCATCTGTGATCTAGAAGACAAGATAGGAAAAAATACCCAAGTAGAGCAGCTTCTAGAAAAATAAAAATAAAAAGCAGGAGGAGAGCCTAAGGGAATTTGGGGACAACACAAAGCAAAACAACATCAGCATAATAGGGATTCAAGAAGGAAAGAAAACTGAGCAAGGAATAGAAAATCTGTTTGAAGAAATGAAAAAAACTTCTTTGATGTAGGAGGGGAAAAAACCCACACAAATCCAAGAAGCTCACAGAGTCCTAAGCAAAATGAACCCCAAAAGACCAACACCAAGGCACATTATAATTAAATTGGCAAACACCAACAACAAAGTAAGAATCTAAAAGCAGCCAAAGAGAGATAGAAAGTTACCTACAAAGGATCCCCCATCAGACTAGCAACTGATTTCTCCACAGAAACACATCAGGCCAGAAGGGGATGGAATGAAATATACAAAGTCATGCAAAGGAAGGGTCTGAACCCAAAAATACTGTACCCATCAAGGCTATCAATCAAAATTGAGGGTGAAATCAAGAGCTTCACAGACAAAAAAGGACTAAGGGAGTTTATTACCACCAAACCAGCAATGTAATTAATGCTAAAGGGTCTGCAATGAAAGAAAGAAAGAAAGAAAGAAAGAAAGAAAGAAAGAAAGAAAGAAAGAAAGAAAGAAAGAAAGAAAGAAAGAAAGAAAGAAAGAAAAAGAAAGAAATAGGGTCGAAACCAGTTTGGCTCAGTGGATAGAGCATCAACCTGCAGACTGAAAGGTCCCGGGTTCAATTCCAGTCAGGGGCATGTACCTTGGTTGTGGGCACATCCCCAGTAGGGGGTGTGCAGGAGGCAGCTGGTCGATGATTCTCTCTCATTAATGTTCCTAACTCTATCCTTCTCTCTTTCTTTCTGTGAAAAACCAATAAAATATATATTTTTTTAAAGAAAAAAAGAAATAGAAAGCAAAGGAACGCAGGGTAAAGAATAAAAATGGCAACAAATAAGTACCTATCAATAATAACTTTAAATGTAAATGGGTTAAATGCCTCAATTAAAAGAAACAGGGTAGCTGAGTGGACAAGAAAACATGAACCATATATCTGCTGTCAATAGGAAACCTACCTCAGAAAGAAAGATTCACACAGACTGATAGTGAAGGGATGGGAAAAGGTTTTTCAGGCAAGTAGAAATGAAAAAAACAAAACAAAACTGGGGTAACAATACTTTATGTGACAAATTAGATCTCAAAGAGAAGGACATAACAAGAGATAAGGGAGACTACTTCATAATACTAAAGGGAGCAATCCAACAAAAAGAAATAACTCTGGTAAACATATACCCACCCAATACAGGAACACCCAAATACATAAAAATACTCCTAGGGAAAAAACAAACAAACAAACAAAAAACAAACAAACAAACAAAAAAAACCACTCCTGGATAATATCAAGGGAGAGATTGACAGCAATACAGTCATAGTAGGGGACTTTAATACCCCACTATCATCATTGGACAAATCCTCTAAACAAAAAATCAGCAAAGAAAGAGCAATCCTAAATGACTCACTAGACCAGATGGAATTAATTGACATCTTCAGAACATTTCACCCCAAAGCCACAGGATATACATTCTTCTCAAATGTACATGAATCATTTTCAAAAATAGACTATATGCTGGGAGATAGGTAAAGTCTCTTTAAAATTAAGAAGATAGAAATCATATCAATCATCTTCCCAGATCACAGTGGCATAAAACTGGAAATCTGCTACCATAAAAACAATCCAAAAAAATATGACAGCCGGGACTGGTTTGGCTCAATGGATAGAGTGTCGGCTTGGGGACTGAAGGGTCCCGAGTTCAATTCTGGTCAAGGGCATGTACCTTGGTTGCGGGCATATCCCCAGTGGGTAGCTGATCGATGACTCTGTCTCATCCACGTTTCTAATTCTCTATCTCTCTTCCTTCCTCTCTGTATAAAATCAATAAAATATATTTTTTTTTAAATATGATACATGGAGACTAAAAAGTATGCTATTAAATAATGACTGGATTACCAGAGAGATCATAGAAAAAATAAAAAACATTATGGCAACAAAGACAATGAAAACACAACAATCGAAAATCTAAGGGACACAGCAAAAACAGTCTTGAGAGGGAAGTTCATAGCTCTACAAGCTTACTGTAAAAAAAAAAAAACAAGAATAAAATTATTATTTAGGATTAGATAATAAAATACGTAACCCTAAATAATAATAATAATATTTTTTAATTGAGCACTGATTCTTAATCATTAGGTATTGATTATAAATATAAAATTATGTATATTTATATCTATATCATCTATATTTATTTATATATAAGTATATATTTTCATGTAATATTATTATATGTGTGCTTAAAAAAAGTTATCATTTTGCAACCTGCTTTCTTAATTGCTGTTTCATATACAAAGGGCGCCTATTCCACAGACATTTCTGATACTAATGAACATTTTGACTATTTTTAACTTTTTGCTATTTCAAATGTGCTTCAAAATATCTCTAAAGAGTACATTAAAAATTGGTACATCCTGGTTGCCACTAGGAAGAACAAAGCATGAATAGACACATAAGTTTGAAAAGGACACTTACTGTTCCCTGAACATCAATTTATACTATTTGAATTTTTCCAAATAAACATAGCTTGAAATATATAATCAGTACAGTGGAGTCATTAAAATTGAAAAACAAAAAGCAAAACTGCAATAATTTACCTTCTTGTGCATTTTTTTATTGTAATCTATCAGGTACTGTGTTAGAGCTGTACATTTATTGCTTCATTTTGCCTCATTTAATCTTTATAGTTACCTTACAAGACAGGTATTATTTTCTCCACTTTACAGATAAGGAAATTGAGTGTGAACAAGTTAATTAATTTTCTTGAGTCACAGAAAGAGAGTGACAAAACCAGGATTAAAATCAGATGTTTCTGACTCAAAACCCTTGCTTTCATCCACTAAACTGTAACATAACCACTTCTTAGCCAGAATCTTCTAAACTCTACTGCCTCTTACTGTGCTACAACTTTGGGAGTCATTTATAGGATTCTAGTGAACTAAGTTCTCTCATGTCCCTGGAATTTGGTACATGTGTCCTTTCTGTTAACATCCCTTCCCCTCCTGGTTAAAATTCCTACCCAACCTTCAGTGGTCATTTTTTCCCCCCATCTCTTGCAGTCTTTCCGTAAACCTGAGACTAAGATAAATGCCTTCTGTCTGCCTTTGTGTTGGATCAAAAGCTACTAGGTCACCTATGTGTGTCTATGTGGACAAGTCCTTGGAGCCAGGAAATATGCCTCATATTACTAGCCCCTGTGCTAATAATATTTAGCATATATCAGACTCTCAATGACTATATGTTGAATTCAAGTCGAGGATTAATATATACAAAGCATCACAAGATGTTAGAACTGATTCAGAAAACACCTACCGCAGCCACACACAACAATTTCAATAAAATACAACTAAAATATAAAATGGACATTGCCCAGAGCTACAGGAAGTCAACTGACTGAAAATTCTACAACAAGAAGGAAAGATAAAACCAGAAAGAAAATCAGAGGAGCTGTAAAAGCCTAAGGTACAGAGACATGCTGCGCGTGCGTGGGCGGAGAGGATGGAGCCGGAGAGGAGGGGGAGGCTGAGTACCTTGCTGGCGTTCCCTAGTAGGAAGGAAATAAAAGCCCTGGACTGGGCTGAACCCCAGTTCTAGGCCAGACCCTGGTGACCCAGGCTCAAACAGAGGGAGATGGGGCTGAGAGGCGGAATCCCAGGGGAGCAGCGAAAAGCAGAGCCCCTGGAGTCGCACACATTGCGCGCAGAGGACTGTCTATTGACTCTGATGCTAGACTGCCCTAGCGGGAAGGAGACAAAAGCTCCAGTCTGGGAAGAACACAATGAGGAGCAGGAGCTGCTGCCGGGCACCAGCAAGCTGGGCGCCAGCAAGGAGCCTGGCGACAGGGCCCCTGTGGGGGAGGTGCCGCTGGCCCCTCGACCGCTGATTGCGGGCCAAGGAGCTGAGGCCGGGGGCTGTTCGTGGGTGGTGCCAACCCCGGCAACAGGCTGAAGCCACACAGAAGGTCGCATAGAACAAAGGGGCACCGCAGGCTAGCCTGCTGAGCTTCCAGGACGAGGAGGAAGAAACCGAAGAAGTTTTCAACGTGAAGAAATCAAGTTATAGCAAAAGATAGTAAAATTACTTAAGAAAGAGTACAAAGAAGATCGTGAAAAATCAAAGATTAAGACAGAACAGAACTCAACTCAGCAGCCAACATTGCAACATAAATGTGTTTTAAAAAATTAAAATAAAATAAAATAAATTAAAAAAAAAAAAAAAAAGAATGTTGGAGCAGCGGCAGCAAGGCCCAGAGTAGCCAGGCCCAGGGCAATGGCAACCGGGCCCGGAGCAGCAGCAGCCATAACCAGAACAGCAGCAGCCAGGCCCGGAGCAGCCAGGCTGGGAGTGGCCAGGCCCGGAGCGGCCGGGCCCAGAGCTGCCGGGCCCAGAGCAGCCGGGTCAGGAGCAGCCAGGCCCAGAGTAGCAGCAGCCAGGCCTGGAGCAGCAGCATCCAGGCCCAGAGCGGCAGTGGCCAGACCTGGAGCAGCTGATTGTGGAGCGGACCAGAGCAACAGAGGCCAGGCCCAAAGCAGCCAGGCCCGGAACAGCTCGCTCCTCGCCTGCCTCCGCCCCAATGCTGCTTCTCAGACATGGCTGGAAACTTTTGGGGGAACTTGAGGGTCTGCTGAATCAAGTGATGAAGGCTTAGATCTGGATGTGTTGAGTTAGTATAGCTCTGGGGTGTTGATCTGTAAGTGCCTTGTGTGGGTTCTGGATGAGGTTGGTTGATCTATTTGGAATTGTCTTTTGTGTGAAGTGTATCCTTGGGCATGTAGAGGTATTATTGATTTGAGAAAATACTAAGTAATTGATTTACTACCTGAAAAATTTAAAGTTCTGAAAGTTTAAGGTCTCTTGCCAAAAAAGAGGTTTTAAAGCTAACACCCTAATTTCAATGGAGAAAGGGGAGGACAAGCCCTGCCCACCCAGAACAGGTAATCCAATTCCAGCCAGCAGCTATCTTTAAACAATGTGTCCATTTACATTTGAATGGCTATGCCTTTTGATAGCCTAAGGGCAAGTTTACATGTAAACAAGCTTGCTTCTCAGTTCCCAGGGCAGAAAAAAACAAGGTTTAAAATTATTAGATTTTAAAATTTATTCTTAAAAATATAAAAGTTTATTAATTAAAAAAAAACAAGGAAATTAAAAAACCTGATGAACAATATTAACTGTTGATTATAATAGAATCAGAGATACGGGAGGGGAGTGGACTGACAATTCTTAGGGGGAAAAGGGGAGTGGTGGATGTGGGAAGAGACTGAACATAAACTGTGCACCTATGGATGAGGACAATGGGGGGTGGGGAAAGGGCAGAGGGTGGGGTGGGAACCTGGTGGAGGGGGGAAGAAATGAGGAACCTTTGTAATCATATGAACAATAAAGATTGATTTTTTTTAAAATAGTACTGATTCAATGTTTCTGATCCTGACTGCACACTGAACCCTCAGGAACTTTTAAAATAGATTATCTAGCCTTGAACTAGAACTAATAAGTCAGAGTGTTTGCAAGTAGAACTCCAAAATCTCTATTATTTAAAAAGCTTTTCAGCCAGCTGGCGTGGTTCGGTAGTTGAGCCTCGACCTATGAAGTAGGAGTGTGAATGACCCACGTCCTGCATGGTTCAGGGTTCGGGCTGTGGAAGCGGGGCCACACACAAATGAAAGAGATGAGACAATAAATAATAATTTGGAAATATTGGGGAACCAGGTTGAAGCCCAGCTCAAGAGGAAGGACTCCTGCCTGGTCCCCAATATTTCCAAATTATTGTGTGTGGATTTTTTTTTTTTTTTGTCTCATCTCTTTCATTTGTGTGCAGCCCCTCTTCCAGAGCCCGAACCCTGAACCATGTGTAATGTGGGTCACTCACATCTGGTTCCCAAACAGGGACATGAAAGTGATGGGGGCCATGAGGGCCATTCCTCCATTTTTTTATTTTTTTTTTTTGCTCCTCTTTAGGAGCAGAGGGTGCAAGGGGAGAAGATTTATCCTCTTTGGCCTCTCTAAAAGGCTCTAGTAAATAAAATACCGTGTTCCACAAGGAGAAACAGTTTGGAGGCAAGTTTTTTTCCCTGCTGCTGAGGTTTTTTCAAATTTTGACCAACTTTTTGCTAAATATTCAAGATCTAATGTACCTTCTTCAGGAAACCAAGGGTTATGTTCTATAACATCAAATAAAAACTGCAAGAGAATATCTTCTGAAACTTTAATTTCTTAAGCATGCAAACTAAAAGTCTATAATAAAGTTTCTTACTTTTTAACCAAATTCTGCCCCATTAGCCTGGTTAAAGAAAAGATAAGTTCCCACCCTACTTACAGGTCTTGATTCGTGCAGCTGTCTGTGGGCTTTGTGTGCGGTGAAATTCCCCATCTCTATGGTGTCCCCACCTATCCAGTGAAATCTTTTTCCCCACCTTACCAGTGAAACTTTGTTTTTTCTTTCTAGATGAAGTCTTCACATCTGGAGTCTCAATGGACCTCTGGAGGACTTTTGGGTGCCAGATCTGAATGACCCACATCCCTCGTGGTTCAGGTTTCAGGCTCTGGAAAAAAGGCCACACGCAAATGAAAGAGAGGAGACAAGAAACAATAATTTGGAAATATTGGGGGACCAGGTGGGAGCACAGCTCAAAAGGAAGGACTCCCGCCTGGTCCCCAATATTTCCAAATTATTATTTCTTGTCTTGTCTCTTTCATTTGCATGTGGCCCCTCTTCCAGAGCCCAAACCCTGAAACACATGAAATGTGGGTCATCCATGCAGGAGGTCATGGTTCAATTCCCAGTCAGGACACATGCATGGGTTGCAGCCTCAATCCCCAGTGTGGGGTATGCAGGAGGCAGCCAATCAATGATTCTCTCTCATCATTCATGTTTCTCTCTCTCACTTTCACACTCCCTTCTTCTCTGAAATTATAAAAGAAAAAGAAAGAGAAAAAAAAGCTTTTCAGTTGATGCCAAGTTTGGGAATCTCTGATCTATTCTACTTATGTTATAAAATGTGGAGATTGATCCCTGGCTGGATACTCAGTTTGTTAGAGTGTTCTTCCAATACTCAAAGGTTATAGATTGGATCCCTGGTCAGGGCACATACAAGAAGCAACCAATGACTTCATAAATAAGTGGAACAACAAGACAATGTGTGTGTGTGTGTGTGTGTGTGTGTGTGTGTGTGTGTCTCCTTCCTTCCCTCCATCCTTAATCAGTAAAAATTAAAAAAATAAATTTAAAAAATAAAATAAATATGGAGATTGAGACTTTTAGAAGTTTAAAAAAAACTGCTCAAGATTACACAAAAAGTTAGAAGTTGAACCCTAGTCTCTTGATTTATAGCTATTTTATTTAATCACTAAAAAGTATTTTTGTTAACTGCTTCTTATGTGAAAAGCATGATGCTAGGTCCTGAAGATACAGTGGGGAATAAACTAAATATAGTATCTGTGCCAGAGCTTGCATTATAATGGGGAAGGCAGCATTAAACTCATGCCATGTAATTAATTGCTTATCTCTGATAGACACACAGCTGGGGGACCTGACTTAGTTTGAGATTTTGAGGGTTGTCAAGTTAATCTTACTCTAACTGAACCCTAAGATAAATATATATATTTATCACACTAGAGGCCTGGTGCACAAAATTTGTACACAGAAGGGGAGTTCCCTCAACTCAACCTGCACCCTCTCCAATTGGGAACCCCTTGCAGGGTCTCCAACTGCCATTTCAGGCTTGATCCCAGGGATTGAGCCTAAACTGGCAGTCCGACATCCCTCTCACAATCTGAGACCACTGGCTCCTAACTGCTCACCTATCTGCCTGCCTGATTTCCCCTAACTGCCTCTGCCTGCCAGCCTGATCATCCCCTAACTACCTTCCCCTGCAAGCCTGATGTTGCCTCCAACTGCCCTCCTCTGCTAGCCAAGTTGGCTCGGATTGGTCAGTTCCTATGCCAGTCCGTGTCAAAAGCTTCACCTCCTAGGCAGCCATTGACTCCCAACAGCACCCAGATTTGGTTCTAATGGGTCAATTTCTTTTTTTTTTTTTTTATTTTACATATTTTATTGATTTTTTTTGCCCCCCTCCTTCCCTCCCATGTATCCCCTCCCTCCCCAGAGTTTTATGTCCATTGGTTGTACTTATATGCAGGTATACAAGTCCTTGGGTTGATTTATTGTCTCCCCCAGACCCTCCTCCCCTCCCCGTTGTAATTTGACAATCTGCTTGTTGCTTTACTGTCTCTATATCTATCTTTTGGTTCATCAGTTTATAATGATCTTTATTATCCACAAATGAGTGGGGTCATGTGGTGTTTCTCTTTCATTGATTGGCTTATTTCACTCAGCATGATGTTCTCCAATTCCATCCAGGTTGCTGCAAATGATGAGAATTCCTTCTTTTTTATGGCAGCATAGTATTCCATTGTGTAGATGTACCAAAGTTTTTGGATCCAATCATCAGCTGACGGGCACCTCGGCTGTTTCCAGATTCTGGCTATTGTAGATTGTGCTGCTATGAACATAGGGGTGCATATATCCTTTCTGATTGGTGTTTCTAGTTTCTTGGGATATATTCCAAGAAGTGGGATTACTGGGTCAAATGGGAGTTCCATTCTCAGTTTTTTGAGGAAACTCCACACTGTTCTCCACAGTGGTTGCACCAGTCTGCATTCCCACCAGCAGTGCACGAGGGTTCCTTTTTCTCCGCAACCTCGCCAACACTTGTCGTTTGTTGATTTGTTGATGTTGGCCATTCTGACAGGTGTGAGATGGTACCGCATTGTTGTTTTGATTTGCATCTCTCGGATAATTAGTGACTTTGAGCATGTTTTCATGTGCCTTTTGGCCTTCTTTCTGTCTTCTTTTGTAAATATTCTATTTAGGTCCATTGCCCATTTTTTAATTGGATCATTCATCTTCCTTTTATTTAGTTGTATCAGCTGTCTGTAGATGTTGGAGATTAAACCTTTATCCGTGGTATTATTTGCAAATATATTCTCCCATACCGTGGGCTTTCTTGTTGTTTTGTTGATGGTTTCTTTTGCTGTAAAAAAACTTTTTATTTTGATGTAGTCCCATTTGTTTATTTTCTCTTTAGCTTCCATTGCCCTAGGGGCAGTATCAGTGAAGAAGTTCTTTTGGCATACGTCTGAGATTTTGCTGCCTGCGGATGCTTCTAGTATTTTTATGGTTTCCCGTCTGATGTTTAAGTCCTGTATCCATTTTGAGTTTATTTTTGTGTATGGTGTAAGTTGGTGATCTAGTTTCATTCTTTTGCATGTGTCTACCCAATTTTCCCAACACCATTTATTGAAGAAACTGTCTTGACTCCATTGTATATTCGTGCCTCCTTTGTCAAATATTAATTGAGCATAGTGATTTGGGTTGATATCTGGGTTCTCGATTCTATTCCATTGATCTATATGTCTGTTCTTGTGCCAGTACCAGGCTGTTTTGAGAACAGTGGCTTTGTAATACAGTTTGAAGTCTGGTATTGAGATCCCTCCTACTTTACCCTTCTTTCTCAGGATTGCTGTGGCTATTCGGGGTCTTTTATTGTTCCAAATGAACTTTTGGAGAGTTCTTTCTAGGTCGGTGAAATATGCCGTTGGTATTTTAATGGGGAGTGCATTGAACCTATAGATTGCTTTAGGAAGTATGGACATTTTGATGATGTTGATTCTACCGATCCATGAACATGGTATATTCTTCCATCTCTTTACATCTTCCTCTATCTCTTTTTTCAGTGTCATGTAGTTTTCTGCATATAGGTCCTTTACTTCCTTAGTTAAATTTATTCCTAGGTACCTTAATTTTTTTGGTGCGATGGTAAATGGAATTGCTTTTTTAATCTCTATTTCTATAGTTTCGCTGTTGGTGTATAGAAATGCCGTGGATTTCTTGGCATTAATTTTGTATCCTGCTACATTGCCAAATTCATTTATTAAGTCAATTAGTTTTTTAATGGAGTCTTTTGGGTTTTTTATGTACAGTATCATGTCATCTGCAAATAAGGATAACTTTACTTCTTCTTTTCCAATTTGGATGCCTTTTATTTCCTCCTCTTGTCTAATTGCAATGGCTAGTACTTCCAGTACTATGTCAAACAGGAGTGGCGAGAGTGGGCATCCCTGTCTTGTTCCTGTTCTTAGAGGGAATGGTTTTAGTTTTTGCCCATTGAGTATAATGTTGGCTGTGGGTTTATCATATATAGCTTTTATTATGTTGAGGTATGATCCTTGTACTCCCACCTTGTTAAGAGTTTTTATCAGGAAAGGGTGTTGGATTTTATCAAATGCTTTTTCTGCATCAATTGATATGACTATATGATTTTTATCTTTCAGTTTGTTTATGTGATGTATCACGTTTATTGATTTGCGGATATTGTACCATCCTTGCATTCCTGGAATAAATCCTACTTGGTCATGGTGTATGATCTTTGTGATGTTCATCTGGAGTCTATTTGCTAGAATTTTGTTGAGGATTTTGGCATCTATGTTCATGAGGGATATTGGCCTGTAATTCTCTTTCATTGAGTTGTCTTTATCTGGTTTTGGTATTAGGGTGATGCTGGCTTCATAGAAGGAGTTTGGAAGTGTTCCTTCCTCTTGGATTTTTTGGAATAGTCTGAGGAGGAAAGGTTTTAGTTCTTCCTTGAATGTTTGGTAAAACTCTCCTGTGAAGCCATCAGGCCCTGGGCTTTTGTTTGCTGGAAGCTTTTTGATGACTGTTTCAATTTCTTCCCACGTCACTGGTCTATTAAGATTTTTAGATTCTTCCTGATTGAGTTTTGGAAGGTTGTATTTTTCTAGGAATATGTCCATTTCGTCCAGGTTGTTCAGTTTGTTGGAATAGAGTTGTTCGTAGTATTTTGTAACAATCTGTTGTATTTCGGTGGGGTCTGTTGTTATTTCACCTCTTTCAATTCTGATTTTGTTTATTTGGGTCCTCTCTCTTTGTTTCTTGGTTAGCCTGGCTAGAGGTTCATCTATCTTGTTTATTCTTTCAAAAAACCAGCTCTTGGTTTTGTTGATCTTATGTATTGTTTTTTTGGTCTCTATGTCGTTTATCTGTGCTCTGATTTTTGTTATTTCCTTCCTTCTGCTTACACTGGGCTTTTCTTGTTGCTCCTTTTCTAATTCTTTGAGTTGTAGAGTTAGATCATCTGTTACCCTTTTTTCTAGTTTTTTGCAATAGGCTTGTAAGGATATGAACTTCCCTCTCAAAACTGCTTTTGCTGTGTCCCATAGATTTTGGATTGTTGTGTTTTCATTGTCATTTGTTGCCAGGATGTTTTTAATTTCTTCCTTGATTTCTCTGGTAACCCAGTCCTTGTTTAATAGCATGCTGTTTAATCTCCATGTGTTTGATTTCTTTGGATTATTTTTATTGTAGTTAATTTCCAGTTTTATGCCATTATGGTCTGAGAAGATACTTGATACGATTTCTATCTTCTTAAATTTGAAGAGACTTTGCCTATGTCCCAAAATGTGGTCTATCTTTGAGAATGTCCCATGTGCACTTGAGAAGAATGTATATTCTGCGGCTTTGGGGTGGAGTGTTCTGAAGATGTCAATTAATTCCATCTGGTCTAGTGAGTCATTTAGGATTGATATTTCTTTGCTGATTTTTTGTTTAGATGATTTGTCAAAGGGTGACAGAGGGGTATTAAAATCTCCTACTATGATTGTATTGCTATGAATCTCTCCCTTAATGTCCTCCAGCAGTTTTTTTATGTATTTGGTTGCTCCTGTATTGGGTGCATATATATTTACCAGGGTAATTTCTTCTTGTTGGATTGTTCCCTTTAGAATTATGAAGTGGCCTTCATTATCTCTTATTATGTCCTTCAATCTGAGATCTAATTTGTCAGATATAAGTATTGCTACCCCAGCTTTTTTTTCATTTCCATTTGCCTGGAAAACTTTTTTCCATCCCTTCACCCTCAGTCTGTGTGCATCTTTTTTTCCGAGGTGGGTTTCTTGTAGACAACAGATGTATGGGTCTTGTTTTCTTATCCAATCTGTTACCCTATGTCTTTTTATTGGAGCATTTAAACCATTTACATTTAAAGTTATTAATGATAGGTACTCATTTGATGCCATTTTTAATCTATACCCCTGTGTTCCTTCTTCACTTAATATTTCTTTATTTTTACAGTAGACTCCTTAGCATTTCTTGCATTGCTGGTTTGGTGGAGATAAATTCCTTCAGTCTTTTTTTGTCTGTGAAGCTCCTGATTTCCCCTTCAATTTTGATTGATAGCCTTGCTGGGTACAGTATTCTTGGATTCAGACCCTTTCTTTGCATGACTTTGTATATTTCATCCCATTCCCTTCTGGCCTGATAAGTTTCCGTTGAGAAATCAGTTGCTAGTCTGATGGGGGTTCCTTTGTATGTAACTTTCTGTCTCTCTCTGGCTGCTTTTAAGATTCTTACTTTGTCGTTGTTGTTTGCCAATTTAATTATAATATGCCTTGGAGTCTGTTTTCTGGGATTCATTTTGCTTGGGACTCTGCGAGCATCTTGGATTTGTGTGGGTTTTTTCTTCTCTATTTCAGGAAAGTTTTCTGTCATTATTTCTTGAAATACTTTTTCCATGTCTACCTCAGTTTCCTTTCCTTCTGGAACCCCTATTATTCGAATATTATTTTGTTTTGTATTGTCCCAAAGCTCCCGTAGGCTCTCCTCCTGCTTTTTAATCTTTTTTTCTAGAAGTTGCTCTACTTGGGTATATTTTTCCATCTTATCTTCTAGCTCACTGATGCGGTCCTCTGCTTCATCTAGTCTACTCTTGATGCTTTCTATTGAGTTCTTCATGGTAGCGATGTCATTTTTCATTTCCTCTTGGTTCTTCTTCAATTCCTCGTGGTTCTTCCTCATTTCTTCTTGGTTATTGTCAAATTTCTCTTCCATTCTTTTTAGCCATCCTATGATCATTATTCTGAATTCTTGCTCTGTTAGGCTGGTTGCCTCTGACTCTACTTCCTTTTCTGGTGATGCCTGCTTTTCTTTTATGTGCAGACTATGTTTTTGTCTCCCCATAGCCTCTCTTTTCAGGGTGTCTGGTTATGTGGTGTTCCTTCTGCTGCGTTGATTTAAAGGTACAGTATACAACACTACCAGGTACAACACAAGAGGCACTTAACAGGAATGTATTTACAATATTAATAACCTCAAATAAAGGTGACCACTAGAGAAAGGCAACTTAGGGGTTAGGGGAGAAGGAAGAAAGGTAAAAATAAAATAAAGAAAATTTTTTATAAAATTAAAATGTAAAAAAAAATTAAGAAAATAAAATAAAAAAAGAAGGATAAAGAGATATAAAGAGAAGAAAAAAAGTAATGACAAAATAAAGTTGGAAAACAGGGAAAAAAAGAAAGGAGAGAGAGAGAGAGAGAGAGAGAGAGAGAGAGAGAGAGAGAAAGGGAGAGAAGAAGCAAACTAAAAGAGAAATGGGAAACAAACTATATATATGTGGAGAAAATTGCCATAGAACAACTACTGAACCCAGCCAATGCCAGTAACAATACTTGGAGATTAATACAAACTACAATATCCACTATTATTAAGTAAGTCTATGATATACAGAAGTAATAGAAACAAACAAAAACAGAGGATTTTAAAAAAAAATACAATGCAACAATAACAACACAGGAATAAGCATAACCATTTCACTAAAAAGCATAAAAATTCACAATAATCAACCCTCACACAAACAATGCGCAAAGGATAGAGGGGAGAACAGTTTTTGTTTTTTTTTAACTAGTTAATATAGTACAGAAATTGGTATTTATACACTTGGATCAGGGGTTGGAACTTAGGTCTATACGTATAGTGAGAGCTTTAGCAAGGGGTATACAGAAAGAATAGAGGAAAATCTAGAGCCGGAAAGGGATAGGATAAACCGTTGACTAAAAGGGTAAAGTTTAGTAAGAGAGTGATGGTGTAAAGGTCAAGTTGAGATAGGGTTGAATGATGCTAAAGTAGTGATTAAAATAGAATGGAGGTTATTCCCAATGTAAAATACAGAAAAAAAATAAAATAAAATGGTACTGGAGAGGAAACAAACAGACAAACAAACAAACAAACAAACAAGAAAAAACAAAGAACAAAAAAAAAAAAAAAAAAAAAAAAAAAAAAAAAAAAGGAAAGAAACAAAAATTGCAAAATAGCAGTAGTAATAGTGATGGTAAAGATTGAAAAATGTAATAATTGAAAAGGTAAAATGAAGTAAGGAAAAAAATAGAAAAAAATTTTCTTAAGTAAATGCTATAAAAAGTGAAAATTAAATAAAAGATGTAAAAAATGAAAATAAAATAAAGAATAGTAAAATTAGCATAAAAATGTCCAGTAGTGGTCATTCACTTCCTCTGTTAATGTATTTGGCACTCCTGATTCTCAGACCAGACAGTCTTGCAGTCCCCAGCATTCCACTGCACCTGAGTTTTGTAAGGTAAACCTTAATTTTAAGCAGGTTATATCTTAGTTATTTGTGTCCGTTTATTTTTGATTAATAAAAAGAAAAAAGAGAAAGAAAAAAAAAAAAAAAAAAAAAAAAAAAAAAAAAAGGCAGTTTGTAATTCGGCTCTTAGGTGTCAGTGTTTCCGGTTTGACCTCCCAGTCTTTTTGGTTGCTCTGGCCTTCTTTCTCTATGGCTCTAGCTGGCTCCAGGACTATGTCTTCTGGCTCCAATCCCTTGTTTCCAGAAGGCAAATTCCCCCTACAATTTCCCCGGCTATGCCCAACTGGGCAGTTCTTCTCTAGTATTCAGAAGCAAGGGGATGAATGGGAACCGGTGCCAAGGTGTCCAGATGTTCCGCCCTTGGCGGGACAGCCGCTATTCTTAACACACTGTCCCTTGTCCCCTGGCGTTTTAAAAAAGCCCCTCTTCTGGGGGGGATTACTTCAAACCCAGCACTAGGTGTCGCTGTAGCCTTCTCTGGGCTCCGCTCCGCCTCCGCGGGCTGTAGTTCGCGCACCTGTCTACAGTGGAGGCAGGGCTGGAGCTCCCCGGCTACCGTAGCAGAGGCGGGCCGGAGCTCCCCGGCTGCCGTAGTGGAGGCGGGGCCGGAGCTCGCCGCCGCGGAACCCAGATCCCTTAGGCTATCCCCGCAAACTCTGACCTTTCCGTGGGTGACTGAAGATCTCCCCGGAATCCACGTGTCTGCGCAGCTCTGGGAGTCTCAGCTGCTCGATGGACCTCCGGGCTGTGCGTTTTCCACGCCTCAGAGAAGCTCTTTCCTTCCTGGCAAGACGATGCAGCCCTTCCTCCACGCCCGCAGCCCACCGCACGCTGCCCCCGCCGCTGCTGCTGCTGCTGCTGCTTCTAATGGGTCAATTTCAATGCCAGTCAGCATCAGAAGCTCTGCTTCCTAGGCAGCCATTGGTTCCCCACAGCACCCACCTTTGGATCTCATTGATCGGTTCATATGTCAGCCAGTGTCAAAAGCTTCACCTCCTAGACAGCCGTTTGCTCCCCATAGCACCCACCTTTGGTTCTGATTGGTCAATTCCTATGCCAATCAGAAAAAAAAAAAAAAAATCCACCTCCTAGGCAGCCATTGGTTCCCCACAGCATCCACATTTGGTTCTAATCGGTCAGTTTCTATGCCAGACAGCATCTCCAGGCCTATCTCTGGGCCTGATCAAAGAGGCAGGGCTAAACAACAGCCACCACAGAGGCAGGGAGAGAAAGAAAAGCCTGACTGCTGGCGAAGAATAGAAAGAAAGAGGGAGAAAAAGAGACAGGTAAGTACACTGGTCAACAGTTTCCACTGAGGCTGCAGATTAGACCCTGACTCACTTTCTGGTTCTCAGCCACCTGGGCAGTCAGTGCTGGGGCAAAAGGCTGTAACTGGGCAACCCAGCGCTGACTTCCAAATGGTCTGTGTTTGGTCGCAGGCTTGGCCTCTTTCCAAGCCTAAAGCCTCCGCACCCGGATTTAGGCTTGGGAATAAGACCCCCCTCCCACTTCACAGCCTGGCCCCCTTCCCCTCCGATGGTGGGCTGAGAGTGACCTAAGTGCAGAGGAGTTTCCCAGACCCCGGTATGTATGCAAGTTATCCAGCATCTTTGTTTGAATTAATTTGCATACTCTCATTGGCTGTGGGCATAGTAGAGGTACATATACAGAAATAATTAGCCTTGTGTTTCTCAACCTAAAATATTCTTGAGCCCATATATATATTTTAATTTCATATTTTCATTTTGATGACAGCCTTAAAAATAAACAGAAACATGTTCTGAATCTCTTATGATTGAGTTCTGCCCAAAGCTTTAAAACTACTTGTTAAACATGTGTGTTTTTTATTGAGTTCGTCACAGGTAGTACAACTCTAATGTTCTCAAGTTAATAGGGTAAAAAACAGGGATGGAATTAATATGTATATATTGCACTCCTGCCAAATGAAGATCAAATACCCAGCATGAACTCTGTAAGAATGAAGATTTTGCCCTAGCCTGTTTGGCTCAGTAGATAGACCATTGGCCTATGGATTGGAGTCCAAGGTTCAATTTCAGTCAAGAGCATATACCTGGGTTGCAGGCTCCTCCCCATGTGCAGAAGGCAACCAAGCAATGTGTTTCCCTCACATCAATATTTCTCTCTGTTTTCCCCTCTCTCTTCCATTCTATAAAATTCAATAGAAAGATATTCTCAGGTGAGGATTAAAATAGACAGATAGATGAAATAAAAAATGTTTCTTTAAAAAAAAAGAATAAAGATTTAAGGCTAGCTCACAGGAGGAGTGGTGGGTGAAGGGTGTCATACCACAGCACCTGTGGACAGGTCATTCTGAACTTCAAAGAGCTTAAGCTGCCAAAACCAGTTTGGCTCAGTGATAGAGTGTCGGCCTGCGGACTGAAAGGTCCCAGGTTCGATTCCAGTCAAGGACATGTACCTTGGTTGTGGGCACATCCCCAGTAGAGGGTGTGCAGGAGACAGCTGGTCGATGTTTCTCTCTCATCAATGTTTCTAGCTCTCCGTCCCTCTTTCTCTCTCTTCCTCTCTGTAAAAAAATCAATAAAATATATTTAAAAAAAAAAAAAAAAAAAAAAAAGAGCTTAAGCTGTGAAAGTCAGGTGTAGGCTGAAATTTTGACTTCAACTAAACATAATCTATCCCACTAAATTAATAATTTGAATTGTTATTTGGGGAAAAAATGCAGCAAATCTGTATAAAAATAATGAATAAATAATCAGTATACCAAAAGATGATGGGGAAAAATAAATTTAAAAATTAAATTTAAAAAAAATTAAATAAAATCAGCCGGGACCGGTTTGGCTCAGTGGATAGAGCGTCGGCCTGTGGACTGAAAGGTCCCGGGTTCGATTCCGGTCAAGGGCATGTACCTTGGTTGCGGGCACATCCCCGGTAGGGGGTGTGCAAGAGGCAGCTGGTCAATGATCTCTCTCATCGATGTTTCTAACTCTCTATCTCTCTCTTCCTCTCTGTGAAAAATCAATAAATAAATATATATATATATATATATATATATATATATTTAAAAAAATAAATAAATAAAAATAAAAAATAAAAATAAAAAAATTAAATAAAATCAACTAAAGAAAAAATAATAATAACCTATACACCTCTGGATATATAGTGGTTCAGTACTTCAGGAAGAGGTACTGCAAGGCTGGAACACTGGGTGGGAGGGAGAATTTTTTTTATTATTATTATACACCCTTCAGTACATTTTAAGTACTTACATTTTTTCTTTTTAGTTAATGTTCTTATTTTGGATGTAATGCTGTATATGAACTAATGTGCAAATTGACCACATGGCAGAATGACCAGTCTCTATAATGTGCACTGACCACCAGGGGGCAGACACTAAGCGCAGGAGCTGCCCCCTGGTGGTCAGTGCACTCCCACAAGGAGAGTATTTCTCAGCCAGAAGTCAGGCTCATGGCTGGTGAGTGTAGCCGAGGTGGTGGGATCATCTTCCACCTCCGCAGCAGGGCTAAGGATGTCCAACTGCAGCAGGGCTCCTGGACTGCATGAGGGACTTACCCAGCTGAGTGCATAAATTTCATGCACTGGGCCTCTTGCTTTAAATATAATGTCTCTCCAAATTCATTCAAAATATTAACACTTTATGACATCCAAGCAAGCAAGGAATGGTATTATTTGAATAAAAAAAAATAATTGACAAATTTACAGATTGTTATGTAGACATTGGTCTGTTCAATAGAGTGGCTGTTAGCCACATGTAGCTGGCTAGTAGGCACTTGAACTGGGACACTTGACCCAGTTAAGGTGTTCTGTAAGCATGCAATGCACTCCCAATTTCAAAGAATTAATATAAAAATATTACAAAATAGCATACTAAAATATGTTTATATAAATTACATGTTAAACATTATTTTGGATATATAGAGAATAATAAAATATATTACTTTTTCATCTGTTTCTTTTTACTTTTTAATGTGTCTACTAGAAAATGTAATTATATTTCATAAATGGTTCACTTATACTAGTACTTCTATTTGGACAGCATTGATATACAACCTTTATGCTAGTACATACATAATAATTTGTAAAAATCATAAAATTCATGGTATGTACCTGGCCCAATTGTAAGTGCTTTGACATATGTTAATGCATTTAATCTTCACATAAACCTAATGAGATAGGCGCTATTATCTCCCCATTTTGCAGATTATTAAACTGAAGCATAGATGCTACCTGGAACATTTTTAGAAGGGTATATAAGTAACTAACATCAGTTGTGTGTCTTGAGGAAGAACTGGAGATCAAGGTGTTGAAACAGATTTCTAGGCCCAAGATCCTGCCAATCATGCCTAGGGGCCACATCACACCAACACTTAGACAACATTCCTGTTTCTATAAATGCACCATCTGACCAGAAATGCAATATCTCCAGTCAGCCAATGCCCAAAGGCAAAGCCAACTCTGGACTTTACACTTACTTCCTTGCTTTTTGTTTCTCATTGTTTATCCTATAAAAGCTTCCCGCCCTCTGCCCCACTTTGCAGCACTCTGGACCCTTGGGAACAAGGACTGACTGCTGGCTTCATGAAGCATTAAAAAGAGTTTAATAATAAAGTGTATTCTTTAATCATTTTTAACAAAAGTCAGGGATAAAAGGGAGACTGGTTTTCATTGTTTATCTTTTTGTACAAATTGAATGTTGTTATAATATGAATGTCATTTGCTAACACTTCAATTTAAATGTAAAAATATATTGAGACAATCCACAAAACCAGTGTTAAGAGCATAAAACCAAGTATAATTAAGTTCAATTGAGTCCTTAATTGAAAGTAATTGAGGGAAGATCACTTAGAAGTCAAAACATAAAAACCATTGAAGAATTTGCATCTTTCAATCTAATCACAGCTATGTCCTCCCTACTGACTATCTGTGATCTGCCAAAATTGAGGTGTTTTGTGAATATTCAATTGGCCTAAATGCCAAAGCTTTCACAGGGAGAAGCCAGGCTCAGCAATTGCTTCCAAGAATTATAATTTTCATCAAGACAAAAGGCCTGAAAAGAGCAAAAGCATCTTGCTTCAGTTTATGCCCACAGTATTTATCATAAATTGGGTAATGTTCTTTCTTCCTGTAGATGTGAATTCAGCTTAATGAATTCATTAAGATTTGCTTAGGCCCTGGTTGAGTAGCTCAATTGATTAGAGCATCATACTGATACACCAGGTTGTGGGTTCAATTCCCAGTCAGGGCACATACAAGAATCAACCAATGAATATATAAATAAGTGAAATAATAAATCTCTCTCAATTAAATTATATATTTTTAAATATATTTTTTTTTCCCGTGCTCTAGCCTATTTGGCTCAGTGGATAGAGAATTGGCTTAAGGACTGAAGGGTCCAGGTTCGATTTTGGCTAAGAGCACATCCCCTGGTTGGGGGCTTGATCCCCAGTAGGGGGCATATAGGAGGCAGACAATCAGTGATTCTCTTCATTGATGTTTCTATCTTTCTCTCCCTCTCCCTTCCTCTCTGTAAAAAATCAATAAAATAGCTGAAACTGGTTTGGCTTAGTGGTAGAGCATCGGTCTGCAGACTGAAAAGTCTCAGGTTCGATTCCGGTCAAGGGCATGTACATTGATTGCGGGCACATCCCCGGTAGGGGGTGTGCAAGAGACAGCTGGTCAATGTTTCTCTCTCATCGACGTTTCTAACTCTCTCTCCCTCTCCCTTCATCTCTGTAAAAAAAATCAATAAAATATATATTTAAAAAATCAATAAAATATATTTTTTTAAAAAAGAAGAAATGTATTTTAAAAAAAAAAAAAAGTTCTAGGTAAGGCTCACTATGGCTGAGTAGATGATCCCTGTTGTTTCAATTACACTTTTACCCTAATCAGCACTGTCAGAGAAACCCAGATTATTAAGTCTGTTAAATAACAGCTTGTATTTACTGAAAATTTACTGATTCTCTCTCTCTTAATCACTGACATTCCTACTATTCACTTTCATTTTGTAGGTGTGTATGCCTCTTTTTAAAAATTATTTATTTTTATATGTTTTTATTGATTTTAGAGGGGAAGGGTAAGAGAAAGATAGAAACATCAATGATGAGAGAGAATCATTGATTGGCTGCCTCTTGCATGCCCCACACTGGGGATCGAGCCTGCAACCTGGGCATGTGCCCTTGACCAGAATGAAACCCAGGACCCTTGAGTCCACAGGCCAATGCTGTATCTACTGAGCCAAACCATCTGCATGTATGCCTCTTTACATTGGGCTCTTTCTCTAAGATCTAAGGGGTGAGGGCAGGGGATAGCAATGGCCTAGAGAGACAAAAGATTTTCTCTCATGGCTAATATTCTTCCGAAAGTGAACAGAAAAGCCATGAGCAAATAAATAAGCAGACCAATTTCAAATGGTCATCAGTGCTATGTGGAGAGAAGGTTATGAGATACAACGGTGGAGGGAGGGTGGGTTATTTAGAATGGGTGATCAGGGAAGGGCCAAGGGGTTGACGTCTGAACTGAACAAAGAGAGAGCCAGCCATGAGGCTATGGAGGGGGAAAATATTCTGAGCAGTAGGCAGAGCAGTTATGAAGGCCTGATAGGGAGGGATAGATATGGCATGTTTGAGGAGCAGCAAGAGTAACTGTACCTTGAAGAAGGGTGAGCCAGAGGAGAGTGGGGGTGTAGGTGCCCTCAGAGGGGTGGGCTAAGGTTCCTGTCACATTAAAAGATTTGTAAGCCATAGTCACATATTTAGACTGTACTCTAAGTCTAATGGGATTTTCAAGATTTATATTTTAAATGCCTGGCACTAAAATGTTGGGCATTAGGTTAATGGTGAGCAGTGAAATTAATGTGCAGAATCAGCTGGTGTCCGGGAGTTAACATCCAAGTGCTCAACATGGATACCCTCAACCCATGCCCCCAACAACGGTAACTCTTGGAAGCTAAGTTTGAAAATGCAGAACCTCAGGCCCTGCCCCAGACATATAGGATCATAATTTGCATTTTAATAAGCTGCCCAGATAATTCATAAACACATTAAGTCTGAGAAGTGCTTCCTAAGGCAGGGGGTCTGGGCCTTGAGTGCATTCTGGAATCACCTTGGGAGCTATTAAAATACTGCTGCCTGCATCAGCCCAGAGAGGCTGCTGCAATTGGTCTGGGGTGCAACCATAACTTTGGGAACTTGAGAAGCCTCTTATCTTTATTTTTTTAATATATTTTTATTGACTTCAGAGAGGAAGTGAGAGGAAGAGGTAGAAACATCAATGACGAGAGCTAATCATTGATTGGCTGCCTGCTGCAGGTTGGATGGAGCCTGCCACCCAGGCATGTGCCCTTGACCAGAATTGAACCTGTGACCCTTTGGTCTGCAGGCTGGATGCTCTATCCACTGAGCCAAACCAGGTAGGGCCCTTATCTTCTAAAGGTTGAAAAATGCTGCTTTAAAGTGTAGTAGGTGACCACCAGCTGTTTTTCACGCTCAGCTAATTATCTGTGCACCGCCTTTTTCCTTACTTTCTCTCATATTAGTTCCCAGGGACTCACCTTGTTTTCCTTTCTCTGGTTACTAGCAAAAAAGGGCTTTTCTCCCTAGGGATTTTCAAACTGACTGCACTGAGAAAAGCAGCCAGGCTGGCCCTCAAGACAGACACACTGGCTTTCAATGCTAAGGATTAACCTCCTCCTGCACTAGGCTGCACGCTGTCAAAGAGAACAACCTGGGCTGGGACCAGTTTGGCTCAGTGGATAGAGCGTCGGCTTGGGGACTGAAGGGCCCCAGGTTCAATTCCGGTCAAGGGCATGTACCTTGGTTGCGGGCACATCCTCAGTAGGGGGTGTGCAAGAGGCAGCTGATCGACGACTCTCTCTCATTGATGTTTCTAACTATCTCTCTCCCTTCCTCTCTGTATAAAAATCAATAAAATATATATTAAAAAAAAAAAGAGAGAGAGAGAACAACCTGGAACAATTTACAAAACCCACAAGGTTCTTTCAAAAAGTGATCATTAAAAATCCTAATTCCCTTCCAATGGAAGGCCTAGGATGAAGAACTCAACTCTCTTGTCAGCCCCCTGCTTTCCAGGTTGTCAAGTGTTTGCTTCAAACTTAATAATTGTGGTAGAAAAATAGGTAGTACTCTCCCTGAAACCTACATAATTTCATTAACTAATGTCACCCCAATAAATTTATAAAAATAAATAAAAGAAAAAATAGGTAGTACTCTGCAGCTATTTGCATCTCTGAAGAGTTGGTTTTTCCCAAACCCCATGCATACAGAAAAGAGCCCTCTGGGTATTTCCTAGCCGATGTTTGTTTGTTTGTTTGTTTGTTTGAAATATATTTGTATTGATCTCAGAGAAGAAGGGAGAGGAAGAGAGATACTGTGTTTCCCCAAAAATAAAACATACTCTGAAAATAAGGCCTACTTACAAGTTTCCTTCTGAGTGAAATATAAGGCATCCCCCCTAGGCTCTGTCTCAGAATGAAAATTAATTTACCATAAACTGGTCGCTAGGGCCGCCCGACTGGTGTCTAGCAACCAATGACTTTACTCGGAGTCCTGACGTCACTGCTGTGTGGAGGCGGGCGGAGGTCAGAGTGAGCGGTGAGCCTGGGGACTTTCACAGATGTTTGTAGAAGAACAGGAGATTAGAACAGATGGGATGCGGCGAAGATGGTGAGTGCTGCTCTGTCTCTGGTGACACTACCTGATGCTTGAGGCCGCCCTCATGATGACTGAAGGTTCTCAGTCAGTGGCAAACCCTGCTCCAGCCCAGATCCAGGCCCCAGCAAGCCCAGTGACAGTCCCCAGGCAGGCCCCAGGGGATAAATGTCTGATAAAGAGGTAGGGGGAATGTCTGGTGAAGGTGTTCAGTGGCACAGGGGTGTGGGGAGGAGGGTCACTTAAAAAGACACAGGAGGATCAGAGGGGGCAATCAAAATGACACAGGAGGATCAAAAGGGGTTACTAAAATGGTAATTTCCCCCTCTGATTCTCCTGTGCCATTTTGATTCCCCCCTGTGTCATTTTAAGTGATCCCCCCACCTTGATACCCCAATTCCTTTTTTTCCCCCCTAGAAATGAGCGCAAAAAGAAAAAGCTACTCCGTGGAGTACAAGAAAGGAATCATGGAAAGCTCTTGGGGCCAAAATCTTACTGCTTTCTGCAAAGAGAAGATGTTGAGTATCTGATTGGTCCAAAAATAGTGAGCAGAGTATGGTAACCTCATTGAACAAGTGGACAAGGGAAATGCTAAAAAGCGCAAGTGTAGATCAGGTCGGCAACCATTATTTTCCGAGCTGAAAAACCTGATCTGTGAATGGGTTGTTGACAGGAGAGCAGAGGCTTTGGTTGTTAATAGGGCTCAGATTCAAGAATTTGCCCTTGCAATGGCACCACAATTTGACATAGCCCTCGAAGACTTCAAAGCATCACAACACTGGCTGGATAATTTCCTTCAGCGAAGTGAACTGTCTTTAAGAAGATGTACCGGTAAAACATTGTTTAGGTTGGAAGATTCTCAAGTTATTAAGCGAGCATTCTAGTCCTTTATTGATGATGATGACTTCTCTAAATACAATCTTTCCAACATGATTGCTATGGATGAAACTGCAGTGTTTATGGCCAATCATCTCAAACAACAATTGAACAGCGGGGTGCCTCCTTAATGTACATTCCCTCCACTGCTTACAAAATTGCACTTGTTTCCTGTATTTTGGCAATTCATCTGGATGGCATTAAAATCCCACCTTTAATCATTTCTAAGGGCAAGAAGTAAAAGATTGAACATGTTTTGGGCATTTTTATTCTTGAAACTGAAAAATCCTGGGCCACACAAGCAGTTATAAGGAAGTGGGTCGATTTAATGCTGCTGCTTGTTATGAGAGGGAGCCAAAGAGGACTGCTAGTCTGGGATGCAGCCAGCACTCACCGAGCTAAAGACATGAAGACAATTCTTCACAAAAGAAAAATAGATCAGATAATGATTCCCGCAGGAATGACAGCCTATCTCCAGACTCTTGATATTGCAATAAACAATTCATTCAAAAACAATTTGCACATGGAAATTAATGACTACATTGAAAATAGAATGGAGAGAAATCAGCATGGAAACTCTGTGAAACCTAAGCTGGAAGAAGTTGTGACTTTGGTGAAGAATTCATGGGAGAAAATCACTGACAGTTGCATTGCAAATGCACTGTGAGCAGGCTACCTTGACAAGAAGTACTCATTTAAAGACAGTGCTATTGCTAAACATGAGAGATTTGGTCCACTGATTCTGAAAGAAATGGAGTCACAAGAAATTCATCAGGAAATTCAGGAATTGGATTGTTATGATGATGTTCCAGAAGATGATGACATGATTGTCATTGAATAAATGAGTAAATTCTTGAAACTGTAGGATTCACAGTTTGTCTGGTTTGTGTTGAAACTGCCGTACTACCGTACTGTATACAGGAATAAATTTCCTTTATTTTCATTTAACAATAAATGTGTACCATATTTTTCTTCATGGAAAAATAAGACATCCCCTGAAAATAAGACCTAGTGCATCTTTGGGAGCAAAAAATTAATATAAGACACTGTCTTATTTTGGGGGAAACAGGGTAGAAATATCAGTGATGAGAGAGAATTGTTAATTGGCTGTCTTCTGCATGTCCCACACTGGAGATGGAGCCCACAACCTAGGCATGTGCCCTGATCAGGTATCTAACCATGGCCTCCTTGTTCATGGGTCAATGCTCAACCATCAAGCATACCAGCTTAGCTCATGCCTGACCTTTCAGTCACTTCCTGGGCTGACATCTGGAAGGAATAATAAAAATTCCATGGTTGTAAGGATAAAAAGGGAGGGGAAATTCCAAATTTTCACACAATGATTTAGCCTCATGACTTTAACTCCATGCTTCAAAAATATAAGCTCAAATTGCTTGTCTAAAGAATCATTACTGCCCTGGCCAGTGTGGCTCAGTTGGTTGGAGAATTGTCCCATTAATGGGTTCAGTTCCCGGTCAGGGTGAGGAGGAATATAGGAGGTAACCTGAGGTGGGGGAGGGAGGGGGGAGGGAGAGGAGCGGTCAGCAATCTGAATCTGTGCCAGTGACTGGTGTCCTAGTGCAATTCTTGTTAGCTTATAATTAAGTTACTGCACCTTCCTTAGGCAATAGTCTGTTTTCCTGGGTGCTCCTAGTTTGCAGGGGCCAAGGGTTGGGAATTTGGCAGCTTGGCCAGAGAGGGGGTTGCAGGGCCACGAGGCCAGGCATTTAGATACAATCTAACTTCCCCATTCTAACTACTCTGGAGGGGCTGTGAAAGTCCATCATAAAAGTCCAGCAGTTAGGAAACAAATGGGAAACAAAAAAACCGGAGGAATATATAAGGAGTGATCTCATTGTATTAGCTGTTCAGGCTTTGGATCTTCAAATACCCTGGGCCAGCAGCGCTGCTTTAAATAAAGGGTTTTCCCTGAATCTCTGAGTACTCTTGTGTATTTTCAGGTTGCCTGATAAATTCTGCAATAAGGGCACATACCCAGGTTGTGGGTTTGATCCCCAGTCAGGATGTGTGCAAGAAGCAACTAGTCAATGTTTTTCTCTCTCCCTCTACCTTCCTCTCTCTTAAAAATCAATACAAAGCATGTCTTTGAGTGAGGATTAACAACAATAATACAAATTACTTATTTAAGAGGAAAACTATAGAGAAGAGCATTTTGTTTCTATTTATTTTTATTTATTATTTTAATTACAATTGACATACAGTATTATATTAGTTTCAGGTGATTCAACATTAATATACCTTACAAAGTGAGAAGAACCAAGATGGTAACATATATAAACACCTATACTGCTGCCTGGTACAACAGTTTCAAAACTGCACCTGGAAGACAGAGCAGGCATCATCCAGAACGACCAGAAAGCTGGCTGAGTGGAAATCCTACAACTAGAAGGAAAGACAAAAGGACACTGAGATTCAGAGGATCTGCAGAGGACAGAGGTGCAGAGACCTGTGTGGGCGAGAAAAGGGCAGGTGGATGAATATGCAGCTGGCTTACTCGAATGGGAGGGAGACAAAGGCTCCCCTCTGCGCTGAACTCCAGTTCTAAAAGAGATTCAGGAAACTCAGCCTCATACCAGGTGAAACTGGACTGTCAGGAAAAAACACACTGAGACTCAGGGAGCTGCAAAAGGCAGAGGTGTGGAGGCGCGGCATGCAGAGAAGGTGAGCAGCAAGCACTCGGCTAGCTCTCTCATTAAAGAGGGAAACAAAACCTCCCAACTGCACTGAACTCCAGTTCTGGGTGACATTTTAAGTATCCAGATTCATTTCGGGAGAAATTGGACTGTCTGGAAGCAGGCAAAACTTGAGGGCACTTTCTCTCAAATGTGCTTGCAGCCATTGCCACGGGACACTGAGACACAGGGGCCTCTTAGGGTGGGTCTGATGGAAAATCAAGGCTGTCTGCTCCACCCTGAGACTCAACCCCATCCAAAGTGAGCACAGAAGTTCTCCCAGAATAGACACAGCCAAATGCCTTGGAAGTCAACTTCCCCCAGTAATACTAACAACAATCTAGGCTTCACTACAACAAGACTGCACACCAGAATGTCCACCTCAGGTACTGGGGAGGCTGAGACACTGGGCCCTATAGAGCACCACGCAAACAAAGCCACTCCATCAACTCAGGGAAGCAGCTAAAATGAGGAGACAAAGAGGCAGATCACAAATGAAGGAAATGAGGAAAGGAAAGGACTGGATATAGCATTCAAAACCACAGTTATAAGGTTTTTCAAGAATTTCCTAGAAAAGGCCAATAAATTTAACAAGACCCTTGAGATTATGAAAATAATCAACTAGAAATTAAGCATACACTGACTGAAATAAAAAATATTATACAGAGACCTAAAAGCAGCTAAAGGATTGCAAGAATGAAATCAAAGATTTGGGATACAAAGAAGCAAAAATAAATAAATAAATAAATAAATAAATAAATAAATAAATAAACTCCTCTGGAAAAGAAAAAAAGAATCCAAAAATATGAAGATACTATAAAGAGCTTCTGGTACAACTTCAAGCATACCAACATCAGAATTATGGGGGGTCCCAGAAGAAGAGAGAGAACAAGAAATAATGTCAGAAAACTTCCCCCACCTGATAAAAAAAAAAATAGACTTATTAGTTGAGGAAGTGCACAGAACCCCAAACAAAAGGAATCCAAAGAGGACCACACCAAGACACATCATAATTAAAGTGCCAAGAGCAAAAGACAAAGAGAGAATATTATAAGCAGCAAGAGAAAAATAGTTACCTACAAGGGAGCACCCATACAACTGTCAGCTGATTTCTCAACAGAAACTATGGAAGTGGCAAGAAATATTCAAAGTGATGAATTGCAAGAACCTACAACCAAGATTACTCTAACAAGCAAAGCTACCATTCAGAATTGAAGGGCAGATACAGAGCTTCACAGATAAGAAAAAGCTAAAGGAGTTTATCACCACAAAACCAGAATTATATGAAATGCTGAAAGGTATTCTTTAAGAAGAGGAAGAAGAAAAGGATAAATATAAAAATTATGAACAAAATACATATCATCAACAAGTGAATCTAAAAACCAAGAAAATAAAAAAATCTGATGAACAGAATAAATTGGTGAATATAATATTATCAGGGGCATAGAAAGGGAGTGGACTGACAATTCTTGGGGGAAAGGGGAGATGGGAGGGGGGTGTGCAGGAAGAGACTGGACAAAAATCGTACACCTATGGATGAGGACAGTCGGGGAGGGGATAAGGGCAGAGGGTGAGAGGAGAGCTAAGGGTGGAAAAAGAGGAAAAACTGTAATAATCTGAACAATAAAGATTTTATATATATATAAAGTTATCATTTACTCTGATTTTATATATATATATATATATATAATCTTCTTTATATATATATAAAATATAAAAATATCTTACAAAAATATTTTATATTTTATATATATATATAAAATATAAAATACCTTACAAAGTGATCACCACAAAAATTCTAGTAACCATCTGTCGTAGGACATTGTTATTACAATGTTATTCACTCCATTCTCTGCTTTGTACATTACACCCCTGTGACTTATTTTATAGCTGGAAGTTTGTACTTCTTAATCCCCTTCATCTTTTCAGCCTCTCCCCTGTCCCCTCATTTTTCTTCAGTTTTCTAAACTTTGAGCATCAAGCTATCATTTTAGATTTACCTTCTAACATCTTATTAGCAAAAGTATTTGAAATCACCTATGAAAAAATCAGAGTAAATGATAACTTTATGAAAATACAAACTTCTCTTAAAACTAAATAGGAAGGGGAATGGAAATTTAAGACTTATTTTCCTTAATAATGGTAAATATGAATATTTATTGACAAATACTGTGAGAGAACTAAAAGATATTTTATGAAGTAGTTTTGCAATGCAGGGCTTTAAAAGGAAGAGAAGGGAGTCATTGCATGCTTTTGCTTTTTACAATGGTGATGTTATAACTTGCCTTCTTCCTAATGTTCAAACCATGCAAATAGTCTACTCTTAGAGTCCATTTGGATGGTGTTCTTATGTTGGCTTTGAGTTTAGGCCAAGAATAATTGGAATTAATTCAGAAATTAAGCTCACTCATTCTGTAACATCTGGGCCTTTGTCAATCGGCTTTGATTATTTTTGCAGTCACATTGCAATCATCAGCACCACTCTGGGATACTTGGAATTTAATTCCCCTCCTAAGGACTAGGTTTTCTGCTATTAGCACTGTCATCTTAAGCATATGTAATGCAATCAGTAACTGTATTACTTACACATTATGTTTCCCATACTTTGTTCCTGATCGAGTTTATTGCTGCCCTAGGGGCTTAGCACTAGTTCTGTCCTCTGCCTAGAATGTTCTTGCCTCCACTCTTGTTACTTAATTCTCAATTCCCTCCTCAGAGAGCCTTTGCCTGAACACCCAGTCTTGTGTGTGTGTTTTTAATGAATCAAAGGGCACCATTGATAGTATATTAAAAAATACCACATATATTTTTATTGATTTTAGAGAAGAAGGGAGAGAGATAGAAATATCAATAATGAGAGAACCATTGATTGGCTACCTCCTGCTCGCCCCACACTGGGATTGAGCCCACAACCTGGGCATGGGCCCTTGACCAGAATCAAACCCCGTACCCTTCAGTCTGCAGGCCAATGTTCTATCCACTGAGCAAAACCAGCTAGAGCTGAACACTAAATTTTAAGTAGTCCCCCAGACACTTCTATCATATAACCCTATGCTACTTTCCCTTACCACTGATCACTGCCTGAAAAGACTTTGTTTATTTCTTTGTCTCTTCTTCTGTTATCATCATAATTAGCTAGTTATTAATATTATATAGGAAGGAGCAAAGAGTAGGCCAGACATTACAAATGTGGTCATCTGGACAGCTTCACCAGGAAGCTGCAATTTTACACTCACCAGTCCATTCCCTGTAAATCACTAGGGGAAGGGGCCCAACAAAGGGGAGAAATGGAAACAAAAGTAACTGGCCAGAGGGGTGAAGCAAATGTAAACCCAAAAAAAATTTGGGACTAGAAAAACCCCAGAAAAAGAATTCTCATATTCTCTCTCTCTCTCTCTCTCTCTCTCTCTCTCTCTCTCTCTCTCTCTCTCTCTCTCTCTCTCCCCCTCTCTCTTTCTCTTTCTCTCCTTTGCTTCACTTCTGCTTCCTTGCACTTACTTGTGCTCCCTCCAAAGTTATGTGGCCCTAGGCCCTACATACAATGGACTGCAGTGGAGAACACAAGTTAAGCTTGCCAGATGCTGGGCTGGACTGTGCAAATATGGAACAGAGTCTGGCTTTGCTTCTAGCTCTGTTGAAGACAAAATGGGACTTTTTCCATGGCAAAAATGGAGGGAGACGGGACCTTGAAAACAGGAGTTTAATTCCACAGAAATAAAGCTTTCCACATACCTCATCCTCCCGTGAGGGCCTCAGGAAATTCTTATTCCCAAGCACCCCAGGAAGCTCACTTCTACCAGCAACAGGTAGAAATGCAAAGAGCGCTCCACTGATAACACTTCCACTACAATGAAGCTTCCTATACTTGGGGCTGTCTACATACAACTCTATCCCTAGCACCTAAAATTGTAACTGGACATAGTGGTGGGTGCTCAAATACTACTGACTTTCAGAAAACATTGTGGATCTTTTGATATCATTTCATCCAGTTGTGGTGGTGAAATAAAACATCGTAGACATTTACGATGCATCAAAAAGACAACAGAAATGTTTACTTGGCATAATGTTGCTTTTTAAGACATGAAAATTATCATTCTTTAATAATGAAATATCAAATAATGGAGGTAGAATTACAAACCTGAGTTCTACCCCTCAAAGTCATTAAGTAATAAAAAAGAAATTGGCTCGCCAAAACCGGTTTGGCTCAGTGGAAGGGTCCCAGGTTCCATTCCAGTCAAGGCAAGTACATTGGTTGTGGGCACATCCCGGGTTAAGGGTGTGCAAGAGGCAGCTGGTCGATGTTGCTCTCTCATCGATGTTTCTAGCTCTCTATCCCTCTCCCTTTCTCTCTGTAAAAAATCAATAAAATAGCTGAAACCAGTTTGGCTCAGTGGATAGAGCATCGGTCTGCAGACTGAAAGGTCCCAGGTTCGATTCTAGTCAAGGGCATGTACCTTGATTGCAGGCACATCCCCAGTAGGGGGTGTGCAGGAGGCAGCTGATCGATGTTTCTAACTCTCTATCCCTCTCTCTTCCTCTCTGTAAAAACTCAATAAAATATATATTTTTAAAAAATCAATAAAATATATATATTTTTTAAAAACAGGCTCTTCGATGCCATTTTAATTTCTGTTACTGTGACTAAAACTCAGATTGGATTCACTTTATCAGAAAGATGTTAGACCATGGTGATATCAAACACAGAGAGAGGATCAAGAAGAGAAATCTTGGTGTGAAAGGCATCGTAATAATACTGATAACTCATAGAACATCTTATAAAGAAATTTACCTCAGAGAAAAGTCTTTTTACAATCATGAATCTATAATTTGTTAACAATATATATTGTTTCTGAAAAAATACTTGCACAGTATACTGTGGATGGATAAACGACCACATACTAAACCTGAGAAACTCAAGGGAGACCTGCATGGCAGACTTACAAACTCAGAGACCTAAAGTAACCACAAAGGATGGTCTGAAATTTTTCAACTAAAAGTAAATTATGGCAGGTAGGCTGGTATCTTCCTTGACGAAGGTCAATTTTTACTCTTACTGGGTCTATTGTCTTTTTGCATCTACAAGAACGTACCTTTGATTTTTTGTTTTTGTTTGTTTTTAATTGCTATCAGAGAGGAAGAGAGAGATAGAAACATCAATGAGAGAATAATTGATTGGCTGCCTCCTGCATGCCCTGTGGGGGTCCAGCCTGCAACCCTGGTATGTGCCCTGACCAGGAATCAAACCATGACCTCTTGCTTCATAGGTTGACATTCAACCACTGAGCCACAACAGACAGGCAAGAACATACCTTTGGGATGTCAGAGTAATACCTTTCTTTCCAGACCCCTCAGGGCACAATTTTACACCAGAGCAGATCTGTGATCTTGTTTCCCTTGTTCCCCTGCACACCATCTCTATATGCTGTAAATGTTTTCTTTTTTTAATTGATTGATTGTTAAAGAGAGAAACAATGATTTGTTGTTCTTCTTATTGATGCATTCATTGGTTGATTCTTATATGTGCCCACACCAGAGATCGAACCCAAAACCTTGGCATATGGGGACAATACCCTACTAACTGAGTTCCTGGCGAGGGCTTGTGCTGTAAATGTTACTAGTTAAGTATCTTGTGCCCACTCATGTTAATGAAGTATTTTTCTCTCCATTTTATTAGATATCCAATCTCAGAGATTTCCCCACTCTGTTTTCTCCTGCCTCCCTAATCTACCACCAATGAATTTCATGTAACCTTCCTTTGGTCTGTTTCTTTCGTTCTAATGTATAAAACTGCAAAACTGCCTTACTCCTAAGTATTTTCTCAATCTGCTGAGATTTTGCTTCCTGGCAATTGTCACCAGTTTGGCTCAAATAAACTCAAAACTTCTCTACAGGTTTGGACATTTCTAATGTGATGCACTGCTGATAATCTGATAAAACATAGCAATTTTAAGATAAAGACAAGTTGGCTATATTTTTTACCCATAATCCACTGCCAGAGTTAATACACCACTTAGGTTTTCTATAAACTACCTTCATTTTACATTCCTAGTTGCTTTAATTCCAGCTGCATAGTCCACATCTATTTAAAGAAAGTTTTTATTTTTAAACTTTATCTTTGGTTTGCACATATAACACAACTTATTGGCTGTCATATTTCTGCAGAAAGATGAAGAGATCATTTGCTACTTGGACTTTTGTTTAGCTTGTTAGGCTTTTCACCAGACTCTAATGTACCAGATGTTACTCAGTTGGCAAAACAGAGTTTCCTTAACCATCTGTGTGCTCATCTCTCCATTTCATTCTCCAGCTGCATTTGCTCTCTTCCTCCTTGTACAAATAGCAATATTGAAATACTTCCCAAGAAAACATGTCACTTGTTAACTTTTTCTTCCTTGTCCATAAGAAACTTGGAGTCCTCTGCACTTGTCTCCCAGGACCCTCTGGATCTCCTCCCACAGTACTAAAGGAGTTACAATACTGACATCCCATCTATAAGGGTAATACAGTTCTGAAGCCGACTAAATCAACTGGGTATATAGCCTACTTCAAACTTCAGGGAGGCACTGTGAAGAGCTTCAGTGAAGTTGTTTACCTTTTTCTGAAAAATGTACATAGATCATTTATGCAAACTAAGAGCAAGTCATGCTACCCTCGTAACAATGAATGATAAAAGGATGTTTGTTTTAAAATCATTTATCCAGCTCAGACAGCATGGCTCAATGGTTGAGCATCAACCTATGAACCAGGACATCACAAGTGTAGGGTGTGCAGGAGGTAACCAATCAATGAGTCTCTCCCATCATTGATGTTTCTATCTCTCTCTCCCTCTCTCTTCCTCTCTGAAATCAATAAAAATATACTTTAAAATAAATAAATAATAAAATAAAATAATTTATCCAAGTTCCCAAACCTACTGAAAATATTCTAATGTCATTAACAAATGTTATGCATTTATATAATCTTTAAGCTTATGCCAGTAAATCAACTGTACCAGTAGAGCTCATCACTTTAAAATTAATTGAAAACATCTTACTGTTGGCCCAGAAAAAAAACTCACTATAGACTGATTCATATACCTTTCAGCATAACTATTATTGCTTATCTCATTTTTGATTCGTATAAGTATATTTCCAGTAGGACATGATCTCACTCATCTAGGGGAAATGGTAAACAACATAGACTGATGAACAAGAACAGACCCAGAGGTAAGGAGCCATGGCTCAGACTGTTGGACCTCAAAGGGAGGGTGGGGATAAAAGGGAGAGATCAACCAAAGGACTTATGTGCATACATATGAGCCTAACTAGTGGTCAAGGACAATAAGGGGGAGTGGGGGGGGAGGCATGAGTACAGTGGGGGGGGGGGGGTATTGAAATGAGGAGTTGAGGACAAATATGTGATACCTTAAATCAATAAAAAAAATTACAGAACTAGAATGTTGCTGAATCTAATGGACAATTATCAACATGCCATTGAATTGAAAAGGAAAGTAAATCTTTAATTTTTATGAAGGTTGAAATATTTTCCCCATGAACCAGAAGATTCTTGAGAAGAACAAATAGACATTTTTAAGATAAGACAGATTTTATTTTACGCATTTCTTTTCTTCTTTTGGTGATTTGCACAGTTCTTTATTTCCCAAATCACTTTCTCCTGCCGTCTTAAGATTTTCTGATGTTACACTTCAGCCTTCTACACTTCAAAATATTTCCTTGAATCTCTTATATCCAGACTTGCTTATCCAACTTCATCCGGGGTATCCACAAGCACCTCAGACTCACTTTGACCTCCATAATAAAACCAGCCTCCACTGTGGCCTCCTCTCCCTCGGTTGGTCTAAGAGGAGCACCTTGTCACCATGACCCCGGCAGTATTCTTCCGGCTAACGCCGGGAAAGGAATGGAGACTCCCACTCCTCAATCCACTCTTCCCAGTGTCAGTAACAGCCACCATCCACTCATTGGTGCAAGTCAGAGTCTGGGAAACAAACTTCGCATCCTCCCCACCTTCACTTCCACTCCTCTGCTCCCACTGGGCATCACTGCACTCACTGCCTCTGGCTCCCAGCTTCCTCTCTGCATCTCTATAAACCTTCTCCCTGGTGCTCACAACACTTGCCAATCCCTGCATCCCAGTCCACCCAACTCTAGTGTGCATTTGTTTGAAGTAGGGGGAATATTTCAAAAAGAAATGGTGCAATATAAAAGGAACATGGGATATCATATTGCAGCAAAAAAGCAAGAAGACTATTACAGACTGGGTATGCCAGCATGAGCTATTAGAGAACAGTACAGGCCTCACGGATGGGAAATCTTGTACTCCAGAACTTGCTATTTGTATTTTGTACCTCAATACAGCATGGTGGATGTACACATGACCTCTTAGCTACAAATATTTGAGAATTAGAAAAAAGAAAAATCTAAATGTTATCAGAGTAATAGAAAGGAAAATAGATGGCACAAAAATAAATGTGCCTACTAAGATGTCTTCTGTTTTCTCTATCCCTGACCTCACACCTCATACCATCCTCACCATCATCATCACCATTTTCCAATCAAGCCCTGACTTGCCACACATGTACAACATCAATATCGCCTATCTAGAGGAACAATCTGAGCCAACATCAGGATTCCTATGGCCAGACACCCAAACTTAGTTTCAACAACAAGGACTAAAATAAGTCCTTAGAATATTTTGTTTGTTCATCATGAGTCATTTACTCATTACCTAGCATATACTTATATCTAGATCCTTAGATTAGGGCTCATAATACAAAATTAAATAAAACATAGTCCTTTTAATGAAGAAACTCCCAATCTGGCAAAACATTATATCAGTGATTTCCAACCAGTGTGCTGCAAGGATTTTTAAAACATGCAATACCTGACTATTTAGTCAAGGGCACTGACCTCTTTCCCTTACATTTAAAATTAAGCATCAACAACAACAACAACAACAACAACAAAAAGACAACCAACACAACAATAGCTCTTCAGTGTGAATAAATCAAACTTATACCAATTTTTTGTCAGATTGGCAAAAAATACATTTTTGGTGTGCCACAAAATTTTAGAAATTAGTTTATGTGTGCCATGAGATGAAAAAGGTTGAGCATTGCCATATTAAACTATAGAATAAGAGTGCAAGATCTGCCGAAACCGGTTTGGCTCAATGGATAGAGCGTCGGCTTGGGGACTGAAGGACCCGGGTTCGATTCTGGTCAAGGGCATGTACCTTGGTTGCGGGCATATCCCCAGTAGGGGGTGTGCAAGAGGCAGCTGATCGATGACTCTCTCTCATTGATGTTTCTAACTCTCTATCTCTCTCCCTTCCTCTCTGTACAAAATCAATAAAATATATTAAAAAAAAAAAGTGCAAGATCTGCAAAAATCAAGGAGGGATTAACTGGGGTGAAGTAATTTGTCATATAATTGATTAGGACATTTTTTTAGGCTGCTTATATGTTGGACCACTAAATGAACTATGACTTTGCCATTTCAAGCTCTTTAGCAAAGGAAGATGTAACATGTTTTTCTCCTCCATACTGTCCCAGAATCTTGACCAAAGCCTGATAGACACTTGATTAGACAATACCCTTGGATTAATTTCCTGCCAGGTATGGTCATGACAGAAAATAACACCTATTAACAGTAACTAAGTGCTGCAATCTCTTCAGCCCATGGTACAGCCCCTGTCTTCCACATCTTCTCTTTGCTTCAAATGTGATGTTAAAACTACACCATTGAAGGCAGTAAAACAGACAGTTGATACATTTAAACTTCATCTTTGTAACAAAGTTCTTCCCACCGCAACCCCATATTTCTGCCTTTGCAGTGCTTTACATAACAGTCTTCATTGTCTTTTTAGTCCCACAAAAACCACCTCATTCTGGTGTTCCTGGTCCCTTGGAGCGAGTCCCACAATGGCTCCTTAACAGAGTAATTTTCCTAAAGCACCACTCCCATCGTGCTTCTCTCAGGAACACAGCTGTGCCCATCATTAACTTCAGTAAGGAGTCAATAAATGTCTATTGGCATTGACCCCTGGCTTCTGCTAATGAACTTCCCAAGGGGAGAAGAATGGGTTTAATATTTTCAGTATCAGCTTCACTGTAGTATCTTCATGTGTCTGACCACTAACTAAAGTTCCCCTCTCTTTTGGGCAGTTGTAAATAAATTCATGTACTGATACATTCTTTTTTCTCATCCTACTGTTTGGGTTATAACAGGATGTGACCACACTGCCCGTCTTCATTTCAATTGCTTTCAAACCAGGTTACAATTTTGAAATATACAGACTTTTTACATTTATTGAATTTCAGATTGGCTACTTGTTAATAATATAAAGGACCAACATCTTGTCAGAAAATTACCTTTGAGTCATGCCAGAAACCGACCATTGTCTCACTAATAGGAAGATGTAGAAGGCTGGTCAACCTTGAAGCTCTGAAAGGTCAAAGCCAACCACTCCCTATTTTATTGAGACAATGGTAACTGAGGCAACTTCTCCATCAAATAATTATGTAAATTTTTACTGATATGATAATCAACCTATTACCTGCCTAAGGGCTATGGGTGTATCCCATAGTCTCAATAAAAGGGATAGCAAGGCCAAAGCTTAGTGGAAGTCTTCCCACTGGAGGTGGGCTCCCAACTGGGCCCCATTATTCCCAAATTAAATCCTTTTCTAGTCTTTCATTTGGGTGCGACCTCCTCCAGAACCTGAACCCTGAACCGGAACCCTGAACCATGTGTGAAAGGGGCTCCCACAGAATCACATTAAATTAGTTATTATACCTGTGTATTCTTAATTGCTCTTTTAAAAAGGCTGTATTTCATAAGAATTTTTTTTACAACCTTTCACCAAATTCAGATCTAAGACAGTATTTGTGGGATTCATCTTACTTGTACATCAGAACCTGTCTATGTAGGATCATCAATCTATATCAGCTAATTAATTTGGTCTTGTGGGAACTAATAGAATGAAAATCTGTTCTTTTTAAAACAAACTTTCCATATAAACACTGTGGGAAACGTCCTGAATTTTGTGTCTTACACAAGACAGCATTGATTCCCATGTATTTCTAACACCATTCTGCTATAATTGTTGCTAATTAACTGCATTACTAGTGTTCCTTAGAGTTAAGGGATGATTTAAATATGTGTGTGTGTGTATGTGTGTGTGTGTGTGTGTGTGTGTGTGTGTGTGTGTAGTCAATAGCTGTGTCATTCAACATAGCAGCCACGAACCATATGTGGTTATTTAAATTTTAACTAAAATTAAATAAAATAAAATAAAAAATGTAATTTCTCAGTCACATTAGTTGCCTTTCAAATGCTCAGTACCTACATGTGATGTTAGTAGCTACCTAATTAGACAGGGGATTTTACAAAACATTTCCATCATTCCAGAAAGTTCAATTGGATAACTCTACTCTTAACCTAGGGCATTAGTGCACTTAAAATCATCTGCAAGGCATTTTTAAAAATAGCTTTCTGGGCTCCAAAGTTTCTTATCCGGTAGATGTGATGTAGAGATGGAGAACCCATTTCTGATAAGTTCCTAGGTACTGCTGGTCTGGGTCCACATTTTGACAACCACTGGCTTAGGGTTTCACAGCTCAGGTTACTAAAACAAAAACATCTGAAATTGAATCTTAAGCTCACCTCTCAATAACTATATGATGCTGAGTAAACTTTTAATCATCAGTTCTCTTATCTATAAAACAGAAATGATAAGAAATGAGATAATGTAAGCCGAAACCGGTTTGGCTCAATGGATAGAGCGTCGGCTTGGGGACTGAAGGACCCGGGTTCGATTCTGGTCAAGGGCATGTACCTTTTTTTTTTTTTTTTTTTTTAAATGATGACTTATGACCTCTTGGTTCATAGGTCATTCATTGCTCAACCACTGAGCCATGCCTGCCAAGGGCAATAGGTAGGTTTTGATGAATCAGTGAGAAGCAAGTATTAGCAATCACTCTTAGTGTTCTCAGGAAAGCGTCCAGTGTATAAGATTCTGGGTTCTTGGGGTGCTGTCTGTGTCATTGGGTAAGGAAGTCAGAGAATCTCAAGAGCATCAATGAAGGATGGAAACACTGAACACAAATTGTATGAGTGTCACCACTTTCTAAGACTGTCCCCGCCACTTAGCATTGATAAGATTTTAGATGGCTGTTCCATTCGGAGACCTTGTCTGATGAATTAAAAAGTTCTGTTTTCCTTTCTTCTGATTGGCCTGAAATCATGCTCCAAACAAAAAGGGAAGATTTTTCACCCTATCACACCATCATTAATATTGTTATAACAAATTAATTTTCTTCTTAGTGCAGTTTGAATGTTAGGTGATTAAAATACTCTTAGGTAAAGAAATATTTCAAAATACAGTCTCAACACAGGATAGAGTGGCTAAATCTTTTCAATTTTTTTGTAATTACATAAATAATGCATGCGAGAACTTAAAAAATTATAAAAATATCTAACTAGAAATAATGCCCAATAATCCTTTCCCCCATTCTCCACATTATTTTTTTTTTCTCTCTCTCATCAATGTTTCTAACTCTATCCCTCTCCCTTCCTCTCTGTAAAAAAATCAATAAAATATATTTTTTGGTTGCGGGCACATCCCCAGTAGGGGGTGTACAGGAGGCAGCTGATCGATGCTTCTCTCCACATTATTATTGTATAAAATAATGTTACAGCATAGACATTGCCCTAAAATCTGTGTTTTTACTTAAAAATGTACCCAAGCCCTGGCCAATGTGGCTCCATGGGATGAGTATTGTCCCCTGCACCAAAAGATTGCCAGTTCAATTCTTGATCAGTGCATATGCCCAGGTTGTGGGTTCAACCTCCATGTAGGGTGTGTTTGGGAGGCAACCAATTGATGTTTCTCATTCACATCCATGCATGTGTGTGTCTGTCTCTCTCTCTTTCTCTCTCTTAAAAAAAAAATCAAGAAAAACATATTTTTTAGAGTGCACCTAAGTTTTCCCTGGCCCAGGTAATTCAGTTGGTTAGAGCATCATTCTGATACCTCAAAGTTTTGGGTTCAATTCCCAGTCAGAGCACATAAAATAATCAAACAATGAATGCATAAGTAAGTAGAACAGCAAATAGATGTTTCTCTCTCTCAAATCAATTAATATAATAATAATACTTTTTTTAAGCACACTTATATTTTCTTTCCATTGTGAAAGTACATTGCTCTACTTCATTAATTTTTGGTAGTTTAAAAGCATTTCACTGTATGACTGCTTCACAAATTTAATCAGTTATCTGGATATTTGGGTGATTTTAAGTTTTTCACTACTTCATATTTTCTTTTTTTTAATATATTTTTATTGATTTCAGAGAGGAAGGGAGAGGAAGAGTGAGATAGAAACATCAATGGTGAGAGAGAATCATTGATTGGCTGCCTCCCACATGCTCCCTACTAGGTGTTGAGCCCACAACCCAGGAATGTGTCCTTGACCAGAATCAAAGCCAGGACCCTTCCTGCAGGCCGACATTTTATCCACTGAACCAAATTGACTAGGGTTCTCCTATCCTTTATAATAAAGAGGTGATATGCAAATTGATCGTCATTGAAACACACAAAATGGCCACCACAAGATGTCAGTTGTGGGCAATCAGGTCATCAGTGGAGGGCAGTTGGGAGGACCAGGCCTAAAAAGGTCGGCAGTTAGGAGGGACTAGGCCTGCAGGGGAGGACAGTTGGGGGGGACCAGCCCTACAGGGAAGGGCAGTGGGAGGGAACCAGGCCTGTAAGGGAGAGCAGTTGGAGGCAACCAGGCCAGAAGGGGAGGGCAGTTAGGGGCAATTGGGCTGGCAGAGGTGGGCAGCAGGGGAGGGCACTTGGGGTTGACCAAGCCTACAAGGAAGGACAGTTAGGGGAAACTGGGCCTGCAGAGGAGGGCAGTTGGGGATGACCAGGCCAGAAGGGGAGAGCATTTAGGGGCAATCAGACCAACAAAGAAGGGCAATTAGGGGCAATAGGGCCAGCAGAGGTGGGCAGTTAGGGGTGACTGTGCCAGCAGGGGAAGGCAGTTGGAGGCCACCAGACATGCAAGGCAGGATAGTTATGGGTGACCAGGCAGGAAGGGGAGGGTAGTTAGGGGTGACCAGGCCAGCAGGGGAGGGCAGTTAGGGGCAATTAGGCTGGCAGGGGAGCAGTTAGGCATAGAACAGGCTGGCAACAGAGTGGTTAGGGGCAATCAGGCAGGCTGGCAGGTAAGTGATTGAGAGCCAGCAGTCCTGGATTGTGAGAGGGATATCCAACTGCCAGTTTAGGCCCAACAGGGTCCCAGATTGGGCTGAGGGAGGCTGGGCTGAGGGACACCTCCCACCCCCATCCCCCCATGCACAAATTTCATGCACTGGGCCTCTAGTTTACTAAAGAAATTTATATTTTGGAACATTTTTATATATTACAAGTTACATTTTCTTCCTGGCATCACCTGCCTGGTTTTGCTGCTTTTCTGTGCTTAAAGCTGAAATACAACTGAGGCCTAGATGTTATCTTTATGGAGGAAATGTAAGGGGGTATAAATTGCTTGACCAACAATGTGAAAGATCAGGTGGTCTAGACTTCATGACCAGCCGTATGCCAGGGGAAAAAAGGCTACCCTGGGGGCAAGTTCTTGTGCTAGTTTTGTTTTGTTTTTTCTAGAAATCCAGGACTTTCTGCCCCAGTAACCTTCTATAACTAGCTGTAAATTGCTCAGCTACTTTGTTTAGCTATCTGTCTCAGTTTCTCATTTCACTTGCAAGGAATTTTCCTAGCTTCTTACTATCCTGCCTCAATGTCAGGAGTCAAAATCCCCATGATAGGTGTTATATGAACATTAAAAGCCACCAATAAAATATAAATCATAGGGAGCTGAGTGAAGAAGGTAAAGAAATTAAGCAGTACAAATTAAGTAGTTGCAAAAGAAAGAAAGAAAGAAAGAAAGAAAGAAAGAAAGAAAGAAAGAAAGAAAGAAAGAAAGAAGGAAGGAAGGAAGGAAGGAAGGAAGGAAGGAAGGAAGGAAGGAAGGAAGGAAGGAAGGAAGGAAGGAAGGAAGGAAGGAAGGAAGGAAAGGAGGGAGGGAGAGAGGGAAGGAAGGAGGGAGGGAGAGAGGGAAGAAGGAGGAAGGGAGGGAAGGAGGGAGGGAGGGAGGGAGGGAGGGAGGGAGGGAGGGAGGGAGGGAGGGAGGGAGACAAATTAAGAAGTTACAGAATAGTCACAGAGTCGAATAGCAGCATGGGGAATATAGTCAATAATGATGAGATAACTGGGTATAGGGCCAGGTGAGTGCTTGGGGCAGTGGGATGGGAACCATGCTGTAGAGTATGAAGTTTTATGACACTGCTGTACATATGAAACTGGTGTGAAATTGTATTAAATATAAACCATGGTCAAAAAATATTGTTTTTAAAAGAGCATTGAGTCTGGCCAGTGTGGTTCAGTGGTTGAATGTGGACCTATGAACCAGGAATTCATAGCACAATTCCCAGTCGGCACATCCGCAGGTTGTAGGTTTGGTCCCCAATAGGGGTGTACAGGAGACAACTGACCAATAAATTTCTTTTATCATTCATGCGTCTGTCTCTCTGCCTTCCTCTCTAAGATCAATAAAAATATATATTTTTTAAAAAGAACATTGGAAAAAAGAGGAAGTGCATGTGTAAAAAGGATCAGTAGTAATTCATTTCTGGGGAATTTTAGTTCTACCATCAATATACAGAACTTTTACAGTAGTATATTTCAGAGCTGTAAGAGGAATAATTCCTCCTCATTTAAAGCACTGAGCACATCCTATGAATCAGTGGACGGGCCAATTCTTGGACACATTTTTTAAAATATATTTTTACTGAAATCAGAGAGGAAGGGAGAGGGAGAAAGAGATAGAAACATCAATGATAAGAGAGAATCATTGATGGGCTGTCTCCTGCATGCTCCCCACTGGGGATTGAGCCTGCAACGTAGGCATCTGCCTGAGCAGGAGTCGAACCATGACCTCCTGGTTTATAAGTCGAATCTCAACCACTGAGTCATGCTCAGACACATTCTTGAAGTATTTGTTAGCATCATGGTTGAATTTATTCTGGGGGTGCAGAAAATATTCTATTTCCATCTTCATCTCTTGATTCTTCTATTACAACTTTAAAACAGCTCAGAAAGATGTCCGTTCATCCCTTATTATTATGTTGTTCTCCAACGAGAGCAAATGTTTCAAAGGCGGTGGTCCATCAATACCTCTGCAATTCGGGGTTGATGTTAGAGGGGTAGGAAAAGAAAAAAAAAAAAAGAAAGAGAAAACTGTGTTCAAAATCAATACACATTTGGCAGTTTCCCTCTCCGGGAGCAGGCCCCTACCTCTCCACTCCCTCTCTCCTCCCTCAGTGGCACTGCCTTTGCCTTTCCCTCTCCTGAGTCCCAAGGCCCTTATTTTGCTTCTGTGACTTGCTTCTTTAGCCAACACAGCCCAACTGACTCACTTCTACTACCTCTTTTACTTTCTAAAATAAATTTTATCTTATAATTTGAAAAAAAAATCAATACAAATTGAATTCTAGAGATGCTTTAACTCAGTATCATATTTGAGAAAGGAAACACTCAAAAATAATGAAATTGCACAGCTGTAATTTCCTACTACAACACAGCATCAAGTACCTTTTGCCTTCCTTTGAGATACTCAGATGAAAGGCAGGCATGTATGAATGTGAAGTGTCATTACCTATCTTCTCTTTGAGGCTGCGGTTATTTAGTAATCATTCTCATTTAAGTTATTCTTACTGCTCTATGCATGGCTATGCTTCTAGCTCAGGAGGAAAGCAATTCTTATCATAAAAGCCACCCTATTTCAGAGTCCAGTAAAATTTAAAGGCACAAGAAAATGAATTATATTGAACAAGAGTTAAGGCTTCCGAGCAAAAATGCATACGGTAGGTACTGCAGAATTAATTAAGCCAGCTTTTATCAACTCTCAGTGGGAAGTTCTTTGAGGTGGTTATCTGAGGCAGGGGAGAGAAGGGGGAGAGGAGCACTCACGTATTTATGTTTTCTATTCCCTGAATCATTGGGATGCTAGAGCTGAAAGGAAAACAGGGGCCACCATCCATGTCATATCCAGGTCCCCTGGAGGAGTACAACACAGCCTTACAGAGCAGACCTCGTGTGGACAATACTTGGAAAGTGACTAAATGAAGATTTAAATCTCAATTTTAAATTACCAGCTTGGCTCAGTGGATAGAGCATCTGCCTATGGACCAAAGGGTCCCGGGTTCAATACTGGTCAAGGGCACCTACTTGGTTGCAGGCTCCTCCCTGGCCCCCTGGCAGTGGCTCGTACAGGAGGCAACCAATTGATTTGTTTCTCTCACATAGATGTTTTCTCTGTCTTTCCCTCTCTCTTTCCCTCTCTCTTCCACTCTCCCTAAAAATCAATGGAAAACATCCTCAGGTGAGGAAAAGAAAAACCTCAATAAGGTGAGAAGACACAAAATCCTGAATGCAGACATTAGCTGTAAGGATGAAGATGAGGAATCAGTGCTGTTAAACATTTAGGAGGTGGGTGCTAGCTTTGGCAGCACATATACTAAAATTGGAACGATACAGAGAAGATTAGCATGCCCCCTGCGCCAGGATGACACACAAATTCATGAAGCGTTCCATATTAAAAAAAAAAAAAAAAAAAAAAAAAAAAAAAAAAACACTAAAAAAACAAAGAAAAAAAAACACAAACATTTAGGAGGTGGACTCAGGACTTGGTGGGTCACCAGGAGTTGGTACAGATTCTGCTCTCACTGGAAACTACAGAATGTTCTCAGTCACTGCGTCTCGTCTAAATCTTTGTATTCTCCATCCTTTACTTCAAGATAGATCACTATCTCTAGGTGAATTCTTATTTTCACAGAGACTAGTACAGAGCCAGGTATTTCTACATTTTCAAATAGAGTTGGTTCTTTAAGGTTTGCAGACTCACCAATGCCGTTCTTCCCCAGGAACGTGCCAGCAAACAGCCTGGGAAATCAGCACCAATTAATCTACTGGCAAGGCTCTACCCCTTGGCTAGGTGAAGAGCAAACTTTGGGAAACATCAATATCCTTTGACGCAGTGATGAATTTCACGGAGTACTGATAGACATAATTGGTCTTGGCTCAAAAAGCATTTGCATATGTTATTTGAAATAAACTAGGGACCCAGAGCTGCCATGGTAACTGTATAGGTTGTGGTCTTCATGTGGTTGCTCCAAAAAAAAGATGAATGGAGATGGAAATAAAGCTCATGAATCACTTGCCATGTGGCTTGGTTCAAAGCTAAATCAGCCAGGAGGCATTGGCAACATTTTTTTCTAATTGATTCAATTAGAAAATTCAATGTGCTCGCAACAAACTTTTGATATATGTGTACCCTTCTATAATTTTCGTAACTCTGAGTACCCCTCGTACTCATGAGAACGTAGAATTAGGCGCAGCTAACCACGGTGCAGTGCATCTCCCCACCAAACACTGGTGCAACGCATACCCCCACCAAACTCTTCCCGTACCCCTGGAGGTATGTGTACCACGCTTTGGAAAACACTGTACTAAGGGAATGCTTTTATGCAATTTGTCAGTCCCAAAGTGCCATCTTTTCCCAATGTATACTAAATTCTATATCTTGAAGGGGACTAAAAGTTTTACTTTTGGGATACTGATTTCAAGGTGATAATTAAGAAACAAGACTCAGAAAGAACCCTTGATTCCCCAGCCCCTTTCCCTAACCAAGAGATTCAGATAGAAAAACCTGCTTCAGGAAGGAAGTCTTAGGATGTTGGCCTTAGTCTCATTTGAATTAAGCATGATAATGGGGCCCAAGTCTGATAGCTCTGGATGGTTAGAGCATCATCCAAATATGCCAAGGCTTTGCTTTCAATCCCGGTCAGCACACATAATGGAATCAACCAATGAATGCATAAATAAATGGAAAAACAAACTGATGTTTCTCTCCCTAAAAATCAATATTTTAGTCCTGGCCGGTATGCTCAGTGGTTAGAGCATTGGGCTCTTGCACGGAAAGGTCTGAAAGGGTTGATTCCCCATCAAGGGCACTTGGCTGGGTTTTGGATTTGCTCCCCGCCCCCTGGTCCTACACATGCAGGAGGTAATTAGTCCTGTGTCTCTCTCACCTGTCTCTCTCTTTCCCTCTCTCTTTCCTTCTCCCTCCCTTCCACTCTGAAAAGCAATAGGGAAAAAATATCCTCTGGAGCCCTAACCAATATGGCTCAGTGGATAGAGCATCAGTCTGTGGACCCAGGTTCCGGTCATAGGGCTTGTACCAGTGGGAGGTGTGCAGGAGGCAGCTGGTCAATGTTTCTCTCTCATCAATGTTTATAACTCTCTATCCCTCTCCCATTCTCTCTGTAAAAAATCAGTAAAATATATATTTTTTAAAAATATCCTCTGTTGCCGAGACCGGTTTGGCTCAGTGGATAGAGCGTTGGCCTGCGGACTGAAAGGTCCTGGGTTCAATTCCGGTCAAGGGCATATGCCTTGGTTGCGGGCACATCCCCAGTGGGGGGTGTGCAAGAGGCAGCTGGTCGATGTTTCTCTCTCATCGACGTTTCTAACTCTCTATCCCTCTCAATTCCTCTCTGTGTAAAATCAATAAAAAAAAAAATATTAAAAAAAAAATATCCTCTGTTGAGGAGTAACCAAAAATAAATAAAAATATTTTATTTTATTTAAATATATTTTATTGATTTTTTACAGAGAGGAAGAGAAAGGGATAGAGAGTTAGAAACATCGATGAGAGAGAATCATCAATCAGCTGCCTCTTGCACGCACCCCACTGGGGATGTGCCCCAACCAAGATACATGCCCTTGGCCGGAATCGAACTCGGGACCTTTCAGTCCACAGGCCGACGCTCTACCACTGAGCTAAACCGGTTTTGGCAATAAAAATATTTTAAAGTATGGTAAACCAGAGGGCTTCAGTTAGGGGTGTGTTAACTAGACACATCCTGCCTCCCATTGTTTCTGAGTTGCCTAGCAACAATTTGCAAGCCACGTGCTCCAGTCTTCCTCAACTACCTGTAAATCATTCATTGTCACTTTTTTTTTTTTTTAAATATGCTTTTATTGATTTCAGAGAGGAATGGAGAGGGAGAGAGCAATGGAAACATCAATGAAGATAGAATCATTGCCGAAACCGGTTTGGCTCAGTGGATAGAGCGTCGTCCTGTGAACTGAAAGTTCCAGGGTTTTATTCCGATCAAGGGCATGTACCTTGGTTGCAGGTACATCCCCAGTAGGGGGTGTGCTGGAGGCAGCTGATTGATGATTCTCTCTCATCGATGTTTCTAACTCTCTCTCTCTCCTTCCTCTCTGTAAAAAAACTGGGGATCCAGTGGGCAGGGCCTTATCCACACTGGGCCATTCTCACTTTTAAAGTCTAAGCCGCCAACCCTACCCCCTTTTCTCCTTTATCTAAAATGACATATAGCCGGAACCGGTTTGGCTCAGTGGATAGAGCGATGGTCTGTGGACTGACGCGTCCCGGGTTCGATTCCGATCAAGGGCATGTGCCTTGGTTACGGGCACATCCCCGGTGAGGGGTGTGCAGAAGGCGGCTGGTCCATGATTCTCTCTCATCAATGTTTCTAGCTATCTATTTCTTTCCCTTCCTCTCTGTGAAAAACCAATAAAATATATTTTTTAAAAATAAAATAAAAAATGACATATATACTCGATGTTGTCTCACTCACTTCCTCTGGCATTCCCATGCTTATGTGAGTTGCCCATAGGCATGTATTAAACTTTTTATTTTCAAAGAATAAAATAAAAAATAAAATAAAAAAGGAAGGCTCGCTAACCCGCACCCGGATGCGCCGGCGCAAGCAGTCCGCCCGCGGGGATGGTGATGGTGACGGGCGCCCAGTGCGGCGCTGCTGGGGCCCTTACCGGCGGGTGGCGGGCGGCTGGCGGGGACCAACCCTAGAAGTTCGCGCCGCCGGCTCCGCGGGCTGCGTGGAGAGGAGGATCCCAGGGGCGCCCCAGCGGGCGGAGAGCCGCCCAGGCGGGTGCTCTTGACCAGTCCGCCAGCGAGGCGCGGCGGGGCTGCGCACCGGGGACCGGGGACCGGGGAGGAGGCTGGAGCCATCCTGATGGTTTGGATTCCCGCTGGGAAAAGCAAGGGAGCCAGAAGGGTGTGAGCCCAGACCTTGGCTAATCCTGGCGCCCCGAAGGCTCGCCGCACCCGCTCCGGGTGGTCCGGTCTACACATCCACGCCCCGTCTATCCTTTCTCCAGCGCTCCTGGCGCCCGGGGCGACACGCCCAAGCTAGCTGCTTTGTGTACATTACCTTCCTGCCATTTGCATTGAAGGCTGAGAGAGGGTAAGTGAGGATAAGCGATTGCCCAAGGTCATCAGCTGAGATGATTGAGTCTAGAATGCCGGCAGACTTCAATGTTCTCCCCTCCCCCCTCCTTCTACTTCCTCCAATCCTATAATTTGTACACTTCAGTTCCTGGAGTTTAACAGGAGCAGACATCCCTTGCACACCCATGTTTTTATTCGTTCGCCTCCATCTCCTCCCAGTATACAGCCTAGTTTTCTGGGGATGAAATGAGGACAGTCTCCAAAACCAACTGTTTTCAAATGAATAAATTTAAAAAAAAAAAAACTCTTGGGTATACATTTAGGATTTCTAAAATTTAACAAATCTTGGGGGTGAGGGGTTATCAATTTGAAAATTTGTTTATTTTTTTTTTTTTCCTGTTAATCTGCCCCTGGTAATTATCCCAGCCAGAAGAATTTAAAAGATGAGATAAAAAAGCTTTATTCATTTTTTAGTCCCTGAGTGTGCTAGTGATGGACTTAGTGTTGTAGGCGGCAGAGCAGCACCAGGTGTATCACCAATGGGATCAGACCAAACCTGGGTTCAGCAACCTCAATACTTGGGTACTGGCTAGAAAAAAGTTCAAAGTCCAGACCCAAACTGTAAGAGAACATTTATTTGGTAAATTACAGAGGTAGAAAAGTAATTCCTAAAAGAAACGGACTTAGCAAACAAGTTACAGAAGTAAAGAAAAGGGCCCTTTGGAGCTTGGCAGTGAGGAAGCCAAAGGTAAAGTCCCCCAGGCAGGAAGGCGGAGGGGAAGGAAAAGGAAAAGGAACTTGTGTGCTCCCGAGATTTTAGGGGAGGTCCCAGGGGGGAGATTTCAATAGAATATTCATGGTTTTCCAGATGTGTCCATTCAGGGTTGTGATCTCCACTGATTGATTGGTGGGTACCAGGTTAGGGGGTCATTCAATGCTTAGGCAACCATGGCTGGTTTTGTTGCTTATCTGGACCTGGAGCTGAAATACAACTGAGGCATAGATGGTATTTCTAGGGAAGAAAGGTCAAGGGGTCTAACCAGCCCAACCAGCGATAAGCTTGGGGAGAAAAAGTCATCCTGGGGGTAAGGTCCCACCCTGCAATTGATTGTCCCTTGCTAGGCACCTGGGCTTTCCACCCTGGTGGCCTTCTGTACCTAGTCCATCAGCCCTGCTCTGCTCATGTTTGTCTAACTACCAACATTAGGATACAACAACATTTGGCACTTAGCACATACAGGAAGACCAGTAGATGGAAATCTAATAACCAAGTAATGCTTCTCTTGGTGCACAGTGAATTGAGAAGAGGCTGGGGAGTGGGGAGAAGTAAAGAGGAGAGCATATTAGGTGAGATTTTCAAGGAATGTTTTTGTTTTATACAACCATTTCAGTGCTTATGTATCATCACTTGGGCAAATCTGTAGGGCCTGAAATTAATACAACTTTGAAAGTCTCTCTAAGGAAAAAGAATATAACCCTAGCCAGTTTGACTCAGTGGATGGAGCATCAGCCTGGGGACTGAAGGGTCCCAGGTTGGGTTCAAGTCAAGGGCATATGACTCGGTTGCAGGATCCATCCCCAGCTCTGGTCAAGATTCCAGTGGGAGGCAACCAATCGATATTTCTCTCTCACATTGATGTTTCTCTGTCTCTCCCCATGCCTTCCACTTTCTCTCAAAATCAATGGGAATATATACACAGATGAGAATTAACTACAACAACAACAACAACAAAAAAAAAATATATATATATATATATATATATAGCTCTGGCCAGTGTGGCTCAATTGGTTTAGCGTCATTGGGTATACCTAGAGGTCTGGGGTTCCACTCTTCTACCTTCCTACTCCGTCAGGGATGGGATGCAGGCTCCATCTCTAGTAGAAGAGGGAGGGGGAGACATGTAGGAGGCAGCCAATCAATGTTTTTCTCCATTCTGCTCCCTCTTTAAAATCAATAGAAAAATATAAAATTATGATTGTGAAACTTCTAGAGACCTCACAAAAATGGCCCTGAACAATTATAGTACCCGAAACCTTAAACTTCAATAGCTTCATGGTAAATCTGCCTGAGTAGCAAGTCCTGTTCTTTACAGTAAATGCCTAAGGAAACTACAAGTATAATTCAATGACAGTGTTTGATCACATTTTGGAATCCCTTCTACTATAAGATAATTAAGGACTAGAACCACCTTTTTTTTTTTTCTTTTTCTTTTTCCCCCCAGAACCACCTTTTTATCATTCTTGCCTAACACCCGATGGAAGGGAGGAGGAAAGTTGGGAGATAATTTATAAAAATACAGGTTTGTTCCTGGTCAGGTAGCTAAATTGGATAAAGCGTTGTCCAGATATGCCAAGATTTAGGTTCGATTTCTGGTCAGCACACATGCAAGAATAAACCAAGCCCTAGCTGGTTTGACTCAGAGGATAGAGCATCAGCCTGTTGACTGAAGGGTCCTGGGTTTGATTCTTGTCAAGGGCACATGCCCGGGTTGCAGGCTCACTCTGTAGTGTGGGGCACGCAGGAGGCAGACAATCAATGATTTTCTCATCATCTTTGTTTCTAAATCTCTTTCTCCCTTCTTCTCTGAAATCAATGAAAATATATTTTTAAACAGAATCAACCAATGAATGCATGAATAAATGGAAAAACAAATCAATGTTTTCCTCTTCCTCTCTCTCTAAAATCAATCAACAAAAAAAATTAAAAGAAAGAAACAGGTGTTTTTGTTTGTTTGTTCATTGATCTTAGAGAAAGGGAGGGGAAGAGAGAAAAAAAAAAAAACATGGATTAGGGGTAGAACCCGAAACCCTGCCCTAACTGGGAATCAAACCCACCACCTTCAGGTGTGTAGAGTATCACTCCAACCTCTGAGCCACACTGGACAAGGTGATTTATTGTTTGTGTTTTTTTCTTTCATGATATCGTGTCTACCATCAATCTCAAGTTTTTCCCTTTTTCATCAAAGTTTTAAACTCCCTTGAGGGCCCACCTCATTTCTAGGCTTACTCTAACCAATTTCTTAAAATAACCCCATAAAGAGTAATTATTTCCCACTATAAGAGATACCTAATAGGTAGATTATTATAAAGAAGGTGTGTCGAATTCCAGTGTACATGTTTAAATACCAATGAAGCTGAAACCGGTTTGGCTCAGTAGATGGAGCATTGGTCTGTGGACTGAGGGGTCCCGGGTTCTATTCCGGTCAAAGGCATGTACATTGGTTGCGAGCACATCCCCAGTGGAAGGTGTGCAGGAGACAGCTAGTCAATGTTTCTCTTTAATCAATGTTTCTAGCTCTCTATCCCTCTCCCTTCCTCTCTGTAAAAAAATCAATTAAAAATATATTTTTTTTTAGGTCAGGGGGCAAAAATGGTGGCAGAATAGATAGACTTGTCCCGAATCTAGTCCTGGAGAAGATAGAAGCGTCTGAGAGTTGCTCAGGGAGTGTTTGTTGGCAAGCTAAGGGATAGTAGAACTCTAAGAGAGAGTGGGCTATGTGCACAGTTTGTTGTAGTTAAGCCTTGATTGTTCTTGGTAACACTAGGAGGAATTGACCTTTAGGCCAATTGATTGTGAGGATCAGTTGTGTCTACGATGGGAGAATTTCTGTTCTGGAGACACCCTTATGGGGTAGTACTTGCTTCAGTGGGGCTTTGGTGCTCACTGAGTCTGCCCCCTGAGTGTGTCCCTCATGGATCTGAGGAGTTGTAATCTGGATGGTCCTACTCTGACCACTAGGTACACCGGCTCTTATATCTCTAAAGAGGTCTGAAGTCACCCTGCAAATTTCTTTTCTTTGTTTGGGTTTGGAGGTACCCAGATGAGGTCCATCTGTGAAATAATGCAAGCTGCTGTGGATCTTGGGCCTTCCTTTGAGAGTTCTGGGGCTCTCTGACCCAGCTGCAGTTTGTTAGGTAATTTTAGATTGCAAAGAGCCAGGCCATTCATATGCAAAAGACTCTGCACACAACTGGGGTGGGGTTGAAAATTGAGTGGGGCAGGGTCTCAGAGACTCAACAGGGCAGAGCAAACTGCAATGGTTGAACTTCAGCCCTGCCCTAAGAGGCTCCCAGGTCTCAGTGTCCTGCAAGAACCTCTGAGGAAAAGCCTCCCATGTGTTCCAGCTCAATGCCAGGCAGTCCTGTTCCCAACCCCCTTCACCCCCCTTATGAGTCTGTGTCCCCAGAGTCTTGCCTGGAACTGGAGTTCAAAGTAATATGGAGCTTGTGTCTCCCTCCCAATTGAACAAGACAACTGTGTCTTTAGTTGCCAGCCCTTTCCCCTCGAGCCTCCATACCTCTGCACTTCACTTATGCACCTCCTCTTAGTCTCAGGGTGCTTTTCTCTTCCCTTCTAGATTTCTTTTTTTTAATATATTTTATTGATTTTACACAGAGAGGAATTGAGAGGGACAGAGAGTTAGAAACGTCGATGAGAGAGAAACATCGACCAGCCACCTCTTGCACACCCCCTACAGGGGATATGCCCGCAACCAAGGTACATGCCCTTGACAGGAATCGAACCCGGGACCTTTCAGTATGCAGGCCGACGCTCTATCCACTGAGCCAAACCTGTCCCGGCTCTTCCCTTCTATTGTAGAATTTCCACTCAGCCAGCCTTTCTATGGTTCTGGATGATATTCATTTTGTCTCTTAGTTTTAGTTTTGAAGTGATTGTGCAAGGCAACAATATCAGGTGTTTACCTATGTCACCATCTTGGTTTCTCCTATATAACTTTCTTTTAAAAAATATATGAACAATTCACAAATTTTGGTGTCATCTTTGTTCAGGGACCTGCTAATCTTCACTGTATCCATATAACTTCCTTTTAACATTTCTCTTTACAAACTTTCTATAACTTTCACAAACCTTTTTACAACTTTATTTTAATTTTTTTTATTTATTATTGATTTCAGAGAGGAAGGAAGAGGGAGAGAAATATAGAAACATCAATGGTGAGAGAGAATCATTGATCAGCTGCCTCCTGCATGTCACCTACTGGGGATTTAGCACACAGCCTGGACATGTGTCCTTGACTGGAATTGAAACTGGGATCCTTCAGTCCATAGGCCCATGCTCTCCACCAAGTATGTCAAACTCAAAGGCTAACATGGGCCAAACAAACAGGTTTTAAGTTTATGTAAGCCCCAAAATCAAAAGCTTCAGCCCAAACCGGTTTGGCTCAGTGGTAGAGTGTCAGTCTGCGGACTGAAAGGTCTCAAGTTCGATTCTGGTCAAGGGCATGTTCATTGGTTGCGGGCACATCCCCAGTAGGGGGTGTGCAAGAGGCAGCTGATTGATGTTTCTCCCTCATCAACATTTCTAGCTCTCTATCTCCCTTCCTCCTGTTTATAAAATATCAATAAAATATATATATATATTTTTAAAAAGCTTCAATTTTCACAGAAATGTAGGTTTATTTCAATAGAGACATGCTGAATGCAAAGGGCTGAAATAAATGAGTAATCATTAACATAAAATAATAGAACATTTTAATATAAATTAATATTTTTTCTTCAACATTAACTTACCAGACACTGAGTAACTGCACAAATTAATAAGCATAGCACAACTAAACCTATTTTTCTTGTTCTCTGAAAGCAAATTATTTCCTGTTATGCACATTAAACAAGGCAGTCCAAAGACTAATGACGTGGTAATAGGTTGCTAACATATTCGATGCTAGTTATTAGTGAGAAAAAATTGTGTGCCTGCACGTAAGGGAAATGAATGCAACATGATTATAGTAACCAGTCTTTAGCAAATGTTGTATTTTGTTATTAATAATTATGTATGATAGATTATTGTAAAAATTAGGTCACAATTTTTTTAATATGTTTTATTGATTTTTTACAGAGAGGAAGAGAGAGAGATAGAGAGCTAGAAACATCGACCAGCTACCTCATGCACACCCCTTACTGGGGATGTGCCCGCAACCAATGTACATGCCCTTGACCGGAATCGAACCTGGGACCTTTCAGTCCCCAGACCGATGCTCTAACCACTGAGCCAAACCGGTTTCGGCAGGTCACAAAATTTTTATTAAAACGTTTTTTTGTTTGTTTGTTTGTTTGTTTGTTTTAAATATATTTTATTGATTTTTTACAGAGAGGAAGGGAGAGAGATAGAGATTTAGAAACATCGACCAGCTGCCTGGGGATGTGCCCGCAACTCAGGTACATGCCCTTGACCGGAATTGAACCTGGGACCTTTCAGTCCGCAGAGCAAAACCACTGAGCCAAACCGGTTTTGGCAGGTCACAAAATTTATATTAAAACGTTTTTTACATACTAATACCATTATATTGTCTGGGCTGAAAATATATTTGTTGTGGGGTGCATGTGGCCCATTGGCCACGGGTTTGACATGCTTGATCTAGACCCTTGCTTTCCTCTTTGGTATCATATTTTGGGGCTTGCTCAGTTCTCACGTAAACTTCCTGCTCTAATCCTAACTCCCATTTACTTACTTCTTATGGCCACCTATTTCTATACTGTGAGTAGATTATCACTTCCACCTGAATAAAAAATAATCTCTTTTTCATCATTTTAGAGCAAGCAATGAGATACAGGAAAACAAAACAAAATAAAGGAACAAAAACAAACTTTGTAATCTGACAAGGGAAGGTTTGAAACCCAACAGTCACTTGTTCTGAACATAGGAAATGTCTTCACTTATCCTTTTTTATTTTTATTTTTAAAAAATATACTTTTTTGATTTTTTACAGAGAGGAAGGGAGAGGAATAGAGAGCTAGAAATTGATGAGAGAGCAACATCGATCAGTTGCCTCCTGCACACCTCCCACCGGGATGTGCCTGCAACCAATGTACATGCCCTTGACCGGAATCGAACCCAGGATCTTTCAGTCTGCAGGCCGACGCTCTATCCACTGAGCCAAACCGGTTTCAGCACTTATCCTTTTTTAAAATATATTTTTATTGATTTCAGAGAGGAAGAAGAATTAAAGAGTGATAGAAGCATCAAGGATGAGAGAGATGATTCCTTGATTAGCTGCCTTCTGCATGCCCACAGTCAAGCCAGAAGCTCAGGAATGTACTCTGACCAAGAACTGAACCAGGACCTGCTCATTCATAGGTTGACACTAAACCACTGAGCCATACCAGCCCAGGTTTCAGGTATCCTTAATCCCTGATAGTTTAACAGTGAGGTGTGGTCTGAGGAGGCCATTTTCAGACTTTTTGTAAGAAAAGAATCCTTGTTTGGTAGTCTATAGGTTAGGACCTCAAGCAGTAGAATCAGGCTGACCTAGATTTAATGAATTTTAAATACTTATTGAACTTTTAAAACTATTAGTTGCTGATAGATGGGAAGATGTTCATTTTCATTACTACAGATGGGAAGCTGTAGGGGTTTTTGTGTGTGTGTGTGTCTGTTTTTTTAAATTTTCACCTGAATATATGTATTTTAGGGAGAGGAAGGGGGGATGGGAGTGGGATCCATTGATGCAAGAAACATCAATCCATTGCTTCCTGTGCGTGCCCCAACCAGGGATCCAATTCAAAACCTGTGTATGTGCTCTGACCAGGAATGGAACTTGCCATCTTTCCATGGGAAGACTGAAAAGCTGGAGTTTTAATTGTTTGGGCAACTTTCTTTCTTTTTTTTTTTTTTTAAATATATTTTATTGATTTTTTTTACAGAGAGAAAGGGAGAGAGATAGAGAGTTAGAAACATTGATGAGAGAGAGTCATCAATCAGCTGCCTCTTGCACGCTCCCTACTGGGGATGTGCCTGCAACCAAGGTACATGCCCTGGACCGGAATCGAACCCGGGACCCTTCAGTCCTCAGGCTGACGCTCTATCCATATGAGCCAAACCGGTTTCGGCTGGGCAACTTTCTTAAGAAAGAAGATATTGCCTTAGCCTTTTTGGTTCAGTGGATAGAGCATGGGCCTGCAGACTGAAGGATCGTGGGTTCGATTCTGGTTAAGGGCACATGCCTGGGTTGCAGGCTTGATCCCCAGTAGGGGGACGTGCAGGAGGCAGCCCATCAATGATTTTCTCTCATCATTAATGTTTCTATCTCTCAATTCCTCTCTGAAATCAATAAGAATGTATGTGTGTTTTTTCTTTAAAGAAAGATGTTATGTAGTACATGAAAACCTTTTTTGCTTTCTTCAAGCCACCAATCTAGCCCTGAAATTCAACTGTTTCCTAAAGTTCTGGCTTTAAATCCCTTCACTCCTATGGTTCAGAAGTTTTCTTTTGTTTTTCCCTTGGAATTTTTCTGAAGTTTTAACTTCCCAAGATCTTCTGAGCCACACCTTAGATAATGATGTTAAAAAACTCACCAACAAACAAACAAAAAGGCCAGGAATGGTATTAATCCATTCATACCACGCTTCTCTCTTAAATAAAAACACAGGTAGCTTTCACAAATTGTGGGGGAGGGACAAAAAAAAGGAGGGGGCGGAGTTCCTTTGGTTGGCAGGAAGTAGGAGGAGACTTTTTAAAGCAATCTTGGGTCAGGGGCCATTTCAGAAGTAAGAACTTTTTCTTCGTCAGCCTTCAATTCTTTTCTCCTTATGGAAAATACAAAAGGCAAGAAGGTAAGGACATTTTAGGGGCTTTGTTTTCTGTCTTTGTGTGTTACACTTGCATCATCAGCACATTCATTCATTCTTTTTTTGTAAGAGCGAGCTATTGGGTAAATTACAGAGGTAAAAAAAAAAAAAAAAAAGTAATTCCTAAAGAAATGGGCTTAGCAAACAAGTTCTAGAGGTAAAGGAGAGTGAGGAAGCTAATGGTAAGGTGCCTGGGGCAGGGACAGGGAGGGGGAAGGGAAAGTAAGCTCTAGATATGAAAGCTTGCTGTTTGGAGTGAGGAAATAAATAAGAAATGAGTCAGCTTTTTTTGGTTTTAAAGAGATGCTTTATCCTGTCGAAATAATCAGGTATCTGGGCTAGAAGGAAACGGAAATGGGAGAAAAAGAGAGGTGAGGAAAAGACTTTAGAAAGAGGCAGTTGACTAAGGCTGGGAGGAAAATGAGATCTTAAACCAAAGGTGCTGTGTCTGAGCTGGTCTTTTCCTGGGGTTGTTAGAGCCAAAAAGTAATTAAAAGCCGTACATACTGATGAGCACTGAGGACAGAAACTAAAGGTGGAGAGGCTTTGAGATTACTACTGTGGGGGCTAAACTACTATATTAATACTTATCCTCCCACGTTCTAAGTTTTTCTGGCTGGGCTAATCAAATTAGCAGAGACAGATTAATAGGAGAAAATAAAGTTTTAATACATGTGCATGGGGAATTCACATGGACAGAAAAATTCCTGAAGATAGTGAGGCAACATTGCCATTTTGGACAAAATAGAAAAGGGTGTGTGTGCGTGCGGCAGGGCTGGGGGGGGGGGGGGGGAGAGAATAGTAGGAGAATTGCGAGATCTTAGATTCGTAAGTAAGAATGGGCAATTAGCCGAAACTGGTTTGGCTCAGTGGATGGAGCGTTGGCCTGCGGACTGAAGGATCTCAGGTTCGATTCCGGTCAAGGGCCATGTACCTTGGTTTCGGGCATATCCCCAGTAGGGAGTGTGCTGGAGGCAGCTGATCGATGTTTCTAACTCTACCCCTCTCCCTTCGTCTCTGTAAAAAAACCAATAAAATATTTTTTTGGAGAGAGAGAGAGAGAGAGAGAGAGAGAGAGAGAGAGAGAATGAATACATGGGTAATTTATAGGTAGAGAAAGAGCAGAGCTTACATGGCAGAAAAATCCTAGCCAAAGACCCCCACTTGAAGCCCTCTTATTATCATAATTCAAATTAGGCCAAGGTGAACTTCCTAAGATCTTTGTGAAGCAGTTTCTCTGAAGCTCTTGGGGCTGAGGGGGTCAAAGTTTCTTTCCAGTGCTTGCTTTGGAAGGACATATACTAACTTGGAATGATACAGAAATTAGCTTGGTCCCTGTGCAAGGATGACAGGCAAATTCGTGAAGTGTTCCATATATATATACACGTTCTTTCTGAGACGTGTTTCTTAATAAACAGCTTAAAATCAGTATTCAAAAAAGGCAGCCTAAGGATGGTAAGTTTGGTTTCTTTCAGTACAGAAGAATTGAACAACTCTGCAAAAAAACCTGATCACTCTTGGGATTTCTTCTTAGAACTGAGTCATTTTTTGCCTTCTCAATTTTAAGACTTTTGTGAGTATTTTGTGAAAAAGCTTTGCAAATATAAAATTTGAATATGAGTGTTAAACTGCTATAGAGTTGTAAAAATGTCATGTAAATGTTAATTTGTCCAGTAGTCCCACTTGGATGGATGATAGGCTTTAGATTTGGGAGCAAATTCACCTTAGATTAATTTTATCTAAAATACTGTGTGCTCTTAATTTTGTAACCTTAGTTATCAATACCTGATTGAAGATAGAGGCTCAACAGAGGTCAGTTTCTCTGTCTCTCCACATCACCCAACATTATCATCCCCTCTGTTCTCTTGTTTCTTTTGATTCAATTAACCAGTAAGTGCCTGTAATGAAAAGTAAAGAAATTCTTCCCTGCTGGGGCTTACAATCAAATGGAGTAATAGGCACTGTTCAAATCACAAGCGAATGTAGAGTTGCAACTGACAAATGGTGGAATGAGGAAATGATGTAGATTTGCCAAGGTCTGTAAAGGCTAAAAACTCTACCCCAGATGAACTAATACTGGAAGTGAGAGTCAAAAAGTTAAGTTTTAAAAGTAAATAGAACCTGGGGGGAGGGTGGAGCTGAGGAAAATCTTTTTACTTTTTTTTAATCAGGTTTTTTTTTTTTTTTTTTTTAATCCTCACCCAAGGATCTTTACCCATTGATTTTTAAAGAGAGAGGGGGGAAAAACGAGAAATATCTGATGTGAAGGAAACACTTCAATTGGTTGCCTCCTGCACCCACCCCAACCAGAGCCCGAGCCAGAGAGGAGCCTGCAACCAAGGTACTTGCCCTTGACTGGAATCTAACCTGGGACTCTTGGATTTGCAGGCTGACATTCTATCCACTGAGCCAAACAGGCTAAGGTAGGGAATTCTCTTTAGGTCAAAGTAACTGTGTTGGGAAGGAAAGGAATGCTGATACTGAAACTTGGGGCAATGGAGAGTAATAGAAAAACTGAAAAACTGAAATGGAAAATATGAGGCTGGTATGTTGTATTAAGGGCATTTGATTATCCGGATATTTTTCCTGCTAAGAACAATAATGAGCCAAAACCGGTTTGGCTCAGTGATAGAGCATTGGTCTGAAGACTGAAATGTCCCGGGTTCGATTCCCGTCAAGGGCATGTATGTTGGTTGCGGGCACATCCCCGGTGGGGGTTATGCAGGAGGCAGCTGGTCGATGTTTCTCTCTCATCTATGTTTCTGGCTCTCTCTCTCCCTTCCTCTCTGTATAAAATCAATAAAATATATGAGAAAATAAAAAGAACCATAATGGATATATAGCATCTTTATGGGAAACATTTTTTGGAAGGGGTCAAGAATAAAGATGTGGGGGGTGATAAGGGTTGTAAATCTTCTTGGTGGGAGATAAGGATAATGTGGGTGATATAAGGGCTTCCTCCGAAGCAGAGCATAATTTACTCTATTTTATTTGTATCTATATTTTGTGTCTTCTCTCATACATTCAAATTGGCCTTCTCCCATTTCTCCATCATTGTTTCACTATCTTATACATAAACCTGAACATTAAGATGATACCCATGGAATACACACTGCCAATGACCTCCAGTGACCTTGGTGTCTTGGGTGTGGATAACCTTAAGGCAGATAATGTGATGTGGTGGGTCAAACACCAGAGGAATTATTGATTGGCTCTTCTAAACCCAGCAGAAGTCCCCAAAGAAGTCAGGGGAGCAGCAAAAAGCTTCAAAATCCTCTCCCGAACCAACTAAAGAGAAACACAGGGCTGCTGGTGAACCAAGCCAACAAAGAACCTCAGAGATGGAGACCAAACGGAAGAGGTCTAAGAAAGATGACCAAGGTAAGAGGTAACAGCCCCTCAAGTCCCATTTCCTTGGTTTAAGCCCAAGGAACTTTTCTGGAGAAGGAAATAAATGTTTGTCCTCTACTCTGCAAGCCATATGCGTCCTTTGAAGCCTGGCTTAAATCTCACCTCCCTGAAGCCTCTTTTCAGTCACCTCTTAAAACTTATTACTTCCTGTCTCCAAACTTGCACGATAATTTTGCTTCCACTCTGACTAGGGGAAAATTCTGAGATGTCCTAAATTACAGCCACCCGAGTGGGAGCAAAAGACAGAACTGCTGGTCTGTTGATGTCCAAAGGCCAGCTAAGAAAGGACTCCTCATATTCTTCCTGTGGTTTGGAGCTTGGATTAAATTCCCGGTTGTATTTCTTCAGCATATTTTAGCCAAGCACCATCACACTCCATGAGCCACTGCTGTGTCTTTACATGTGGGCTTTCTGACTCTATACGTATCCCAGTCCTGGCTCCACTTCAGCCTCTCCCACCCCTTTCATTCTTGAAACTCACCCTGGCTAGTTTGGCTCAGTGGATAGAGCATCAGCCTGCAGACTGAAGGGTCCCTGGTTCAATTCCAGTCAAGGGTACATTCTTTGGTTACAGACTGCCAGCCCTGGTTGCGGTACATGCAGGAGGCAAACCAACCAATGTGTCTGTCTCTTTCACATTGATGTTTCTTTGTCTCTCCCCTCTCATCCTCTTTCACTCTGTCTAAAAGTCAATGGACAGCCGAGACCGGTTTGGCTCAATGGATAGAGCGTCGGCTTGGGGACTGAAGGGACCCAGGTTCGATTCTGGTCAAGGGCATGTACCTTGGTTGCGGGCATATCCCCAGTAGGGGGTGTGCAAGAGGCAGCTGATCGATGACTCTCTCATCGATGTTTCTAGCTCTCTATCTCTCTCCCTTCCTCTCTGTACAAAATCAATAAAATGTATTAAAAAAATAAAAAATAAAAAAAAGTCAATGGACATATATATCTCCAGATGAGGATTTAAAAAAATAATAACATTCTTAAAACTCCACTTCCTGTTTTAAAAATGGAGGATAATATCTACTAGGCTGAGCCAGGGGTGAAAGGTCAGTTGTAATTTATATGGAGTGATTAGGTAAAACTTCTAAACTATACCCAGCTAGTAATGTGGACTCAGTAAATGCTGGGAATTATTAGTGTAGGCATAATTGTGTCTGTTCTGGAGCTGTGTTCTGAAGTCTTTTCTTAAATGGTGTGTTGGAGTGTGCTAGGACAGGAGCGCTGCCCTGGTGGGGTGGGCTGGCAGATTTGTGGGTAACAGTGGTTGTGCTGCACATCACAGGTCTAAAACTTCTCTCATTTCCCTGGATTGGAAGTGCGAACTCTAAGCAACTTCCTTGGAATCTCTGGGCTAATCTCTGAGGACAGGGATGTTGTGCCTATTTAGGAGTGGGGAGTGTGTGTGTGAGGAGTGGGGAGTTTTAGGAATTAAAAACTGGGGAACTCAGAAGTTTTAAGTCTTAGGTGCGAGGACCATGCCTTTGAGGTTTTGTGGTCATGGGTAAATCATTTAACTCTATACGGGGGACTGTACTCTGATAACTAAAAGTGATTGTACTTTTGACATTTTAAAAGGCCACATAAGAGTTAATTATTACTAATTTTATCCCGTTCTCCTTCAGATTATTGTCCAGAAAAGATGGAACCAGAAAAAAAAAAAGTAAAAACTCACAGGAAGATACCAATTCCTCCGCTGCCCGATCACTTGCCACCAGTTAACCTGATTCACCGAGACGTCGTGAGGGCTTGGTGCCAGCAATTAAAGCTGAGCACCAGTGGCCAGGTGAGGGCCCGGGCTGTGAGTGTGGCTAGAGGGCAGCGTGGGAACCTTGATCTAATTATTAACTCATTTTCTCTTCTCTTAGAAATGGGAAACATATGACAGGCTGCGTGAATATGCTTACCCTCATCAAAAGGTGAGTAATTTGGTAGAATGGAAGCTTCCATTATCATCCTAATTACCTATTTTAGCATGAAAAAGTTGTAAAATAATTGACCTAGCCCTTTTTTCACCCTCCACTCCTAAAAAGGCACAACATCCCTGTCCTCAGTTTTCACCAACTCTGCAAAGAGTAATAAAAATGATGCTGCACTTCTCTTTAAAAAAAGAAAATGTTTTTATTGATTTGGAGGGAGAGAGAGAGAAGTATCAACCTGTTGCCTCCTGCACGTGCCCCAACCAGGGATCAAACTCAAAACCTGGATACATGCCTTGACCAGGAATCAAACCATCAACCTTTTAAGAGACACTAGCCTGAGTGAGGCTTCATTTATTTTATTTTATTTCAGACAGGAAGAGACAGGGAAATAGAAACATCAATGATGAGAGAGAATCATTAATTGGTTGCCTCCTGCATCCCCCGTCCCCAGCCATTGGGGATCAAACCCACAACCTGGACATGTGCCTAGACCAGTAATTAAACCTTCTGGGTCATAGGTCAAAGCTCAGCCACTGAGCCACACCAACTGGGCGAGGCTGCATTTCTGATAACACTTTAATCTCTCCAATCCTATTTGTAGAAGACTCCAGTCAAACCTGAGGAGGCAAAGATATTGTCCTTAGCACAAAGGAAGTTGAAGGTGCAGCAGGGGGAAATGACTCTGGACAGTTTTTCTCTTCCTGAACTGACTGCTTCCCCGGAGGGGGGAGCCGCTTCTGACGGGGATGCAGCTGCTCTCCTGGAGGGAATGGACAATCTTTTCGTGTCAACTTCCACCCCGGATGATGTGTTTGCCTCCTGGAGCAGAATTGCAGCCACTACTGGGAAGACTGGGAATATGAAGACTAAGAGGTTGCCACAGGAGGCCACTGGTAAGCCCCATATAGAAAAGGAGCAAAACTATAAATAGAAACATCGATGAGAGAGAGAGAGAGAGAGAGAGAGAGAGAGAGAGAGAGAGAGAGAGAGAGAGAGACATCAATTGGTTGCCTCCTGTACAGGCCTGGACCAGAGTTGGGGATCAAGCTTGCAACCAAGATACAGACCTTTGATTTGAATTTAACCTGAGACCCTTCCATCTGCAGGCTTATGCTCTACCTACTGAGCCAAACAGCTAGGGAGCTTAGTTGATATTAATCTCAAATTAAGTTATATTTAAATGACCTAAAGAGCTAGTGATTTCTGCCATTACCTCTAGTTTCTGATTCAAGGCTTGAGAATGTGCATTTCTGGCAATTTTCTTGGCACTGCTGAGGATGCTAGTCGGGAGATCACTCACACTGAAAACCACTACTCTAAATTACTGGTGTCATCACAAAGGAATGACAATCTGTTTGAATTAATTTAACCATTTTGGCTCAGTGGATAGATAAGAGTGTCAGCCTGTGGACCAAAGGATCCCAGGTTTGATTCTGGTCAAGGGCACATACCTCGGTTTCAGGCTTCTTCCAGGGAATGGTCAAGATGTGTGCTGGAGGCAACCAGTTGATGTGTTCTTCTCACATCAATATTTCTGATAATTCTCTTTTTTCCCTCTCTCTTCCACTATCTCTAAAAATCAATGGAAAAAATATCCTTGGGTGAGGTTTTTTTAAAAGGAAGGAAGGAAGGAAGGAAGGAAGGAAGGAAGGAAGGAAGGAAGGAAGGAAGGAAGGAAGGAAGGAAGGAGGAAGGAAGGAAGGAAGGAAGGAAGGAAGGAAGGAAGGAAGGAAGGAAGGAAGGAAGGAAGATAGATTAAAATCAACTGCCTGAGCTGAAGCCCTGGGTCTTCTAACATCCATTAAATGAGAAACACGGACAGATTGTTTCAGCTTTTTCCCACTTTTCACACCATAAAATGGGTTAAGAATACAATGCTACCTCTACATTTGTAAGGATTATAGATGATATACTTAAGGAAGACAATAAACTACCTGTTGAAGTGTTCATACCCTTTGACCTATTTCATGAAGGCCATTCAGACTTCTCTGGGTTAGTCTTTCTGTTGAAGGAAACCAGAATGGGTTATCCACAAATATAACTCTTTGACATAAATAAATTTATTTTGAGGTGAAGGCAATTAAACTCAGAGAGGGGAAAAAAAAAACAACCTCTGCCTTTTCTGCCTAAAGGGAGGACATAAGTTCACTTTTTGCCAGATATGCTCTTGTCAACTGAGAGATGGTACCAGAGGAACCTGTGAGCAAACCTTACTCCATTAGTGTCCTCCCATGCATTCACCTCCCCACAGTTCACCATCCCCTGTGGCCTAAACTTGCTTTCTTTTGTCCTGTCATTTCTCCACAAATATATTGTTCTTTATTTGATGGAATTTTAAGCCCCCATTTTGAGTCCAGTTTTGTTGTGTTTTCTCCTACCTGGCATGCATTGATAAATAGTCTTTCTCTTATTAATCTGTCTTTAGATTCCCAGCCGGAAGCCTAAGATGGGTAGAGGTCAAGTTTTGCCTCCTCCACACCACCATCTACCCACTTGGAGCTTATACCACTTCCAACTATAGTTTTTGCTTCTTTTTAAAGCTGTAACAGGAACTGTCTTGCATTGTTTTCTAAAGGGAACAGGATACAGCAGGTTAACTCAAAATTCCAGGGTTCATATCTCAAGAGCTAGCACTTGAGAAAGACTCAAAGACCAGGATGCAATTTTGAACGTGATTTGGTCTTACTCTGTTTGTACTTATCTCTCTTTCCTTTCCTAGGTCTCAAGTGGTGTGTGGTCCATGGACAGAGTCTCCCTGCAGACACAGAGGGTTGGGTTCAGCTGCAGTTTTATGCTGGGCAGGCCTGGGTTCCTGAGAAACCGGGGCAAGTGTGTGCCCTCTTCTTGATACCTTCCCTCAGCTTTCCACCCCCCCACCTGGAGGATAATATGTTGTGCCCAAAATGCGTTCATAGGTAATTACCTAGTTCTTTTCTACAAACTAAAAGTGGGCCCTTATCAGTAAAGAATTTCAAGAAAGTTATCACCCATTAGTATATTCCTAGGGAAAAAAAATATGTCTATTTGGAGACCCATAATTTTAGAGAAACACACAATTATAATTACTATATTCCATGTATATGTACTACACTGAAATAATTACTATCAAAAAAAAAAATCTAAGTAGCCTACAGTCTAATGCAGATGATTGGTTTATAAACATCTGCAAACATTTGATGCCATGTGATGACTGGCATCAAAAAACAGATTTATTGATGTAAAGGGAGAATTGACTAGATGAAAAGCAGTAAGGTCATTTTTCAGTATGGGGATCAGAGCCGGGGTTGTGAAGGAAACCTTAGGGCAATATAGAATTGAAAATATTATAGTTCCTTATGATAGAATATTGCAGAAAACAAGCCTCAGTTTTCTCTTACAAAATATGCATGATAATGTCTATCTAAAAATTGTAAAAAAAAATGCGTAAATAAGAAAAATGTACATTAGCAGTGGTGGGGATGATGAGGAGTTGAGTCAAGCAGCTCATCCCTAGGTGATGGGCCACTGAAGGGTTTAAGCAGGTAAATGGACTGAGGCTGACAGTCCAAGGAGAAAAGGGTGTTTTTTATGTTTAATGGGCCTGCCACTTCCTATAGGTGCCAAGAACAAATCTTGCTTCTAGATAATTATCTGATGGTTATTTAAATATTGCTAAAGGTAAGAGTAGAGCTCAGAATAGTGCTTCAAGGAACAGCAATATTGGGGGAACGTGTTAAAGGAGGCAGAAATGAAAAGAGAAAAGCTGGGCTATGAAGTTAATGGGGGGAGTGCCTGGGGAAACTTTTCTAATTCAAGTGAAACTTGAGGAAGGTACACATAATATACTTGTTTAGATGATAAGATTCAAAGCAGTAAAGGATATTAGAAAATTTGGTGTTGGTTGAGTCAGGGGAGGAAAGAAGTAGACACTGCTCTTTGAGGTATTTTCTGAAAGTACCAACAGAGTAATGGGATGCTTACAGGGGATTTTCATCAGGGACAGGGAAGATGGGGAGAAAAGAGTCCCTCTGGTGCAGCCGAGTCTTGTGCCCACACTACTCCACCATAAGGAACCACCCAGAGCTCCATCTCAGCTTTCTGTTGTCCCGCTTACCCTCCACCCCTTTGGTGTCGTGGTTACTGAACACCAGAGATCAGGCACAGCTGGTAGAGGATAGCAGTCTGACGTGGGGCCCTCCGGCCAGACTCCCCCTTCACCATCTAGGGGTGGCAGCCCCTGGGAGCTGGCACAGGGAATGTATGCTTGTCTTTTCCCCTTTTGGCTGTCCCGATTCCTGCCACAATTCTGTGCCAATGAAGTTAAATACAATTGAGGTCATGTTGGATAGCTTTTTACTGGCATACTGGGACCATGGGAAATGGTTAAAAAATAATCACTCAGGGGCCTCTCCTGCACCAGGCTGCACAGAACAGGAATATGATAGAGACAAATGGTAAGGTGGCTGAAATTGCCATTCCTAGAGGGCCTAGCCATGAGCTTCCCACCCACTATCCTGAAATTTAAGGTCAATTTTACTGGCATTCCAGCACTGGGTTTCTTGACATTTCTTGTTTGGGATTTTAAAGGTGTCTATCATTTCACTTGCTTTATAGGAATAAGGTGTTATCGAGGAGCTTTCCTTGCGAAGGAAGAGATTACGGCTATGATTGTAATTAAAATGGTAGGAAGGTGACTACAATCAACTCCTCGGTGCCACTGACAGCAACTCGGGACTGCTCGACATCCTCGGTGCTCCCTGCTTACAGGGCCCAGACAGGTGGGGAGCAGATGTTACTCTTAGACTACCAAAAGTGCCTGCTGCTTCATCTGCTGCGATACAGTTATCATTCATTGCAGTGGAGATGCAAAAGTCACACCATCTGACGATTACCCATCTGAAACAGAAGGGACTCCAGCAGCTCATGGTGGGAGCCTGAACTGAACTTCTTGAGGGGAGTGGAGAGACAGGTGTGCTCCCTCATTAGACTCCTGCCTTCTGAGTCCTAAATACCTAGTATGCTTAAAATACATATGTAAAGTAACCATCTGCTATGTTTCGGGAATTTAGTTGTATGCAAATTATTGTTAACTAGAAGCCCAGTGCACAAATTTGTCCACGAGTGGGGTCCGGCTGACCCACCCCAATCAGGGCCAATTGGGCTGAGCTGGGCTGGCCAGGGGGAGAGCTGTTGGTGTTTGGCCAGCCTGCTCTGTCCTCAATGGGGGGGGTTATGGTGGGAAGGGGGTCAATTGGGGGCAGGGCTAGTTGGGGCATGGGTCTGCAGGCAGTTGGCCGACCAGCCCCACCCCCTGGTCAAATACCCAGTCAAAGGGACAATTTTCATATTAGCCTTTTATTATATAGGATGTTCTTAACTTGGTAGGATTAAGCCAAAAGGCATGATTTTTGTTTCAGTGTAATAAATAATATATACTTTATTTTTTATTAGTGTAAGTATATTTTGTTTTCTTACTATTTAACTTTTTCTCTTTTTACATTGGATTGCTCAAGTTTCTATTTTATTTCCTCCCTCTCTTTATTAATTTGGGAATCTTACCCACTTTGCTTTCCAATTCTTATAGACAGTTCTCTGTTCCTAACACACTTAGATAAACTTAGGACTTATTTTATGTTTAGGTACTCCTCCTTAATGCCCCTGGCAGAATAAAATCTAGTCACATTCCCCAATCCTCTATAAAATCCACAAACCCCCCAAATTACTATCAAGTTTTCACTATCCCCCCTTCACTGCCTTTGTTCCAAGATCTTAGAATATTTCAAAGAAGAGACATTGAGTTACATACTCTATAACTCCATGATAAATGGGCCTCGGGTACAGTCTTGATGGGAGAGGGCACAGGCAAGAGAAGAGCAATTTTTCCCATGTAGAAATTAAAATTAATAATCACAAAGATATGTCTGTGCCCATAAGCACACATGAGATGCAATAGGAATCTGGGCCAGCCCTCCAAATCTTCCTTGCCTCCAAAGGGACATAGACAACTAAGAGTTGGTGCTGAAATAACAATTCTCCAAAATCCTGCCAAGATATTGCTGACTGAGGTAAAGGAACCTGCATGTAGAAAGTCTGAACTCACAGGAAGCAAAAGTTGAAGTGACCACATTTTCAAAGATCCCCCAACCGAAGGAGCAGAGATGCAAAGAAGAAAGGGGGAGATAAATATTTTTGTTGTTAATCCTCACCCAAAGATATTTTTCCATTGATTTTTAGAAAGAGTGGAAGGAGGGGGTGGGGGGGGAATGGAAGGGAAGGGGAGAGACAGAGAGAGGGGAAAACATGGATGTGAAAGAGACACATGGACTGATTGCCTCCTGCAGGATGGTGATGTACATGCTCTTCACCAAAATTGAACCCGGGACCCTTCAGTCCACTGAGCCAAACTGGTTAGGGCAAAAACTTATTTTTATTTTTTTTGTTAATCCTCACCCGAAGATACTTTTTTGTTTGTTTTGTTAAAAACTTGTTTGTATTTAGCGATAAGAAAAAGAAGTGACTGGATAAAATCATTCCCTACACACGCACTGACAATGTACTTCTTCAGACGACTCCTCCAGTTTCTCCACGGCCACCCATGACACCCCGTGGAGGCCGCACCCTGACATGTTCACAGGGACACGTGCTGGGAGAGTGTCTGCAGGGCCGCAGCTGCCACGGAGGTTAGTGGTCGCTGCCCACGGCCTCGGCCACTCCCGCTGTTCTGATTTATAAATGTTCTACAGGTTCTTGCGGGCCCTTTTCCCGATTAGGCTGTGTCTGTGGAAATAACTGATAAACAGCACTAAACCCAAACCTAGTAAAAGCTATCTGATGGCGTGAGAGTCTCCCACTGGGTCACTGAGCACAGGGATCGACTTGCTGAATAGGATCTTATTGCCAAACCTCTCAGTGTGTTGGGAGGGAGAGGTGCCAGCCTCGGTGACAAACAAGAGCATGCAGGGCCTGGCCAGCGTGACTCAGTGGGTAGAGAGCCGGCCTGCAGACCGAAGGGTCTGGGTTCGATTTTGGCCAGGGCACGTACCTGGGTTGTAGGATCCTCCCTGGGCAGGGCTCCTGCAGGAGGCAACCCAGCAATGTGTTTCTCTCACATCTATGCTTCTCTCTGTCTTTCCCTCTCTCTCCCATTCTCTATAAAATCAATGGGAGCCCTAGTTTATTTGGTTCAGTGGATAGAGCATTGGCCTGCAGACTGAAGGGTCCAGGGTTTGATTCTGGTCAGGGACATGTACCTGGGTTGCAGGCTGGATCCCCAGTAGGGGGTGTGCGGGAGCCAGCTGATGGATGTTTCTAACTTTCTATCCCTCTCCTTATCTCTCTGAAATCAGTAAAAAAATGTATTTAAAAAGGACATAAAAAGGGAGTGGACTGACAATTCACAGGGGGAAAGGGGTCTGAGGGGTGCGGGATGAGAGTGGACGAAAATCTTACATCTATGGATGAAGACAGTGGTGGGGGTAAGGGCGTGGGGTAGGGTTGGGAATCGGGGAGGGGAGCTATGAGGCAGAGAGGGAGAGGAACACCTGTAATAATCTGAACAATAAAGATGTATTAAAAAATAAAATAAAATAAAATAAAAACCAGTGGAAAAACCCATTGGTGAGGAATAACAAAACAAAAAGTAAGTGCAGGCCCCTTTGGAAGGGGGGAGGGGGGTGATGCATCCCAGGGCGCCTCAGAGACAAGTGTGCACACAGGCTCCGCCCACCATCTCCTGAAGAGCTTGTGAGGCCTCCTGGATGGGCCTGGGTGCAAAGGCACCTGGTGGCGGCTGGGTTTGTTTTCCATCCTGGATTTGCTTGGAAAGAGACAGAATACCAAGACTATCCCTCTGTACCCATGGAAACCTGTCCCTGTAGGGTCCTTGGGCTCAAACCTCCCAAGGAGCTGGCTGAGCACCTTTCCAGGGGCCACCTCCCTCCCTTTCTCCCTTCCTCCCTCCTTCCCTCCCTCCCTCTCACTCCTCTCTCTCCCTCCCTTCCCCTTTCCACCCTCCCTCTCTCTTCCCTCCCTTCCTCCCCCTCCTTCTCTCCCTTCCTCCCTCCCTCATTCCCTTATTCCCTCCCTCCCTCATTCCCATCCTTCCTCCCTCTCACCCCTCTTCCTCGCTTCCCCTCCCCTCCCTTCCCCTCTCTGCCCCCTCCCACTACACCTGTCTTCCCGCGTGGGCTCTGTGACCCTGTCTCAGGTCAACCCTCGTGGTCAGCTCCTCTGGGATCAGCTCCTTGCTCCCGACCTCCCTGCCCACACCTGTCATGCCTAGTGCTGCCTCTCAGCCCTCGCTGATGCCCGTGACCTCCTCTCCTGGCGGCAAGGACAGAACCCCACGTGCCTTCATCTGAGGCCACCGGTGCCCACGTGGTGACCTCACCCGAGCCCCAGCAGCATCCCGATCCCTCCCCACGCGCTGTGATCCCCCAGAATAACCTCGTGTCTCAGAGTCTTCCTCACTGCAGCCACAGCCCTGCTCCCTCCCCACCCCACCAGGATACTTGTTCATTGACTTTTTTCCCTCCCCAAAGGTCATTCCCTTTTACCAGGCAACTTTATTTATTTATTTTTAAAATGTATTTTGTTGATTTTCACAGAGAGGAAGGGAGAGGGATAGAGAGTTAAAAACATCGATGAGAGGGAAACATCGATCAGCTGCCTCCTGCACATCCCCTACTGGGGATATGCCCAAAATCAAGGCACATGCCTTTGACCTGAATCGAACCTGGGATCCTTCAGTCCATAGGCCAAGCCGACGCTCTCTCCACTGAACCAAACCAGTTAGGGCTCCATTGATTTTTAGAGAGAAAACATCCAATGTGTCCATTGGTTACCTCCTACAGGCACTGTGACCAAACCTGCAACCAAGATACATGCCCTTGACCAGAATCAAACCCAGGACCCTTCAGTCGATGCGTCAAAGCTCTATCCACTGAGCCAGAATAGCCAGGGCAAAACTCATTTTTAAAAAAAATATATTTTATTGATTTTTTACAAAGAGGAAGGGAGAGAAATAGAGAGCTAGAAACGTCGATGAGAGAGAAGCATTGACCAGCTGCCTCTTGCACACCCCCTACTGGGGATGTGCCCACAACCAACGTACATGCCCTTGACCAGAATCGAACCTGGAACCTTTCAGTCCACAGACCGACGCTCTACCTCTGAGCCAAACCGGCTTCGGCTTGTTTTTTTTTTTTTTAAGAAGCAAAATTGTTTTGACATCTTCATTCTTCATCTGTTGTCATTGATAAGCAGTCAGCAGCCCTCCTGTGGCCCTCCCCAGGTGGCCAATCTCCCAAATCACTCCCCATTCCTGATGGTGTACAGGTGAGGTTCCCTCTGCCTGGCCTGCACCCTCTGGCAATCCAGGCTGAGAGATTTCTCCCCTCTCCCCTGAGTGCACAAATTTCCTATACAGGGTCTCTACTGGATAAATACAAGTGGAGAAGCAACTCTTGCAAAGGGACATTCAGACTGAATGTTTAGAATTTGTGAGGACTATCTGTGAGTTTAGATTTGGACAAAATGACTCTTCTCTAACCTAAAAATTCTCCAAAGACCCTCTGGGTGTCTCTCATTCCATATAGATGGTGGTGGGTGATAAACCACCCCAGAATCCAGGTGAAAGGCATCAGCTGCCTCTTACACTGAAGTCTTCATTCCCTAGCATCATATCATGCTCTAACAACAGGGAACTTTTACTTTTGTGCTGGCAGCCAGAAAGCCAGCTCTAGCTTGGATGCCATTCCTCTGAAGTGACTTCTAGAATAAAAAGACTCACCTCATATTAAATGTGGTTGTGAGGGGAAATGGTGAACAACATAGACTGATGAACAAGAACAGACCCAAAGATAAGGAGCCCTGGGTCAGACTGTTGGATCTCACAGGGAGGGTGGAGATAAAAGGGAGAGATCAACCAAAGGACTTATGTGCACACATATGAGCCTAACCAGTGGTCAAGGACAATAGGGGGTGGGAGCATGAGTGGGGGTGGGGTGGGGGATTGGAACGGGGGGGGGGGGGGGAAGGGGAGGGGTTGAAGACAAATATGTGATACCTTAATCAATAAAGAAATTAATAATAAAATAAAAGTGGATGTGTAATTGTAATTTCCACAGAGAACCCAGGCTAAATAAATTACTGGCAAAGACAATTCAGTCTTTGAGCATAACTTTTGCTATCCCTTTAAACAATAGGTAAAGCAAAAGACTGTTGTTCCATCATTCAGAAGAGGTCTTTTTCTTCAAAAGAAAAAACAAACAAACAAAAAGCAAAAATGCCCATTTATTCTCAGAAGGTTAAGATTTGTAACTATTGCTCTAAAGCAGAAATTAGTTCAATAGTCCTTTTAAGTGGGAATTTCTTGAAATGAAGAATATGGCAAAAGTTGGGAACACCTTCCAGTATAATTTAATTTTACTCTTCAGAAAAGGAAAGAACTCAGTAGCAGTGCCTTCCATTTGGAACTATCATGGCCAAACTGTTTTCTCAGAACCCTACGACTCTGCAGATGTCTTATGGATTTTTTTATTTTTTTGATATTTTTAATGATTTTCCACAGAGAGGAAGGGAGAAGGATAGAGAGCTAGAAATGTCGATGAGAAACATTGACCAGCTGCCTCCTGCACAACCCCTACTAGGGATGTGCCCACAAGCAATGTATTTTTGAGTTTTTACAGAGAGGAAGAGAGAGGAACAGAGAGAGTCAGGAACATTGATCAGCTGCCTCTTGCACATCCCCTACTGGGGATGTGCCCGCAACCAAGAAACATGCCTTGACTGGAATCGAACCTGGGACCCTTCAGCCTGCAGGCCGACTCTCCATCCACTGAGCCAAACCAGTTTCAGCTAGATTATTATTTTTTAAAATATATTTTTATTAATTTCATAAAGGAAGGGAGAAAGAGAGAGAGAGAGAGAGATAGAAACATCAGTGATGGGGAAAAATCATTGATCTGCTGCCCCCTGCATGCTCCACACTGGGATTGAGACTACAACCCAGGCATGTACTCTGACTGGAAATATAACCATGTCCTCCTGGATTATGGGTTGTTGCTCAACCACCAAACCACACCGGCCAGGCCTAGGTTATTTAAAAAAAAAAATAGCTTTACATCCTGTTTTTGAGCTTTGAGATATATACTGAAGCCCCAAACTTAAGTTGGTGTAATACAACTTAGAGAAATTTGTTGCACCTAATGAAGAGCTTTCTCTGAACCAGGCACTATGCTGAGAATGAAGAGAATGAAGATGGCTTTGTTAACTCAAGTGTCATAGACTGATAAGAGAGATAGGTGAGTCTGTGGTCAGTGTTTACACCACATCTTTTAGCAGCAGCGCTGATAGGGGCTTCTACTCAAAAGGAGGTTGGGTGGAATGAGGAAGACAGGAAGAAGCTGTAGCAAACCTGCATAGCCAGCACTGAGACACAGCTAGACACAGCATAGAAGGTTCCTGGGACCGTCATTTTCAGGGGTTCTAAGGCTGGGCATTTAGGGAGGTCTTGGGATCGAATCAATAAAATATTCATTAGCTTCATGCTGATATACCAAAACGAGATTTATTTTTTTAATTTGTCCTTAGGTGTGGTTGGCTAATGGGGCTTAATTGGATTTCTGTTATCTGTCTCCCGGAATAAGATGATTTAAGCTATTTACCTCTGGTTGGGAAGAAGTGTGCAGACTATTTACTCTTAAGTGTGCTTGGTTTAGGGAAGATAGGGTTTGCTTGATGGATACAAACTGTGTTTAACTATCTCTCTTATCTTCTCCATTCTACTTGTCCTGGAATTTTCCTAGCTTCTTACTTTTCTATACCACTACATACTTGTCAGCCTGGATGGTTTGATAATATTAAATAATTATTTAAAATTATTTTTAGATATTGCCCTGGCCAGAGAGCTCAATAGTTAGAGCATTGGTCTATGCACTGAAAGGTCTCAGGTTCAATCTCTGACCCAGTAGGAGCACATACAGGTGGCAACTGATCAATGTGTCTCTCTCACATCAGTGTTTCTCTCTCTCTCTCTCTCTCTCTCTCTCTCTCTCTCTCTCTCTCTCTCTCTCTCTTTCTCTCTCTCTTTCTCTCTCTCTTTCTCTTCCTCCTCTCCCTTCTCTCTCTACCTCCTTTTCACTCTCTAAAAATCAATGGAAAAAAATATCCTAGGGTAAGGATTAAACAAAATGTAAAGTTATTTATTTTTATTTAATCCTCACCTTAGGGTATTTTTCCATTGATTTTTTGAAAGAGTAGAAGATAGGAGAAAGACAGAGAAATATCCATGTGAGAGAAGCACATCTATTGGTTGCCTCCTGAATGAGCCCTGACCAGAGCCCAGGCTGAGGAGGACCCTGCAACTGAGGTGTATGTGCCCTTAATCAAAATTGAACCCGGATCCTTCAGTCCACAGTCATCTCTGTCTGCTGAGCCAAACCTAGTAGGGCAATAATGAAATTATTTTTAGATATGAAAAAGATATTGTAATTGAAAGGTGAATGTGGTGGGTTAGCACTGTGGTGGGTTAACACACCTGAATAGGCTAAATAGCCATCTCAGATGATGATTAAAGAAAATTGAATTTATGTAGAGAAAGGGGTTGGGGGGTGGGATGTCCAAAGGGAAGGACTGCACAGCACGGAGCCAAGGGGACACTGGGTCGATGATGGCAGCCATCTGGAACTGAAGTTTCATCCTTACATGCAGTCTCTGGCAGGAAACTGGTGGTCAATTGGGTTGGGGGCTGAGCTGGCGGGCTTGGAATGCGATGGAATGCAGGTGTGCAGTCAGGTGCCCTCAGGACAGGTTCCATTCTGTGTATGGCCTGATTCCTGTTGTCCAGCAAGTTTTACCTGGTCTTGTTTAGTGGTGGGAAGCTTGCCAATGGCCATTAAGGATTGTATTGCCCTGTAGGCCTAACAGTAATTATACTTAGAGAAAGTCTCCTGTCCCCAAACATATAAATAAAATGACATGAGGTCTGGTAGTTCCTTCAAACTAACCCAGGGGGATTGGAGGTGTTTGAGATGAAATGAGATTGGCTAGAACTCAATAGTTGTTGATGCTAGATGATACATACAGAGGGTTCAAGACATTATTGTCCTCTTTGTTCGTGTTTGAACTTTCCCATAATGTAACAGTTTCAAAAAGCAAAAAACAAACAAACAAAAAACACCCAAAAACCAACACACAAACCACAAGAAAACAAATAAGATAACTATGTTGTAATAAATGCTAAGAAGGAAAAAGTGGTAATAAAATAGTTTTCCCACTTGAAGTTCTGACTAGTTTAAGGCACTGGGACCAGTTCAAGCTACCAGCATTAGTTCCTCTCTAAATGACTGAGGAAACACCCACCAGGCCACTCCCCGCCTCGAGTAGATAGGTGGAGTGCTTTTCTGGTTGAATTTCCATGGGTCAATTCAGTTTCTAATCTGAAAGAAAGGAGTCAGGATTCCAACCATTATCTACTTAATTCAAAACTATTTGGTCACACCCTGATCAAGACTATGCTTCTAGACTTTTAAGTAATTTTTTTAGAAAAAAGTAATTCTTTACCTTGAAGGCTTGATGAAGCACACATCCTGAAGATCTGGGGTATGGTCTCATAATTCATTTTCCCAATCGTTTTTTCAGTAAACTGAAGCTGAGTCCTTGTGCAGACCACATTTTAAATATAGTACATATAAACGAAATTAAACTGATCTGGGCTCCATGGGTCCTGAGATTAATGGACTGAACCACTTTCCCTAGGGCAGAGAAAGCGCCCCGTGAGACTGCTGCATGACAAAGCTGCCATAATGTTTGCTAATAATTTCTTTAGTGGTTCTGGCTCCTTGGAGTGGCTTCTTCAGGGTCAGTGGTTTTCAACCTTTTTAATGCCTTGACCCTATAATACAGTCCCTCATGTTGTGGTGACCCCCAACCATAAAATTATTTTCATTGCTACTTCATAACTGTAATTTTGCTACTGTTAATTAATCATAATGTAAATATCTCTGTTTTCCGATGGTCTTAGGCTCTACAGCAGCGGTTCTCAACCTATGGGTCTTGATTGAGAACTGCTGCTGTAAAGCCTAAATTCAAATCTAATCTTCCAGTGAGTGACACACCCCTGGACCTAAATCAGTTATGAAATACCTCTGAATCTTTTTTTTTTTTATTCCTTCCATAATAACATCATTCAATCCATCATAGTATTCTCTGAGAAATGTTTAAAATTACTCTGTTCAATTGTATAATAACTTGTCTTCAAGAGTTTTTCACTTTCAGTTTTATCCGAAGTCTTTATTTCTTAAAAGTAAAAATCTCTCTTTTTGAAAATTCATGGCCGAAATCAGTTTGGCTCAGTGGATAGAGCGTCAGCCAGCAGACGGAAAGGTCCCAGGTTCAATTCCGGTCAGGAGCATGTACCTCGGTTGCGGGCACATCCCAGGTAGGGAGTGTGCAAGAGGCAGCTAATGTTTCTCTCTCACTGATGTTTCTAGCTCTCTATCCCTTTTCCTTCCACTCTGTAAAAAAATCAATAAAATATATTTTAAAAAAAGAAAGAAAAATTCATGAATGCTAATACTCAATAATTCCAAGCTCACCTAATAAGATAAGAGAGGGGATAAAACTGATAAAAACAAGAGCCAGTCAGATAAAGGCGGGAGGGCGGGGCTTGGGAAGAGAAAGAAAAGCTCTTTTGAGAAACAGGAAGTCGGAGGAGACATTTGCTTATAAAAAGAAATCAGGCTAGAAACCCTGTGGCTTAATAGAGTCAACTGCACGTTTCCTCAATCCTGCTGGCATTCATTGCCCTCTGAGTGGGTTCCTGGAAATGGCAAGCGCAAGAAGCGAAAAGGTAAGTTCGGTTTAAATAAAATTAATTTTCCCGCAGATTCACTTTTCAACGCCTTTCTGGAGCTCACTTAGGTTTTTCTCTTGCCACGAATCTTAATTTTCTGGATGTAAGACATTTCTTCGTCCAGGAATGTCCCCTTCGTGGTTGATTATTTTCTTTCACGTGATTGTGGCTCTGTATACGGGCGAGAGTAGAAAGGAAAAGCAAAGATTCTTCTTCATAGTACAAAGTAAGAGATTTACTTTGCAGACAGGCATGTTTTAGGTCAATAGGATAAAGACGGAAGAGAAGGAGAGCTGCAGTATAAAGAATTCAGGAAAGATTAACATGGATAAGGCCAAAATGAAGGGACCGATTAGTTTCTTCCAGAAAATGGGTTTGGTATCACATGGGTTTCCAGACCAGGCTTGGGTCATCCTGGACTGGAAGAGAGGATATAATTGAGGCTTCATGGGTATTTTCAGGGCTGCTTCATGGATATTTTACCAGGCTGGATGAGGACTGAGTTGGCCAACATTAAATATATGATTATAGGCAGGCCATATAGCTGCTTTGAGCCCCCATTTATCTCTAGAGTGGAGTAATACTTGTCCAATAATGTCAATGCTCTTTTGAATTGTGTGAAAGTGCTTTGAAAAAGTGGTATACAAATGTAAAATCCCTATATGCAAGTTAGGAGTTTGAGAGCTACAGGAAGTCATTGAGATTATTTAAATAGGGAAAAGGATGGCTGCTTCAGATGCCACTTGGCTGCTGCGGGAAAAGTGTATTACATTAGGGCTGGGGTGGTTTTGAGAGAAAAAGTTAAGTTCAGAGATTTACTCAAGCATGTGTTACTCTGTGGCATTGGTCTTTTAATTTCTGAGACTTAGTGGCCTAATTTGTAAAATAGGGAAGCTGATGAATGACTACAAGCATGTTATAAGGATTAAACAAGGGAAATACAGAAAGCATCTAGCATAGTGCATGTTTACTGTACAAAACCAGTAAATGTTACCTCCTGCCTGTCCACTTCACCTTTCAGTCACTGGGTCATTAAAGCCCAATCCGTGCTGAGCACTGTGTAGCTGAGGGAGTAACGCAGATGCATTCTCCCTCCTCAGGACCTAGGCTGAAATAAGCCAATATGGCTGGAGCTCAGAAAGCTCTTAAGCTGGAATGACAGAGCCACACTGTCTAGGAATGTGTCATGTAAGCTACATGAGAGAGTTTTGTCATTTACTCAAAAAGCAATGATAAGCGGTGGAAGTATTTTAAGCAAGCAGGAAAGCAGTCTAAAGGAGGAGTTAGAATGGATTTTTTTTTTTTTTTTCCAAATACACTTCAGTGATTCTCTACAGAGAGGAAGAGTGGGATAGAGTTAGAAACATTGATGACAGAGAATCATCGATCAGCTGCCTCCTGCACACCTACTGGGGATGTGCCCGAAACCAAGGCACATGCCTCTGACCGGAATCGAACCTGGGACCCCTCAGTCCACAGGCCAACGCTCTATCCACAGAGCCAAACTGGTTTTGGCAGAATGGATTTTTAATAACTAGATTTTTGCATCTGCCAGTAAAAATTAATGATAGCTTGAGTTGTAAATCATGTGCTGGAAGATGGGAAGGCAGCAACCCATTTCATATGGATTTCGGGGATTAAATGAAAGTATTTAGTGTTTTAGTTGATGGAAGGGAGACCAGGAGGGATGGTTTCCACAAACCCCTTCAGTTTCCTCTTTTGTTAATCCTTCCCTGAGGATATTTTTCCATTGATTTTTATTTTTATTTTTATTTTATTTATTTTTTTTTTTTTTAAATATTTTATTGATTTTTTACAGAGAGGAAGGGAGAGAGATAGAGAGCTAGAAACATCGATGAGAGAGAAACATCAACCAGCTGCCTCCTGCACACTCCACAACGGGGATGTGCCCGCAACCAACGTACATGCCCCTGACCGGAATCGAACCTGGGACCCCTCAGTCCGCAGACCGACGCTCTACCGCTGAGCCAAACCGGTTTCGGCTCCATTGATTTTTAGAGGGTGTAAGGTTGGGGGAGAGAAAGAGACTATGTGAGAGAGATACAGTGATTGGTTGCCTCTGATACATAGTCATATTGGGATCCAGGACCCTTCTACAGACCCCTTCCACGGGCCAAAGCTCTATCCACTAAGTAAAATTGGCGAGGGTCTTCCATTTTCTCTTTATCACTTGTAAATCTATTTTTCCCCATTTTCTCATTTTGTTTGTTTTTTAAAATCTAATAAAGGGCCGTCTAATAACATCATATTTAAGGAAATCTCAGTAATTTTTTCCCCTTCACCTTCTCAGTTTTGTATTCATTAGTTGTGATTTGAAAGCAGTTTAATTGTATGCATCAAATAAAAATTGGTAACTGACCCTTTTCAGGATTTCTTTCAGGATGAATTAGAAGAAGAAGATGTGATACTCACCTTGGTTCCAGTAAGCGAGGAACCTAATGAACATCAAATGGAACCAAGTGTTTCTTCAACCTCAGACAGCAACGATAAAGGTGTGATGATAAGGATTGCTCAGTGTACTGCTCTTCCAGCTCAAAAAGGCCCAGGAAAAAGGATTTTTCTTTTCTCTTCTTTGGCCATATAAGACCCAGCTTAAATCTCACCTCAATTATCTGTAATAAGAGATTTCTCTAACTCCCATCCTTGTCATTTGCTAAGCACTAGGTACTGCCTTGCTTTTAAGACACACAAAAATCAGCATGTGGAGTGTTTTGGACAGAGTATAGTCTTATGGGGCAGCTGGATAGAAGTTCAAATTTCCAACCCATGACTCTCAACCTTCTCTTCATTTTTTAATAATTAGATTTCTTTATTAAGATAACACATATTTGTTCTCATTGCCCCATTCCCATCCCCCACCCCTCTCCACACATGCCCCCACACCCCTGTTGTCCTTGACCACTGGTTAGGCTCATATGTATGCACAAGTCTTTTGGTTGATCTCTCCCTTTTATCTCCACCCTCCCCTATACTCCCTCTGAGGTTTGATCCATACCTCCGTGTCTCTGTGTCTATTTTTGTTAATCATTCTCTTCATTTTGGTTAATACATACTTTACATACATCTTACAAAGACTAATTTTTTCCAGCTTTATTGAGATGGTTATACAATACTGTAATTTTAAAATATACATTGTGATGATTGGTACACATATATACTGTAAAATGATTATAAGAATAAGGTTGATTAACACATGCATCACCTCACTCACTTAGCTTTTTCCCCTTGTGGTAAAAACTCCTTTTTTTTTTTTAATCATCATTGAGAATGTTGTAATTAATTATTTAATTAATTATATTTTTATTAATTTCAGAGTGGAAGGGAGTGGGAGAGAGATAGAAACATCGATGATGAGAGACAATTATAGGTCCACTGGTTTCTACACGCCCCCTACTGGGGATTGAGCCCACAACCCAGGCATGTGCCCTTGATTAGAAACAAGCCTTAGGTCTGAAGGCTGACACTCCTATCCACAAAGCCAAACTAGCTAGGACTGAGGATGTTTTTATTGATTTTAGGGAGCAAGGGAGGGGGAGAGAAAGATCAATAGCCTCCTGTACCCAACCCAAAACCTGGATATGTGCCTTGACCAGGAACCTGCATATAGGAAGATGTTCTAACCAACTGAGCCACACTGACCAGGGCAAGATTTTCTATCTTGTAATATTTATTTATTTATTTATTTATTTATTTATTTATTTAGCTATTATATGTGTACATATTTTACCATTGCGCCCCCACCACCACTATCTTGTAACTTTTAAGCATACAATACAATATTGTTAATATAGGCACCATGATGTACATTAAATCTCCAAGACGTATTCATCTTATAACTGAAAATTTATACCCTTTGACCAACATCTCCCCATTTTTCTTACCCCGAAACCCCAGGCAACCATCATTTTATTTTCTGTTTCTATGAGTGAGTTCTGCTTTTTAAATTCCACATACAAATGAGATTATACAGTATTAGGAAGATAAAATAGTTTTGAAAAACATGTAATATTTTGTTGGTTGAGTAATTACTTATCAAATATCTAGCAGCTCTTAATATCATAACCCTTTATTTCCTCAGAGCTTCATATAAGGCATTGAATAAGTATTTTCAGATGATGAAGTACTTAATGACAAAATATGTCCAAGCAGATTGAGTAAAGTAAAAGGATGGCTATTGTTGGTTAGGGTGCTTTCTTGGATTCCTATTGGTCCAAGATCTAGATATTGTGGAGGAGTTATCCAAAATGTTCTATTCAGGTGGTTTGATGGCCATAAACACAATAGGTTGCTATGTTAGTGTAAAAAGCATGGAGCCCAGCGGTGAGGTTCAGTGGTTAAATACCTACTTATGAACCAGGAGGTCACTATTCAATTCCCAGTCAGGGCATATTCCTGGGTTTTGGGCTTCATCCCAAGAGGGGGGCATGCAGAAGGCAGCTGATCAATGATTCCTTCTCATCATTGATGTTTCTATCTCTCCCTCTCCCTTCCTCTCTGAAATCAATTTAATTTTTACAGAGAGGAAGGGAGAGAGCTAGATAGAGAGCTAGAAACGGCAATGAGAGATAAACATCGACCAGCTGCCTCCTGCACACCCCCTACCGGGGATGTGCCCGCAACCAACGTACATGCCTCTGACCGGAATCGAACCTGGGACCTTTCAGTCCGCAGACCGACGCTCTACACTGAGCCAAACCGGTTTCGGCTCTGAAATCAATCTAAAAAATATATTTAAAAAACATGAAATTTTGAATGTCAAAATGAACATTTGAGTCCCAAGTCTGTCATTTTATTGGATATGTGGTATTGGACAAGACCTTTATTCTTTTTATTTTTTTATTTTCATTGATTTCAGAAAAGAAGGAAGAGTGAGAGACAGACAGAAACACCAGTGATGAGAGGGGATCACTGATCAGCTGCCTCCTGCATGCCCCCCATTGGGGATCAAGCTCGCCACCAGGGAAGGGGCCCTTGACCAGAATCAAACCCATGATCTTGAGGTCTGTAGGCCAATGCTCTATCCACTGAGCCAAACCAGCTAGGGCCTTTTTAAAATATATATATGTTATTGTTTTTTTACAGGGAAGATGGGAGAGGGATAGAGAGTTAGAAGCATCGCTGAGAAGGAAACATCAATCAGTTGCCTCCTGCACACTTCCCATTGGGTATGTGCCTGCCTTGACCGAAATCAAACCTGGGACCCTTGAGCCCATAGGCCAACAGTCTATCCACTGAGCCAAACCAGCTAGGGCAAGTCATTTATTCTTGAATCTGTTATCTTATTTGTAATATGAGAGAAAAAAATATTTGGTACCTATCTGCATAAATTGAGTTGTAAGAAATAAATGAGAGCCGAAACCGGTTTGGCTCAATGGATAGAGCGTCGGCTTGGGGACTGAGAGGTCCTGGGTTCGATTCCGGTCAAGGGCATGTACCTTGGTTGCGGGCATATCCCCGGTAGGGGGTGTGCAAGAGGCAGCTGATTGATGACTCTCTCGATGTTTCTAGCTCTCTATCTCTCTCCCTTCCTCTCTGTACAAAATCAATAAAAATATATATTTAAAAAAAATGAGAACTTTGTAAGGTAAAATTACAAAGAATCTTACAAATTTTAAATTATTACTACTTTGGTTTTCTTCTTTTCTCAGTTAATCTTCCTCAAATGAATGAACAATTCAAAGGTTGCCCAAAACCAATCCTTCCCTTGCCGACCAAATTGCCATCATTTAATAGAGTACGTCGCGAAACTTTGCAGAACTGGTGCCAACAATTGAATTTGAGTACCGATGGTAAGGTGAGTACATTGGTGAGAATTTCTGCTGCTCAGAGCAGATATTCAAAGTCTTGCTAACTCTGCTTTTTCTCTCCTTAATTTCCTTAGAAACTAGAGGTTTATCTGAGGCTCAGGGAACATGCTTATTTTGAAAAAAAGCGAGTGAATGGGAAGCATGGATGCAGTGTAAATGTGAGTTCTGACTGTGAATTGTTCCTCCTCTCCCAGCATCTCTTCATATATTGTACCTCTAACATAGCGGTGAGGAATGTCCAGCCATCTAAGGCACACAAAAACATTTCATCTGGCCATGGCAAGACAACTTCAGGTTGTCTAGGAGCTTGTTTCATAGCAACATGAATTTATATTAAGTGAATTATATTAAGCAAATGATGTTACAAATATTCAAATGGCCATTGGTCAAAAAATAAAAAAAAAAAGGTTCCTCAACCTTGCTTGCTCTAAAGCAAGATTTCTCAACCAAGACTATTGACATTTTGAGCCAAATAAGTTCTGTTTGTTTGCAGGCTGTCCTGTGTATTTTAGGATGTTTAGCAGACTAAACATCCCTGGCCTCTACCCACTTGATGTTGGTAGCAATGCTTCCTCCCTCACAGTTTTAGCAATCAGTGATTTCTTCCATTTGAGAAACACTACTCTAAAGGAACTAATATTCCTAAACCTTTTCCATGCTGACTTACTTGGTTAAATGTATAAAGAATGATAAAATTGATATAGAAGTTGTTATGGTAGTAGCACTTCACAGAATACTCATCATGAATCCCATTTGCAGAGTGATGCTGAAACACCAGAAGAGGACACATTGCAGTCATGTTCGGGGAAATTGACCAAGAGAGCAAGGAGTAAGAAAAGTCCTCAGATGAGTAAAAGAGAGGAAGAGACTCAAGCAGTTGAAATGATCAGTACAATTGAAGTGGCCAATACACTTGAAGTGGCCAGTACAGTTGAAGTGGCCAGTACAGTTGAAGTGGCCAATACAGTTGAAGTGACCAATACAGTTGAAGTGATAACTTCAGCTCGTGAGGCCATGTTGGCAGCATGGTCAAGAATTGCTGCAAGAGGCTCGCTGTCTAAGACTGCAAATTCATATAAAATTCCTATTTCTGTGGAGAATTTTCTGCTGCAAACATCTGGTAAGATTAACTTTAAATAGTAAGTGCCATACAAGAGGAAGAAGGTTAACTTTCTTTTTTTTTTTTTTTTTTATATTTTCCATTGCATCTTTATTGTTTTAATCATTGTACTTATGCCTTTTTTTTTAAATAAATTTTTATTGTTCATATTATTACAAATGTTTCACCCCCCCCTCTGCCCTTTCCCCACCCCCCATTATCCTCATCCATAGGTGCACAGTTTATATTCAGTCTCTTCCCACATCCCCCTCTCCCCTTTTCCCCAAGAATCATCAGTTCACTCCCCTTCCATACCTCTGATTCTATTATATTCAACAGTTAATATTGTTCCTCAGATTTTTTTTTTAATTTCCTTGGTTTTTTGATTTACTTGTTGATAGTTACGTATTTGTTGATCATAATTTTTATCTATATCTTCTTCCTCTTCCTAAAGAACTCCTTTCAGCAATTCATATAATTCTGGTTTGGCGGTGATGAACTCCTTTAGCTTTTTTTTATTAGTGAAGCTCTTTATATGACTTTCGAATCTGAGTGATAGCTTTGCTGGATAGATTATCTTTGGCTGTAGGTTCTTACTATTCATCACCTTGAATATTTCTTGCCATTCCCGTCTGGCCTGCATGGTTTCTGTTGAGAAATCAGCTGACAATTGTATAGGTGCTCCTTTATAGGTGACTATCTGCTTAGCTCTTGCTGCTTTTAATATTCTCTCTTTGTCTTTTGCTCTTGGAATCTTAATTATGATTTGTCTTGGTGTGGTCCTCTTTGGATTCCTTTTATTTGGAGTTCTGTGTGCTTCCTGGACTTGTAAGTCCAATTCTTTCCCCAGGTGGGGGAAGTTTTCTGTCACTATTTCTTTCAGTATGTTTTCGATATCTTGCTCTCTCTCATCTTCTGGGACCCCCATAATTCTGATGTTGGATCGCTTGAAGTTGTCCCAGAGGTTTCTTATATCATCTTCAATTTTCTGGATTCTCTTGCCTTCTAGCTTCTGCAGAGGAGTGTCTTCTGGCTCTTTATGTTCCAGATCTTTGACTTGATTCTTGCGATCTTCTAGTCTGTTTTTAGGACTCTGTATAATATTTTTTATTTCAGACAATGTATTCTTTATTTCTTGTTGATCCCTTTTCATATTCTCATAAGTCTCATTTATTTTATCGGCCTTTTCTAGGAAACTCTTGAAAAACCTTATAAGTGTGGTTTTGAACTCTATAGCCATTGACTTTTTGTCCTCCATTTCTTTCGTTTGTGATCTATTTGATTTAGGCATTTTCGCAGGCAGCTTTCCTGATGGGGCGGGGTTTCAGGGTGGAGCCTACAGCTTTGGCTTTCGTCAGCCCCGCCCTATGCGACTCCTGAGACTCAGGGTCCTTCAGTACTTGCTGCAAGAGCCGTGTGTCTCTGTACCTTAGGCTTTTACAGCTCCTCTGCGCTTCCTTCTGATTTTCTCCTTGCTTCTCGTTGTAGAATTTCCAGTCAGTCGACTTTCCTGTAGTTCTGGGTAATGTGCATTTTATATTTTAGTTGTATTTTATTGAAATTGTTGTGTGCAGCTGCAGCTAGGTATTTACCTGTGCACCATCTTGGATTCTCTTAAGAAATCTTGAGAATAACTTAGCCCTGCCTTTCTCTCTCCTTCATAGTTTGTTTTCTTCTCTAGCTGAACCTACTTCAGGTCAGCTCAAATCCTTCTATTCTTTTTTGCTTGAGTTCTTTTTCTCTCCACATCGTTTCCAAAAGTGTTCTGGCTCCTCTTTTATCCAGGGCTGACTTAAAAGACATGTTGTTCATTACACAAGAAACCCAACCAAAAGGAAGACAGACAGAAACTGAAATTGACCTATTGTCTGCTCACCAAGTCACACTCCCTCCTATGAAAAGAAATAAGCATCATTTTGCTAATTTCCAAAAGCACTGTCCATTAACATAGCTGTCTCTGAAGGACTGCTTACCCAGCAATGACACCTTTCTAATTTTCATTAATGTACCACATGACCTAGTAGCATTGCACACTTATTCATCCTTTTAGTATCTCCCTATTTTTAAAAAATATATATTTTATTGATTTTTTACAGAGAGGAGGAGAGGGATAGAAAGCTAGAAACACCGATGAGAGAATCATCAATCAGCTGCCTCTTGCACACCCCCCACTAGGGATGTGCCCGCAATCAAGGTACATGCCCTTGACCAGAATCAAACCTGGGACCTTTCAGTCCGCAGGCCGACTCTCTATCCACTGAGCCAAACCGGTTTTGGCATTATCTCTCTATTTTCAAAATACATATATACATAGTATATATACATATATACATATATTATTGATTTCAGAAAAGAAGGGAGAGGGAGAGATAGAAACATCTGCAGGCCGATGCTCTATCCACTGAGCCAAACCAGCTAGGGCAGTAGTACCTCTCTATTTAGCAGTTATTAAACATCTACTATGATCCAAGAGTGTCCCTAATCACTGGGTATATTGTGCTAAACATAATCTCTATTATTTTACAGTCTGACTGAGGAGTTTTTTATGAATATTTGAGCTCATGGTGACTGCTTTTTTCTCAATTTCAAACACTTGATATCTTACCTTGTTTTGTCTTAAATATCCCTCTACCCAATTAGATTGTTCTTAGGCTCTCAACAAAGATCTTTTTGCCTGTTTTTTTATATTTGAAGCAGTAGAATGACGTAGTAAGACAAATGGGTTATGAATCAATACCTGGAACCATGGCTTGGTTCTGAGAAAATTATAATATTTAATAACACTGCAAGCTTCAGTTACTTCATTTTAAATAAGAAAAGTGATTAGAAGGTAAATATAAATGTTCTTAATAAATTTATGAATACATGCAGACCACTTAGCAAGCATTTAAAAATGTAACTGTTATCCCTCTTGCTATATAATCTGTGAAGTTAGAATATAATGTCTTTTGGTCTACATTTTTTTCATACTTCTCATTCAATTGATCCATCAACAGAAAATAAGAGCCAAGTCAAGGGTGAATTGATGAGAGGTTGGATTGGGGTGCCATTACTTGCTCTTCACTGTTTATATTTGCTTCTCTTTCCTCCCCAGGTGTTAGGTGGTGTGTGGTCCATGGCAAACAACTCCTGGCAGACAAAAAGGGTTGGGTTCGTCTGCAGTTCCATGCAGGTCAGACCTGGGTGCCTGACACTCCCACGAAGATGATTTCTCTCTTACTTCTACCGGCCTGTTCTTTCCCATCCCCAGACCTAGAAGATAACATGTTATGCCCTGATTGTGTTAAGAGGTAACTCTTTCTGTATATCTAACTAGTATGAGAAAGCAAATGGTCAAACATATTGTTTCCTTAATTTGCCTAATAGATCAGGCGAATCTAGGAAGGAAAAAGAACTTGATAGTGGATTAGAACTCAGATAAGTGTGGCTTCTTAGCAATCCTAAAGTATGTGACAAGTTAGAATATTAATTTCCTCAAGCTTAGAGATCTATTTTAAGAAATAAAGTTCTTAATATGTCAGGTATTTAGCTGAAACCAGTTTGGCTCAGTGGATAGAGCGTCGGTCTGTGGACTGAAAGGTCCCAGGTTCAATTCCGGTCAAGGGCATGTACCTTGGTTGCAGGCACATCCTTGGTAGGGGGTGTGCAAGAGGCAGCTGATCGATGATTCTCTCTCATCTATGTTTCTAACTCTCTATCCCTCTCTCTTCCTCTCTGTAAAAAAATCAATAAAATATATATTTTTAAAAATATATCAGGTATTTAGTTGGGGTTAAGAAAATTAGTCAGGCAAAATCCATGTAGCATGGATGAAAAGGGAGACCTGTGCAATACTTTAAACAATAGAAAATTTAAATTAAAAAAGAGAGAGATGCTGTGGAATAAATGGAGTAACTTAGGGAAACTTCAGAAAGGATTACATGCACTGAGGAAGATCTTATCAATTGGGAAATAATAATTTGGGCATTTGATAGTGGAAACAGCCCATAGAAATAACTGGAAGTAAAAGAACATGACATACTTGGAAATAGCAGAAAGGTCAATATGATTGAAGCTATTTTGATAAATAAGTCTGGAAAGGGGGGGTAGACCACTGATGGGTTTCTTTCTGTAATGATGGCCTCAGTATCTAGTGGGTTATAATTTCTCAGTCACTTTTGGGACATGCAGTCCTTTGAGAATATTATGATAATTATAAAACCACTGTTCAGGAAAATATGCATTAGGCATACACAAGCACTAGTTTAGATTTTCTATAGACTATAGAACTGTTTTTTTGGTTGTTTATTTTTTTAGACTATAGAACTCTTAATGTTCACCCATTAGTAACAGCTTTTGGTGATAGTTTGGGGGGAGGTGATGTAAGATGGGTGTCAAGGGAAGCCAAGGCTTTTTTAAGGACGTGGATTGTAAGTGGATTGTAATCTTGCAACAAAAACTAGGTTGGAGATGAGTAAGAGATGAATAATTCTGAAAAGATACAATTTATAAACTTGGCAAAAAATTTAAAGAGGAATGGGATAAATTTAAGAGATAAAGGAGTTAAAAGGAAGGGTGCTAGCTTATTCAGTTCAGTGGTGAAGAATATGACATGCGGGATACCCTTGACATATGCCTAGAGGCCTGAGATCAGGATAATTTTATAGAGAAACATTTTGGGAAGCCATTAGCATTAAAATCATACATAAGAGTGTGAAGGAATTAAAAGGGACATAGGAAAGAACCTTAAAGAGAATCAGTATTTTGATGGCAGGTGAATAATAGAGATTGTAGAAGGACTGTTATAGGTTGGGAAACAGATTTTAAAAAAAAAGCAATGGGCAGAGTTTCTGAAGAATATGGTTGGCAGTGAGATGGCCATCTAAGATTGAGAATAATGCAGTGCTGATTTTTTTGTTTGCTTGCTTTTTTAATTGATGTCAGAGGAAGGGAGAGAAAGAGAGAGAGAGAGAGAAACATTGATTGGTTGCCTCCTGCACATGCCTGCACCTGGGATGGAACTGCAACCTGGATATGTTCCCCTACTGGGAATGAAACCCTTTGGTGCATGGGACAATGTTCCAACCAATTGTGCCACATAGGCCACAGCCACAGTACTGTTGAGAATGTCAGTTTAGGATATAATTGGTGCCTTTTTCTGAGAGTAGGTTAAGAGGGTCAGTATTTATATGCAGAAATGTGATATGACAAGTTAGAGCATGTGGCATACTGATAATCTGTACCACCTGAGTGAGGAGATAGCAGTTGAAATAATAAGATCAAGTGTGCTTCCTTCCTTTCTTACTACATTTCTTCCTTCCTTTCTTTTTTCTTTGTATTTTCTAATGTGAAAATCATGAGCATGTGTGAACAGAGAGGGGATGTGAAAAAAATTGGGGAAGGAAGGGACAGTATAAAGATAAGGGAAATGGAACCAATTGTAGTATACAGAATGTGAGGCTTGATATTAAATGGTCAATCTTGTTTCTTTTAAGACAGAATTCTTTCATCTACCATTTTTAGGTGAAGATGCAGGTGCTAACTACTTAGGAACTCCAGAAGTAGATTTCTTATTTTATTGCTCATTTCCAAGGAATTGGTATGGAATGGTTATCTTATTATAAGCTTTTGAAAATTCTTTTCTCACTTGTTTTCTAGGAATAAAAAGATGATGGAGAAATTAGGTAAAATGAGGAGAAGGTAACCTGCTTTGAACACTCCCAATACAGAAGACATGATGGAGAGCTCACAACTAAGTTAACTTGTGTCCCATTGATTGTGTGCTCTGCCTTGGACACCCTCAGCATTCCTGATGCCTTGAGAATGGATGTGAATGTTTGGATTCTGTATTGGAGGTTTACTAAAAAATGACTGTCATTGCTGCTTCAGGTGTTCAGCTATGTAAAATATAGTTTTCTTTTAATTAATAGAATTTTAAAGCAGTTTTAAGACGTTTGGAAAAATTGAGCAGAAAGAGTTCCCAAATTCTGTTGTGTCACCTTCCCCCGCCCAATTTCCCAACTACTATCCAACACCCTGCACCAGAATGGTAATTTTTTAAAAATAAATCTTTATTGTTCATATTATTACAAATGTTCCTCATTTTCCCCCTCTCCATTACTCCCCTCCACCAGGTTTCCACCCCACCCTCTGCTTTTTCCCCACCCCCCACTGTCCTCATCCATAGGTGCACAGTTTTTGTTCAATCTCTTCCCACACCCCTTTTCCCCCGAGAATAGTCAGTCCACTCCCCTTCCATACCTCTGATTCTATTACATTCACCAGTTAATATTGTTCATCAGGTTTTTTAATTCCCTTGGTTTTTAGTTTCACTTGTTGATAGTTATGTATTTGTAGATCATAATTTTTATCTTTTTCTTCTTCCTCTTTCTAAAGAACCCCTTTCAGCAATTCATATAATTCTGGTTTGGCGGTGATGAACTCCTTTAGCTTTTTTTAATTTCTGAACTCTTTATCTGGTCTTTGATTCTGAGTGATAGCTTTGCTAGGTAGATATTTTGGGCTGTAGGTTCTTGCTTTCATCACCTTGAATATTTCTTGCCATTCCCATCTGGCCTGCATGGTTTCTGTTGAGAAATGAGCTGACAATTGTATGAGTGCTTCTTTATAGGTAGCTACCTGCTTTGCTCTTGCTGCTTTTAATATTCTCTCTTTGTCTTTTGTTCTTGGAATTTTAATTATGATGTGTCTTGGTGTGGTCCTCTTTGGGTTCCTTTTGTTTGGGGTTCTGTGCGCTTCCTGGACTTTAAGTCTAATTCTTTCCTCAGGTGGGGAAGTTTTCTGTCACTATTTTTTCCAGTATTCTTTTGGTATCTTGCTCTCTGAGACCCCCATAATTCTGGGACCCCCATAATTCTGATGTTGGTTTTCTGGGACCCCCATAATTCTGATGTTGGTTCGTTTGAAATTATCCCAGAGGCTTCTTACACTATCTTCAACTTTCTGGATTTTCATATCTTCTTGCTTCTGTGGAGGAGTGTCCTCTGGCTTTTTGTGTTCCAAATCTTTGACTTGATTATTGCGATCTTCCATTCTGTTTTTAGGACTCTAAAATATTTTTTATTTCAGACAATGTATTCTTTATTTCTAGTTGATCCCTTTTCATATCCTCATAGGTCTCATTTATTTTATCGGCCTTTTCTAGGAAATTCTTGAAAAAACCTTATAAGCGTGGTTTTGAACTCTATATCCAGTTGCTTCTTTTCCTCCATTTCTTTTGTTTGTGATCTGTTTCCTTGTCACAGCTTCCCTGAGTTGATAGGGTGGCTTTGTGTGTTAAGGTGTCCTATATGGTTCAGTGAATCAGTCTCCCAGTTACCTGAGGTGGACAGTCTTGGTGTAGCCCTTTGTGGGCTGTGTGTGCAGTCTTGCTGTTAAGTCTTTTTAAAAATATATATATATATATTTTTTAATCAATCTTTATTGTTCATATTATTACAAAGGTTCCTCATTTCTTCCCCCCTCCACCAGGTTCCCACCCCACCCTCTGCCCCCTCCCCATCCCCCATTGTCCTCATCCATAGGTGCAGTTTATGTTCAGTCTCTTCTTCCCTCAATTTTCCCAATAGTAAATCCCTTTTCAGATAGTAAATCAGTTACTTAGCATTTTCTCATATCAATAATACCTCCACATGCCCAATGATACACTTCACACAAAAGACATTTCCCAATAGGTCCACTAGCCTCATCCAGGCCCCACCCAAGGCACTCACAGATCAACACCCCAGTCCTAAACTAACTCAACACATCCAGATCTAAGCCTTCATCACTTGATTCAGCAGACCCTCAAGTTCCCACGAAAGTTTCCAGCCATGTCTGAGAAGCAGTCGTGGGGCAGGGGCAGGCAAGGAGCAAGCTGTTCTGGGCCTGGCTGCTCAGGGCCTGGCCTCTGTTGCTCTGGTTCATTCCACAACCAGCTGCTCCGGGTCTGGTCACTGCCGCTCCCGACCTAGTTGCTCTGGACTTGGCTGCTGCTGCTCCGGGCCTGGCCGCTCCCAGCCTGGCAGCCGCTGCTCCGGGCCTGGCCGCACCCGACTCGCCTGCTGCCCCGGGCCTGGCCACTCCCAGCCTGGCAGCCGCTGCTCCGGGTAAAAAAATATATTTTATTGATTTTACACCGAGAGGAATTGAGAGGGATAGAGAGTTAGAAACGTTGATGAGAGAGAAACATCGACCAGCTGCCTCTTGCACACCCCACACTGGGGATGTGCCCGCAACCAATGTACATGCCCTAGACCAGAATCGAACCTGGGACCTTTCAGACCCCAGGCCGATTCTCTTCCACTGAGCCAAACCGGCTTCGGCTTGTTATTAAGTCTTAATTGTTGTTGGTATCACTGGGAAGTGTTGATCTCCAAGCCAATTGGCTATGAGGGTCAGAAATGTCTCAGCTAGAAGGGTTTCTATATTCCACTTGAATGGGGTGGAGTCTCGGGGTGGCACAGACAAGCCTTGTTGAATCCCGCACAATTGGTTGCAGGTGCACACACACCTCTTTGGTATAGGCGCAGACAAACTTTAGATTCCCTAGGAGTGTCCCATTCCCTGCGAAAGAAAAAGCTAGCCACTAGAAGGGCTTCTGTGCTCCGCTTGGATGTGGCAGAGTCTCAGGTGGTGCAGACAAGCTTGACTCAGCTCCTCCCTATGAGGGTCTGGTTTCTGTGGTCCCATTACTGCAGGACCCTCTCTATGAAGGTCCCGCAGTAATGGCCACTGGCTTCACCTCGGAGAGATCTCTGCCCACTGCCTGACAGTCTGGCCTTTCCCTATTTGGGGCCATCTATCAGTGCAATAGGGTGGTTCTGTTTTTCTCCTGAATAAGAAAGTCAGCCACGCATTAGCTGTCAGCCCTCTCTGCACGCCAGGAGTAAGACAGTAGTGAACTCAGCTGCCCTCTCTTCGCTCCGCAAGCAAGCCGGCAGCGAAGTCGGGTGGCTGCCTTTTCGCACGCACAGTTCTCCGCACCTTCACAGTTCCTGAGGTTCAGCGAGCCTTCTCTCTCCTTCCCAGATGGTAGAGCCTCCTCTCAGCCAGCCGTCTGGTGCTTCAGGGTGATGTTTCCCCTGTTTTTCAGTTCTAAATTCAAATCTGTTGTGGTAGGCTGCATTCGGGTGTCTATCCTATGCCTCCATCTTGGCTTCTCCCCGCCCCCCCCAGAATAGTAAATTTGTTGAACTTATATTGACCCATCATTATCAATGAAAGCCCATAATTGACATTTGGGTTCACTCTTTGTGTTTTATATTCTATGAGTTTTGACAGATGTATAGAGATGTACACACTTTTTTTAATATATGTATTTTATTGATTTTTTACAGAGGGGAAGAGAGAAGGATAGAGAGCTAGAAACATTGATGAGAGAGATATATTGATCAGCTGCCTCCTGCACACCCCCTGGTTAACCATTAATAGAATTTAAAATGTGCCCACAACCATGGTACATGCCCTTGACCAGAATCAAACTTGGGACCCTTGAGTCCTCAGACTGACGCTCTATCCACTGAGCCAAACCGGTTTCGGCGAGATGTACACACTTATAAAATAATACAAAAATAGTTTCACTGCCCTAAAAATTCTGTACTCCTATTTGACTTTTCTGTTCCCTGTCCCTGACCACCTGATATTTTTACTGTATCCATACCTTTGCCTTTTCCAAAATGTCATATAGTTGGAATCATACGGTAGCCTTTTCATAGTCAATTCTTTCACAACAATATGCATTTAAGGTTACTCCATGTCTTTTCATAGCTTGATAGCCCACTTCTTTTTGGCACTAAATATTCTATTGTCTGGGTGTACCATAATGTGTTTATCCATTCACATATTGAAGGTCATCTTGGTTGCTTCCAAATTTTGGTTATTATGAATAAAACTGCTGTAAACATTTGTGTTCAGGTTTTTGTGGACATACATATTCAACTTATTTGGGTAAATACCAAGGAGCATGATTTTTAGATCTTATGTTAAGAGGATTTATGTGGGATCCCTTAACACGACCCACGTGGTTCCCGGCAGATTTAGCTTTATGAGAAACTGCCAAACTTTCTTTCAAAGTAGCTGTACCATTCTGAATTGCCACCCATGATGAATTAGAGTTAGTGATTTGAATTTTAGCCATTCTAATAGGTGTGTAATGGTGTCTTATTGTTATAATTTGCAGTTTGCTAATTAGATATTATGTGGTTCAGCTTTTATTATGCTTTGTCATCTGTATATCTTTGGTGAAGTGTCCATTCATGTCTTTTGCCCACTTGTTTTTAACCTGGCTATTCACTTATTATTTTTTATTTTTGAAGGTTAGTAATCTTTTATAATATGCTTAAATTTTTTTTTCTTTGATGGCTTTGAGAGAGAGAGGAAGGAAGAGAAATTAAAATATCAATTCGTTGTTACACTACACTCATTTATTGATCTTTTTTTTAAATTAATATATTTTATTGATTTTTTACAGAGAGGAAGGGAGAGGGATAGAGAGCTAGAAACATCAATGAGAGAGAAACATCGACCAGCTGCCTCTTGCACACCCCTTACTGGGGATGTGCCCGCAACCAATGTACATGCCCCTGACCGGAAATGAACCTGGGACCTTTCGGTTCACAGACCAATGCTCTACCACTGAGCCAAACCGGCTTCGGCCACTACACTCACTTATGCATTCACTAGTTGATTATTATATGTGCCCTGACCAGGGGTCAAACCCAAGACCTTGTCATATCTGGACAACACTGTAACCAGCTGAACCGTTCGGCCAGGCTTATTAAGTTTTAAGAGTTCTTTTTATATTTTAGATGACATTCCTTTATCAGATAAATCTTTTGCAAATATTTTCCCCAGTTTTTGGTTTGGCCTCATTCTGTTGATTAATTAGTATGTTTAGATCATTGATATTTAAAATGATTAATAGAGATGCATTGAGATATTTTTCATTCCCCCATTTTTAGTTTTTTGTTTTGTCTTTTGTTCCCTTCTCTGGTTCTAATTGAAACATTTCATTAGATATTAATAAAATGGATAACCATTAATAGAATTTAAAAAGACATCTGGATGCAGATAAAGCATTTAACAAAATACAATGTTATCATGATGGAAACATTCAACACAAAAAAATATCCTGGCTGGTTTGGCTCAATGGATAGAAACCATCAACCTGCATACTGAAGGGTCTTGGGTTCAATTCTAGTCAATGCACATGCTTAGGTTGCATGCTCATTTCCCTTCCTCTCTGAAATCCATATTATATATTTATATATAAATGTGTTCTATATGAAATCCATATTTATATATACTTGGAATGGAGCCCTGCCTGGGTTGGAGCATTGTCCATTGAACCAAAAGATTATTGGTCCAATTCCTAGTCAGGGCACATACTTAGGTTGCAGGTTTCGTCTGAGGCACATAACAGGAGGCAATCAATTGATGTTTCTTATTTTTTCTTTGTCAAAGTCTACAGATATCCTCTGGTGAGAATTAAAAAAAAAAAAAAAGACTAGAATGTAACAACTACAAGGTGATAACCAGATTACATGTGAAAAGCCTGCAATTAATATACTAAGTGGTGAAAGGTTGAAAGTTTTCCCCTGAAGTCAGGGACAAGTCAAGGATGCCCCCACTTTTTTTTTTTTTTTTTCAGAGAGGGAGAGAGAGAGAAAAATAAATAATGAAAGAACTATTGATCGCTGGCCTCCTACACACCCCCTACTAGGGATTGATCCCACAACCCCGGCATGTGCCCTTGACAAACCCTAGAATCCTTTGGTCCTAGGCTGACACTTTATCCACTGAGACAAACCAGCTAGGGCAGGATGCCCATTTTTACCACTTCTATTCAAGATGGTACTGTAAGTTCTTGCCAGAGAAGTTAGGCAAAAAAAAGGTCATCTAAATAGGAACTGCAGAAATAAAACTGTCGATACACAAATGACATTATCTATAGAAAACTATAGATGACATTATAGTAATTATTTAAAAAACTTTTAGAACTAATTAACAAATACAGCAAATTTGAAGAATATATAAATCAACAAAGTTGCAACAATCTGAAAAAATTAAAATGATTTCATTTCAAATAGCATCAAAAGTATCATTAAAAATATATTAAAATACTGAAGAACAGCAAACCATTTCTGAAAGAAATTATCCCTTAGTTCATAAGCAGTATGGTAAACATTAATTTTGATGTAGAAATGCCCTTCTATTTTTTTATATTGCTACTTTATCATTTTATTAAAAAAAATTTGACCCTAGTCAGTTTTGCTCAGTGAATAGAGCATTGGACAATAGACGGAAGGGTTCCAGGTTTGAATTTGGTCAAGGGAACATACCTCAGTTGCAGGCTTAATACCTGATTCCTGATCTGGGATGTGCAGGAGGCAATAAATCAATGTGTCTCTCTCACATCAATATTTCTCTATCTCTTCTACTCTCTAAAAATCCATGGGAAAATATATTTGAGTGAGAATTAACAAAATAAACAAGCAAAAAATTTTGCACCATAGAAAATGGGAAGAATAGCAACAATTTATGATTTATCATTTTTACCACGTTTGAGAAATCTTTTTCATTTGTTTTTTATTGGTTATCCTACTATATAGAGTATTCTTTGCCCCTAAGTGCTTTAGCATGCAGCCTCTAAGGATAGTCTACATAATCAATGTCATTGTCAAACCTAAGAAATAATATAATAGCATCTAATACCTAACACATTCAAATATGACTTATTGTCCCCAAAATATGTTTTATACTTTCAAAAATCCAGGATTCTTAGTTTCAGACATTTGATTGTAATATTTTTCTAGTTTGTTTTATTTTTTTTTAGCATTTTAATTTTTTATTAATTTTTCACAGAGAAGAAGAGAGAGGGATAGAGAGTTAGAAACATCGATGAGAGAGAATCATCGATCAGCTGCCTCTTGCACACTCACTACTGGGGAGGTGCCCGCAACCAAGGTACATGCCCTTGACTGGAATCGAACCCGGGACCTTTCAGTCCGCAGGCCGGACGCTCTATCCACTGAGCCAAACCGGTCCCGGTTCTAGTTTGTTTTAATCAAAGATCTTTTATTTTTCATAGAACTTTTTTTTTATAATACTGTATTTGAAAGGTCACTTTTCTTGTACATTATACTACACTCTAGATTGTTTCCTGTGGTGTTCTTTGACTAATTCTCTTTATTTCCAGTAAACTCAAAAATAAGACTAAAAACTTGATTAGATTTAGATAAAAACATTTTTAGAAAAATCCTTCATACATGAGATTTGAGGATTTCGTATTTCATTGCATGAGAAGGTACATAATTCAGATGGTCTCATTATAATAAAAATTAGAGGCCCATTGCATGAAGAGATTCATGTAATAGGCCTTCCTTCCCTTGGCTTCCAGCACTGGTTTTCCTCTGTCACTGGGAACCCAGGCCTTTGCTCTGACTGGAATCTGCCACATTTGCTGCTGACTGGCCAGAGTCTGCTGTCTTCATATTCACTGCAGAGTCTGCAGTCTTCGTCTTATTTGTGCCCAGAGTGCTGCTTCTATAGATCTCTTTGCCCCCCTTCCCTGCCCAGCCACTTCACACCTGGAGCAGTGGGGCAGCCACCATCTTTATCCTAATTTGTATATTCCCATCTAATTGGCTGGTGGGTGTAGCAAAGTGATGGTTAATTTGCATGTTTCTCTTTTTTAAAAATATTTTATTGATTTTTCACAGAGAGTAAGGGAGAGGGGTAGAGAGAGAGAAACATTGATCAGCTGCCTCCTGCACATCCCCCACTGGGGATGTGCCTGCAACCAAGGTACATGCCCTTGACTGGAATGGAACCCAAGACCCTTCAGTCCGCAGGCTGACACTCTATCCACTGAGCCAAACCGGCTTCAGCATGCATGTTTCCCTTTTATTAGTGTAGATGTCATAACTTAATTACAGTGATAAACACTTTATTTCTCCAAGGTCTGAGATGCAGTTTTCACTTTGAAATTTGTAATTACTTTGTAGGATGATACTTTGACATCATCTGATTATTTTGCCCTTTCCCGACAACTCTACTTTTTAAACTGATTTTTAGAGAGAGCAAGGGAGAGAAAGAGAAACATCCATGTGAAAGTACATCAATTAGATACCTCCAGCATGCCCCTTACTGGGGATTGAGCTCCAAACGTGGGCATGTGCCCTGACCGGAAATGGAACCTTGACCTGGTTCTTAGTTCGATGCTCAACCACTGAGCCACGCCAGCAGAGCTTGTCACTTTTATTACTTACACTTCAAACTCTACAAGCTTGAGAATATGAGTATTTGTGACCTGCAGTATATTTTGTAGAATTAAAGTGAGGCTACCCTGAACTCAGGCTATTGATGGCTGACAGCACTGTTGCCCAGTCATTGGTGTTTTATAGGGAGCCCACCATTGGTGGGGAGACTAGAACTGAAAGATCAAATGGCACTTGAAAGCCTTCCCAAGAGAGTGCTTAGCTGGGCTCTCAGAGCAAAATAGACTTAGGGCAAAGTGCCCTGAGGTCTGGCTTTAAAAGAGTCATGAATTAATAGTGTGGTCTCAGAGTTGTAATACTAATTTATACTGAGCTTGCAGTAGTCCAGGAGAGTATACAATTTGATGAAAACACTTCTTACCTTCTGCTATTTATCATCTCTTGTACAAAGACAAATTAGTGGCTATATGGCCAAAATTATAAGCTATATAACATTACTTGAAAGTTATTTAGATTAAAAAAAAATAGGCTTTCCTAAAAGACCACAGACACTTTCTTGTTAGCAAGATGTACTTTTTGAAATTCTAAATGACGGGATTTAGGGCTTATATCTATTTTTATTTTTTTTATTTTATTTAAATCTTCACCTGAGGATATTTTTCCATTTGATTTTTAGAGAGAATGGGAAAGGGAAAGTCAGAGAGCAATATCATTGTGATAAAAACATTGATTGGTTGCCTCCTACACATGCCCCAATCAAGGCTCAGGCAGGAAGGAGCCTGAAACCAAGGTACGGTGCTCTTGACTGGAATCGAACCCGGGATCCTTTGGTCTGCAGGGTGATGATCTATCCACAGAGCCAAACTGGCTAGGGATATACCTATTTTTAAATATTGTCTTAGACAATGGTATTTAAGGTCATGAAATGTACAGATGACTACTCATTGCATATAAATAAATGTGTTACTGAGACATCTCAAGGACTTTTCCCATTGGCACTATTGAAGATTAGGATCTATGCCTGTCCTTAGCCTCTCTGAATTTTACTTTATTGTCTATTGATTTTAGAAAGGAAGAAAGGGGGGGAGGGAGGGAGAGAGAGAGAGAGAACATCAATGATGAGAGAGAATCATTGATCAGGTACCTCCTGCATGCCCCCTACTGGGGATTGATCCTGCAACCTGAAACCTGCAACCTGGGCATATGCCCTGACCGGGATTTGAACCTTGACCTCCTGGTTCATAGGTTGGTGCTCAACCATTGAGACTTGCCAGCCAGGCTGGTCTCTCTGAATTTTATTTTATTTTATTTTATTATTATTTTTATTTTTAATATATATATTATTGATTTTTTACAGAGAGGAAAGGAGAGAGATAGAGAGTTAGAAACATCGATCAGCTGCCTCCTGCACACCTCCTATTGGGGATGTGCCCACAACCAAGGTACATACCCTTGACTGGAATCAAACCCGGGATCTTTCAGTTCGCAGGCTAACGCTCTATCCACTGAACCAAACCGGTTTTGGCCTCTCTGAATTTTAAAGGCATACTGAAAAGGATAATAATGTTGGTACTCATTTGATGTCATTTTTATTCTATACCCCTGTGTTCCTTCTTCACTTCCTATTAATATTTCTTTATTTTTACAGTAGACCCTTTAGCATTTCTTGCATTGCTGGTTTGGTGGAGATAAATTCCTTTAGTCTTTTTTTTGTTTGAGAAGCTCCTGATTACACCTTCAATTTTGATTGATAGCCTTGCTGGGTACAGTATTCTTGGATTCAGACCCTTCCTTTGCATGACTTTGTATATTTCATCTCATTTCCTTCTGGCCTGATGAATTTCTGTTGAGAAATCAGTTGTTAGTCTGATGGGGGTTCCTTTGTATGTAACTTTCTGTCTCTCTCTGGCTGCTTTTAGGATTCTTACTTTGTCGTTGGTGTTTGCCAATTTAATTATAATCTGCCTGGCGTTGGTCTTCTGGGGTTCATTTTGCTTGGGATTCTGCGAGCATCTTGGATTTGTGTGGGTTTTTCTTCTCTATCTCAGGAAAGTTTTCTGTCATTATTTCTTGAAATACTTCTTCCATGTCTTCCTCAGTTTCCTTTCCTTCTGGAACCACTATTATTCTAATGTTGTTTTGTTTTGTATTGTCCCAAATTTCCCTTAGGCTCTCCTCCTGCTTTTTAATTTTTTTTCCCCAGAAGCTGCTCTAATTGGGTATTTTTTTTCCATCTTCTATCTCACTGATGCGGTCCTCTGCTTCTTCTAGTCTACTCTTAATGCTTTCTATTGAGTTCTTCATAGTAGCGATGTCATTTTTCATTTCTTCTTGGTTCATTTTCATTTCCTCTTGGTTCTTCTTCAATTCCTCTTGGTTCTTCATTTCCTCTTGTTTCTTATTCATATAATCAAATTTCTCTTCCATTCTTTTTAGCTATCCTATGATCATTACTCTGAATTCTTGCTCTGGTAAGTTGCTTGCCTCCAACTCGTTTACTTCCTTTTCTGGTGATGCCTGCTTTTCTTTCATGTGCAGGCTATTTCTTTGTCTCCCCATGGTCTCTCTTTTCAAGATATCTGGTTATGTGGTGTTCCTTCTCCTTTCCATGGGTGGTTGAAGAACTCCCTTGAATCCACGTATTTGTGCCGATTGGGGCGTCACAGCTGCTCTATGGTCTCCTCTGCTGTGGGTTTTCCAGGCCTCAGAGAAGATCCTCCTTTCCTGGTAAGATGGCGCAGCCCTCCCTCTGAGCCTGTAGCTCCAGAAGAGTCTCCATCACCGGAGTGTTGGCTGCTTGGTCAGGAAATCCTGTCCAGCGGATCCTTCCTTACCTTCCTTTAGAGTTCCGCTGCCCCTTACTGCCAATCAATATTCCCTGAGTGACTCAGACGCTGCTTCTATCTGTTCTGGGACCAGGGTCAGAACAAGTCCGTCTGTTTGGTCGCCATTTTGTCTCCTCCAATCAGGATAATAATGTTGGAATTAAACAGAGCAGTGGGCAAATTCTGGTTTCCCTATTTGACAGCTGTGAGTTCTTCATCAGTAAAACAGTGAGGTTTCTTACCAGGCTGGTGGTTGTTTTGTGAGAGCATGCCTGTAAAACTCCTTGCAGAGAACAGATCTTTAATAAAAAGTAGCTATTATTTTTAGTAGACAGGAGAAAGTGTGGGAAAGGAAGGAGAATCTATGCAATTATCCGGCAGGTCCCTTGGGAGATTATGAAGTTTACCTTTTGTAGAAATTTTCTCCAAAGTGTCTCAATTGTCAAATAAAGAATCTTGAGCTTTCTTCCTTATTTAACTCACCTGCTTAAAATCTGTCTTCCTCTTCCACTGTCTTAATAGGAAGTTCATGTCCGTTCATGATCTGTTACTTTATTTTCAAATTTATTTTTCAGATCCCAGTGTAAATTTCTAATCCTGAATGGCAGTAGAGAGGTCTTTTTCATTTAAATATATATATATCTTTTATTGATTTCAGAGAGAAAAGGAGAGGGAGAGAGAGATAGAAATATTGGTGATGAGAGATAACCATTAATTGTCTACCTCTTGCACACCCCACACTGGTGACTGAGCCCATAATCTACATGTGCCCTGACCGGGAATCCAGCTCATGATCTCCTGGTTCATAGGTCGATGCTCAATCATTGAGCCACACCAGCGAGTGAGAAGGTCTCTTTTTTTGTTCACTTCTAGACTTCAGTTCCAGTTGTCTTCCCACCTTGACCTGTCATCTCCATGTACTTTTCCATGCCAACCCCATCCCCTCTAATAAAAAGACCAAACAACAAAGGACTCCCAATGTAAGTTGTGAGTTGCTTCTCTTGTCTGAATTCTTATTGTAAATACTGCATTTTATTGTAATCTAAGTTTGCATTAAGGTATCATTTGTATTTCCTCAAGGCAGTGATTGTACTGTTATAGTTCTTGGAGTCCCACCAAGATGCTAATGTCTGTGATTTATGTTCTTTAGACAATTCTGTAAAAGGAGTCTGCAGGTTCAATGACAGCTTCAGTAATAATTTTGATAATGCATCCAAAGAATTAGGACTTATCCAAAATCCACATAAGCCTGTAGTTCTTTCAGGTATTTCTGCTTCAAATACTATTTTTCCAAGTAATTATTTCAGTGTAAATTATTCTATTTCAGGAGCACCCCCCTATTGGGCAAGCTGCTATTTTAATTTTTGACATTGTAATTTCTCAGTATTATCAAAGTTTCAGTCTACAGTCAAATACAGGATGCATAAAAGCAATGATGCCATGCAGGTCCATGTTTAAATATCCAGGAATTCAGAGAAACACCTGAACTTGCTGCCTTTTACAACCACTTCAAAACTACAACTAAAAGACAAAATGGACATCATCCAGAATCACAGGAAGACTGGCTGAGTAGAAATTCTACAACTAGAAGGAAAGAGAAAAGCATACTGAGACTCAGAGGAGATGTGGAAGTCAAGTGCAGAGGTACAGAGGTGTGTGAGGAAAGGGTTGGCAACTGAGGATGAGGTTGTATTTTTCATTTGGAAGGAAGACACAAGTTCCTGACTGCTCTCAACTCCAGTTCCAGGCAAGACTCCAGGGACCCAGACTCATACAAGGGGAAACTAGACTGTCTGGTATCGGGTAGAAACACGAGAACGGCTTTTTCTCAGAGTTGCTTGCAGTGATTACCACGGGACACTGAGACCCGGGAGCCTCGTAGGGCAAGGCTAAAAGTCAGCCACTGCTGTTTGCTCCACCCTGCTGATTCCCTAAGACCCTGCCCCACCCAATTTACAACCCAACTCAACAGAGGTTTTTGCATATGAATGGCCTGGCCCTTTGCAATTTAAAATTACCTAACAAACTACTGCTGGGTCAGAGAGCCTCAGAACTTCCAAAATAAGGCCTAAGGCTCCACAGCAGCTGACATTGCTTCACAGCTGGGCCTCATCTGGGCACCTCCAAACCCCAAACAAAGAAGAGGAATCTGCAGATCTCTCTGTAGCTCCTGCTGGGTGGCCTCAGGCAGAAGCTAAATTAGCACCTCCTTGGAGATCCAAGGGCCGGTGTACCCAGTAGCCAGAGTAGGACCATCCAGATTACAACTCCTCAGATCCATGAGGGACACACTCAGGGGGCAGACTCAGTGAGCACCAAAGCCCCACGGATGTAAGTCATGCCTCATTACAGTGTCTCCAGCACAGTTCTTCCATCATAGACACAACTGATCCTCACAGCCAGCTGGCCTGGAGGCTAATTCCTCCCAGTGACACCAATAATAATCAAGGCTTAACTACAACAAGACTGTGCACATAGCCCACAAAGAGTGTCCACCTCAGGTAACTGAGGAGGCTGAGCCACTTGGCCCTATAGGATACCTAGCGCACAAAGCCAATCTATTAACATAGGGAAACAACCAAAATGGGGAGAAAAAGAAACAGGTCATAGATGAAAGAAATGGAAGAAAGCAAACTACTAGATATAGAATTCAAAACCACTGTTATAAGGTTTTTCAAGAATTTTCTAGAAAAGGCCTATAAATTTAGTGAGACACTTGAGGATACGAAAAGGGACCAACTAGAAATTAAGCATACACTGACTGAAATAAAGAACAATATACAGAGATCTAACAGCAGACTAGAGGATCTGAACAATCAAGTCAGCACTGGCTGGTTTGGCTCAGTAGATAGAGCATCTGCCTGCAGACCAAAGGGTCCCAGATTTTACTCTGTTCAAGGGCATGTACCTCAGTTGCAGGCTCCTCCCTGGCCCTCATCAGAGCTCATGCTGGAGGCAACCAATGGACATATTTCTCTCACACAATGTTTCTCTCTGTCTTTCCCTCTCTCTTCCACTCTCCCTAAAAATCAATGGAAAAATATCATATCGTCTGGCAAGGATTAATAGTAAAAGTAAAAATAATGAAATAAAAGGCCTAATAGAAAAAAAAAGAATCAAGTCAGAGATTTGAAATACAAAGAAGCAAAAAAAAAAAAAAAAAAAAAAAACAAACAAAAAACCCAACCGGAAAAACAAAAAGAATAATCCAAAAATATGAAGATAATGTAAGAACCCTCTGGGACAACTTACTAACATCTGAATTATAAGGGTAACAGAAAAAGAGAGAGAGCAAACATACTAAAATCTGAATTATAGGGGTGCCAGAAAAAGAGAGAGAGCAAGATATTGAAAACCTATTTGAAGGAATAATAACAGAAAACTTTCCCTACCTGGTAAAAGAAATAGACTAACAAGTCCAGGAAGTGCACAGAACACCAAACAAAAGGAATGCAAAAAGGACCACAGTAAGACATATTATTAATATAATTAAAATGCCAAGAGCAAAAGACAGAGAATATTAATAGTAGCAAGAGAAAAACAATTAGTTACCTACGTATTCATATAAATGTCAGCTGATTTCTCAACAGAAACTATGTAGGCCAGGTGGGAGTGGCAAGAAATATTCAAAGTGATGAATAGCAAGAACCTACAACCAAGATTACTCTGCCCAGCAAAGCTATCATTCAGAATCGAAGGGCAGATAAAGAGCTTCACAAATAAGAAAAAGCTAAAGGAGTTCATCACCACCAAACCAGTATTATATGAAATGCTGAAGGGTATTCTGTAAGAAGAGAAAGAAGAAGAAAAAGTTAAAGATAAAAATTACGAACAACAAATAACATATCAATCTACAAGTGAATCTAAAAATTAAGTGAATAAAAAATCTGATGAACAGTATTAACTGGTGAATATAATATAATCAGAGGCATAGAAAGGGAGTGGACTGACAATTCTTGGGGGGAAGAGGTTGTGGAGGGTGCTGGAAGAGACTGGACAAAAATCATACACCTATGGATGGGGACAGTGAGGGAGGGATAAGGGCAGAGGATGGGGTGAAAACCAGGTAGAGGGGGAAAAAGAGAAACAACTTTAATATTCTGAACAATAAAAGTCTATTTTTTTTTTTTTTTAAATCAATCTTTATTGTTCATATTATTACAAAGGTTCCTCATTTCTTCCCCCCTCCACCAGGTTCCCACCCCCCCCTCCGTCCCCCCCCCCATCCCCCATTGTCCTCATCCATAGGTGCAGTTTATGTTCAGTCTCTTCTTCCCTCAATTTCCCCAATAGTAAATCCCTTTTCAGATAGTAAATCAGTTACTTAGCATTTTCTCATATCAATAATACCTCCACATGCCCAATGATATACTTCACACAAAAGACATTTCCCAATAGGTCCACCAGCCTCATCCAGGCCCCACCCAAGGCACTCACAGATCAACACCCCAGTCCTAAACTAATTCAACACATCCAGATCTAAGCCTTCATCACTTGATTCAGCAGACCCTCAAGTTCCCACGAAAGTTTCCAGCCATGTCTGAGAAGCAGCCGTGGAGCAGGGGCAGGCAAGGAGCGAGCTGTTCTGGGCCTGGCTGCTCAGGGCCTGGCCTCTGTTGCTCTGGTTCATTCCACAACCAGCTGCTCCGGGTCTGGTCACTGCCGCTCCCGACCTAGTTGCTCTGAACTTGGCTGCTGCTGCTCCGGGCCTGGCCTCTCCCAGCCTGGCAGCCACTGCTCCGGGCTTGGCCGCACCCGACCCGCCTGCTCCCCCGGGCCTGGCCGCTCCCAGCCTGGCAGCCGCTGCTCCGGGCCTGGCCGCACCAGCCCCGCCTGCTCCCCCGGGCCTGGCCGCTCCCAGCCTGGCAGCCGCTGCTCCGGGCCTGGCCGCACCAGCCCCGCCTGCTCCCCCGGGCCTGGCCGCTCCCAGCCTGGCAGCCGCTGCTCCGGGCCTGGCCGCACCAGCCCCGCCTGCTCCCCCGGGCCTGGCCGCTCCCAGCCTGGCAGCCGCTGCTCCGGGCCTGGCCGCACCAGCCCCGCCTGCTCCCCCGGGCCTGGCCGCTCCCAGCCTGGCAGCCGCTGCTCCGGGCCTGGCCGCACCCGACCCGCCTGCTCCCCCGGGCCTGGCCGCTCCCAGCCTGGCAGCCGCTGCTCCGGGCCTGGCCGCTCCAGCCCCGCCTGCTCCCCCGGGCCTGGCCGCTCCCAGCCTGGCAGCCGCTGCTCCGGGCCTGGCCGCACCAGCCCCGCCTGCTCCCCCGGGCCTGGCCGCTCCCAGCCTGGCAGCCGCTGCTCCGGGCCTGGCCGCACCAGCCCCGCCTGCTCCCCCGGGCCTGGCCGCTCCCAGCCTGGCAGCCGCTGCTCCGGGCCTGGCCGCACCAGCCCCGCCTGCTCCCCCGGGCCTGGCCGCTCCCAGCCTGGCAGCCGCTGCTCCGGGCCTGGCCGCACCAGCCCCGCCTGCTCCCCCGGGCCTGGCCGCTCCCAGCCTGGCAGCCGCTGCTCCGGGCCTGGCCGCACCAGCCCCGCCTGCTCCCCCGGGCCTGGCCGCTCCCAGCCTGGCAGCCGCTGCTCCGGGCCTGGCCGCACCCGACCCGCCTGCTCCCCCGGGCCTGGCCGCTCCCAGCCTGGCAGCCGCTGCTCCGGGCCTGGCCGCACCAGCCCCGCCTGCTCCCCCGGGCCTGGCCGCTCCCAGCCTGGCAGCCGCTGCTCCGGGCCTGGCCGCACCAGCCCCGCCTGCTCCCCCGGGCCTGGCCGCTCCCAGCCTGGCAGCCGCTGCTCCGGGCCTGGCCGCACCCGACCCGCCTGCTCCCCCGGGCCTGGCCGCTCCCAGCCTGGCAGCCGCTGCTCCCCCCGGGCCTGGCCGCTCCCAGCCTGGCAGCCGCTGCTCCGGGCCTGGCCGCACCCGACCCGCCTGCTCCCCCGGGCCTGGCCGCTCCCAGCCTGGCAGCCGCTGCTCCGGGCCTGGCCGCACCAGCCCCGCCTGCTCCCCCGGGCCTGGCCGCTCCCAGCCTGGCAGCCGCTGCTCCGGGCCTGGCCGCACCCGACCCGCCTGCTCCCCCGGGCCTGGCCGCTCCCAGCCTGGCAGCCGCTGCTCCGTGCCTGGCCGCACCCGACCCGCCTGCTCCCCCGGGCCTGGCCGCTCCCAGCCTGGCAGCCGCTGCTCCGGGCCTGGCCGCACCCGACCCGCCTGCTCCCCCGGGCCTGGCCGCTCCCAGCCTGGCAGCTGCTGCTCCGGGCCTGGCCGCACCTGACCCGGCTGCTCTGGGCCCGGCTGCCCCGGGCCCGGCCCCTCCGAGCCTGGCCACTCCCGACCTGGATGCTCTGGGCTTGGCTACTGCTGTTCTGGGTCTGGCTGCTCCCACCCCGGCTGCTCTGGGCCCGGCTTCTTCGGGCCCGGCCACTCCGGGTCTGGGTGTTCCTGGACTGGCCACCCTGGGCTTGGCCGCCTCCGCCTCATGCCTGGCAGCCACTGCCCCAGGTCTGGCTACTCCAGTGCTGGCTGTTGATGCTCTGGTTCTGGCTGCTGTTGTTCTGGGGCCTGGCCGTTGCTGCTCCGGGTCTGGCTGCCACTGCCTTGTGCCTGGCCACTCTAGGCCTGGCCGTCGCTGTTCCAACATTCTGTCCTTTTTTTTTTCTTTTTAAAACGCATTTATGTTGCAATGTTGGCTGGTGAGTTGAGTTCTGACTTAGTCTTTGATTTTTCAAGATCTTCTTTGTATTCTTTCTTAAGTAATTTTACTATTTTTTGCTCTCACTTGATTTCTTCACATTGAGAACTTCTTTGGTTTCTTCCTCCTTGTCCTGGGAGCTCAGCAGGTTGGCCTGTGGCACCCCTTTGTTCTCCGCGGGCTCCTGCGCTGCTTCAGCCTGTTGCCGGGACGGCGCCGCCCAGGAAGCAGCCCCCCTGTCCTTGGCTCCATTGCCAGTGCTCAGCGGTCAAAGGCTCAGGGGCACCCGTGCCCTCAGGGGCCCCGTGGCCCGCCTCCTTGCTGGTGCCTGGTTGGCTGGAGTCTGGCAGGGGCTTCCGCTCCCCTCCGCGTTCCCCCAGCCTAGAGCTTTTTTTTTTCTCTTTCCTGCTAGGGAAGTCCAGCATCAGAGTCAACAGAATGTCCTCTGCGCGCAGTTTGCGCGAGTCCCACAGACTGTCCTCTGCAGGCAGTTTGCGCGAGTCCCACAGACTGTCCTCTGTGCGCAGTTTGCGCGAGTCCCGGGGGCCCGGCCTTTCGCCGCTCTCCCAGGACTCCACCTCACAGCCCCGTCTCCCTCTGCCTGAGCCTGGGTCCCCAGGGATTGGCCCAGAACTGGGGTTCGGAGCAGTCCGGACTGAGGCTCACCGCCGCCGGAGGCCTTGTTTCTTCCGGCTAGGGCAACCCAGCATCAGAGTCAACATTCAGTCCTCTGCGCGCATTGCGCGCAATTCCTGGGGCCCTGCCTTTCGCCATTTTTCTGCCTCACGGCCCTGTCTCCTCCCGCCGGAGCCTGGGTCCCCAGGGTCTGGCCCATAACTGGGGCTCAGCGCTGCCGGTTCGGGGGGGCTCAGCGCTGCTGGTTCGGGGGTTCAGCCCAGGCTGGGGGTTTTATTTCCTTCCTGCTAGGGAAGGAAAGGCAGCTCCCCGCCCTCTCCTCCTCTTCGGCTGCGACCTCTCCGTGCGCGCGTGCGGGCGGGCAGGCGCGCGCAGCATGTCTCCGTACCTTAGGCTTTTTTTCAGCTCCTCTGATTTTCTTTCTGGTTTTCTCTTTCCTTCTTGTTGTAGAAATTTCAGTCAGTCGACTACCTGTAGCTCTGGGCAATGTCCACTCTACATTTTAGTTGTATTCCATTGAAATTGTTGTGTGCTGCCGCGGCTAGATGTCTACCCGAGCAGCCATCTTGGATCCTCCCACAAAGTCTATTTTTTTTTTTAAAAAATATATTTTTATTGATTTTTTACAGAGAGGAAGGGAGAGGGATAGAGAGCTAGAAACGTCGATGAGAGAGAAACATCGACCAGCTGCCTCTTGCACACCCCCTACCGGGGATGTGCCCGCAACCAAGGTACATGCCCTTGACCGGAATCGAACCCGGGACCTTTCAGTCCGCAGACTGTCGCTCTACCACTGAGCCACACCGGTTTTGGCGATAAAAGTCTATTTAAAAAATAAAATAAAAAGGTACTATATCAATCAATCAATCCATAAATAAATATCCAGAAGTTCTACATATAGCATAGCCCCCTAAAGTAAACATATCCTGTGAGCAGGACTATAGGCCTGATATACAGAGAACAAAGAATGCAAGAAAAGAGCTCTGTTAACCTCAAAATGGACTCATGAAAGGATTAATCATCAGTGATAAATGTTCATGGTCCCCAAAGAGCTGAATGTGTTGTGCTATTTTGAGCAAATTCCATCCATCACTGTTGACCCATAATAGCTATCCATTTATTATACTGATTGGTAAGGAGCTGCCCCCAACGAGGTCAGTTTTATTACTTGCTTGGCTTCATATTTGCCACAGTGGCTGTCACACTGTTCTATCTCCAAGCATCCTTCCCTTCACTGTAATTGCCATCACACAATCATTCACACTCTCCTTTTCAATCTAAAGAGAAAAACAGAGAGATGGTCTTTCCTGGCTTTCCTGCCAAATTTGACTGAGCGACTAAAATATAGACATTCAGGTCTAATCAATTATTGAACATTGATTGAATACTACTTTATAAAAGCACTCAGGCCCCTGGGGAATATAAAGATGCATAAGAACTGCTTCCCATCTTCCCGGAACTTACATTCCAGTTGTTCTGATAATACACAGCCTTTTGAAAAATTCACTTTGAGCCATTGGTCAAGTTTTCTTCGCCTTTTTGTTTTCCTACCTAGGAAAGTGACTGGAAAATAGTAGGGGAGCTAATTGTATACTGAATAATGGTAATTAAATAAGAATATTAAGCATCAGTTTAAGGCAATAATGAAGAACTCTCAAAGGACATGATATAGCTAACTTTAAATGAACTATGTAGATCCATCTAGTGTGGCCCAGTGGTTGAGTATCAACCCAGGAACCAGGAGGTCACTGGTTTGATTCCTGGTCAGGGCAAATGCCCGAGTTGCAGACTAAATCTTCAGTAAGTGGTGTGCAGGAGGCAGCCTATCAATGATGTTTCTCCTGGATGTTCCAATCTCTCTATCCCTCTCTCTTTTTCTAAAATCAATAAAAACATAATTTAAAAATTATATAAAATGAACTATGTAGAGAATAATACAGGAAGTATATTTCTCAAATTGGGTCTACAAGTTTGCTTCAAGAATATTTTATTTTATACATATAGGACAATCATACACTTGAGGAATTTAGATCTGCCTTCATGTTTGTATGTATTTGAGCAAAAGTATACCTGAAATTAAAGTAATTTAAAGGAATATTAGGAATCCTCAGAAATATTATTTTTAATAGACAATTATTCAATGCCATTTATAGATTTCACTTAAGTTCTTTTTCAAACAAACTGCAAAAATTTTTTAAAAATCATGACAGAATAAGGGAACTCTAAATATTTACTGGGTATTGGGTGATCTGAAGAAATTATTTTCTCTTAATAATTTTTATTTTTTGAGAAAGAAAGAAAGAAACATTGATTTGCTTTCCCACTTATTTCTGCATCCATTGATTGATTCATATATATATATATATATATATATATATATATATATATATAATTAATTTTTTACAGAGAGGAAGAGAGAGGGATAGAGAGTTAGAAACATTGATGAGAGAGAAACATTGACCAGCTGCCTCCTGCACACCCTCTTTAGGGGATGTGCTTGCAACAAATGTACATGCCCTTGACTGGAATCAAACCTGGGGCCTTTCAGTCTGCAGGCCAGCACTCTATCCACTGAGCCAAAACAGTTTTGGCTGATTGATTTTTTTTTTAAAGATGATTTCATTTATTTATTTATTTATTTATTTACTTACTTACTTATTTTCATTGATTGATTCTTATAAGTGTCCTGACTTGGGACTGGAACCGAAAACTTGGAGGATTGGGACAATACTCTATCCATTCGTAGCTTCCTAGCTAGGGTTCCTCCTTTTTCTTCTTTCCTTCCCCTTCACCCTCTCCCTCTCTCTCTTCTTCTTCTCCTTCTTCTTCTCTTTTTCTTTATGGCTTCCTTTAATATAGATGATAGATAGATGATAGATAGATAGATGATAGATAGATAGATAGATAGATAGATAGATAGATAGATAGAAAGATAGATAGGTGATAGATAGATTCAGAGAGGAAAGAAGAGGAGGAGAGAGAAAGATCAAATGATGAGATAGAATCATTGATTGGCTGCCTCCTGCATGCCCCACACTGGGGATTAAACCTGAAACCTGGGCATGTGCCCTTGACCAGAATCGAACCCCAGGACCTTTCAGTCTGCTGGCTGATGTTCTCTATTCTTTGAGCCAAACCAGGGAGGGCTCTTTAGGACTCCTTTTAAATAATTCTTATCTTTTAAAAATATATGCTGATACTCAGCTGGTGTTGCTCAGTAATTGAGCATCAACCTATGAACCAGGAGGTCATAGTTTGATTCCTGTCAGGGCACATGACTGTGTTTCAGGCTTGATCCTCAGTGGGGGCCCATGCAGGAGGGAGCTGATCAATGATTCTCTCTCATCATAGATGTTTCTATCTATTCCTCTTCCTTCCTCCCTGAAATCAATAAAATACATTTAAGATATATAGATTAAAAAATAAATATATATACTTAAATAGCTAAGAAATGAGATGATAGGACGTCAGAGATTTTTTTTTTGAAATAATGTAGGGGGTGAGTTGCTAATATGTAACACATGGATTGTGGTGGCAAGAATAGTGTCTCCATAAAGAAGTCCACATTCTAATCCCCAGAAATTAAGATAGTGGATGGAATTAAGGTTGCTAATCAGTTGACCTTAAAATAAGGAGTTTATTCTGGATTAATCACAAGGACCCAATGTAATCACAAGGTTCCTAATGTGAGGACAAGGACGGCAGAGGCAGAGTGATGTACATGAGGAAGACTTGACTGGTCATTGCCAGCTTAAAGATGAAAGAGAACCACAAACCACTAAGTTACACATAATGTAAGAATCATATAACACTATAGTATATTTCCACTTACTGCATCCATTCTTTGTTGTATTATTGTCAAGTATTTTAAAACCACAAAAGTTATCATCCCCCAAATAGGGTATTGTAATATTTGTATTGAACAATCTGTTATATTTTTAAAAAGAGCATTTCCAGTGCTCTTAATTTTTTCCTATAGAACTAATTTTTTATCTGGTGTCATTGCCTTTCAGTCTGAAAATTTTCCTTTAGCATTTCTTGTAAGTCAGGTCTTCTTGTAATTAACTATCCCAGTTTTGTGTTCTTTTTGCCTATTTTTAATTCTCCATATATTTACTGAGAACAAAATATGAGCAAGGCACTAAATAATTATCTAATGTATCCTGTATAATAAAATCCTAATATGCAAATCAACCAAACTGGTGGAACAACACATAGCTATGACATGCAGTTACCACCAGGGGGCAGATGCTTAATGCAGGAGCTGCCCTTGACTTGGGGTGGCACCAGGCCACCAGAAAAGGTGGGTGCCAGCTGAGGTCCCACTGATGGCCCTACCTGCTTGTTGCCCCAGAGGATGATACAGCAATTACATGCATGGACTCTTGCTTGCACATTTTGTGGCCAGCCCCGATTCTGACACTTATAACTATGTGACAAAGTCAATTACTTAACTTCTCTCTGCTTCAGTTTTTACCACCCATAAGATGGGCAAAATGGTACCACTGCCTCAGAGGGATCATGTTATGTACTGCTTTTTATAATCAGGGCAAAACATGTAGCTGCTCATACAACAGCAAAATGCCTTTCACCTGTATGAAAAGTATGGTCATTGGTGCATGCAGTGTCCCAGATTGCGAGAAGGATGCCTGATTGCCAGTTTGGGCCTGACATCTGCCAAGAGGTCCCAGACTACAAGAGGATGCAGCCAGGCTGAGGGACCCCTTCCCCCACGCATGAATATTGTGCACCAGGCATCTAGTACTTTTTTTTTTTTTTTTAATAAATCTTTATTGTTCAGATTATTACAAATGTCCCCCCTCCCCCCAATTGCTCCCCTCCACCAGATTCCCACCCCACCCTTTGCCCTTTCCCCACCCCTATTGTCCTCATCCATAGGTACACAGTTTTTGTTCAGTCTCTTCCCACACCCCCCACTCCCCTTTTCCCTGAGAATCGTCAGATCACTCCCCTTCCATACCTCTGATTCTATTATATTAACCAGTTAATATTGTTCATCAGGTTTTTTAATTACCTTGGCTTTTAGTTTCACTTGTTGATAGTTACATATTTGTTGATCACAATTTTTTAAAATAAATTTTTGTTGTTCATATTATTACAAATGTTCCTTCCCCCCCCCTCCATTTCTCTGTTCCACTAAGTTCCCACCCCACCCTCTGCCCTTTCCCCACCCCCATTTTCCTCATCCATAGGTGCACAGTTTATGTTCAGTCTCTTCCCACATTCCCCTCTCCCCTTTTTCCCAAGAATAGTCAGTTCACTCCCCTTCCATACCTCTGATTCTATTATATTCAACAGTTAATATTGTTCATCAGATTTTTTTTTAATTTCCTTGGTTTTTTAGATTAACTTGTTGATAGTTATGTATTTGTTGTTCATAATTTTTATCTTTATTTACTTTCTCTTCCAAAAGAACCCCCTTCAGCAATTCATATAATTCTGGTTTGGTGGTGATGAACTCCTTTAGCTTTTTTTTATTAGTGAAGCTCTTTATCTGGCCTTTGATTCTGAGTGATAGCTTTCCTGGGTAGATTATCTTTGGCTGTAGGTTCTTGCTATTCATCACCTTGAATATTTCTTGCCATTCCCGTCTGGCCTGCATGGTTTCTGTTGAGAAATCAGCTGACAATCATATAGGTGCTCCTTTATAAGTAACTACCTGCTTTGCTCTTGCTGCTTTTAATATACTCTCTTTGTCTTTTGCTCTTGGAATTTTAATTATGATTTGTCTTGGTGTGGTCCTCTTTGGATTCCTTTTGTTTGGAGTTTTGTGCGCTTCCTGGACTTGTAAATCTAATTCTTTCATCAGGTGGGGGAAGTTTTCTGTCACTATTTCTTTCAGTATGTTTTCGATATCTTGCTCTTTCTCATCTTTTGGAACCCCCATAATTCTGATGTTGGTTCCCTTGAAATTGTCCCAGAGGTTTCTTACACTATCATCAGCTTTCTGTATTCTCTTATCTTCTTGCTTCTGTGGAGGAGTGTCTTCTGGGTCTTTGTGTTCCAAATCTTTGACTTGATTCTTGCGATCTTCCATTCTGTTTTTAGGACTTTGTATAATATTTTTTATTTCAGACAATGTATTCTTTATTTCTAGTTGATCCCTTTTCATATCCTCATAGGTCTCATTTATTTTATTGGCCTTTTCTGGGAGATTCTTGAACAACCTTATAAGTGTGGTTTTGAACTCTATATCCAGTCACTTTTTGTCCTCCATTTCTTTTGTTTGTGATCTGTTTCTTTGTCTTGGCATTTTCACTGCTTCCCTGAGTTGGTAAAGTGGCTTTGTGTGCTAAGGTGTCCTATATGGTTGAGTGGGTCAGCCTCCCAGTTACCTGAGGTGGATAGTCTTGGTGTAGCCCTTTGTGGGCTGTGTGTGCAATGTTGTTGTTAAGTCTTAATTGTTGTTGGTATCATTGGGAAGCGTTGATCTCCAAGCCAATTGGCTATGAGGATCAGAAGTGTCTCAGCTAGCCGAAACCGGTTTGGCTCAATGGATAGAGCGTCGGCTTGGGGACTGAAGGGTCCCGGGTTAGATTCCGGTCAAGGGCATGTACCTCGGTTGCAGGCATATCCCCAGTAGGGAGTGTGCAAGAGGCAGCTGATCGATGACTCTATCTCATCGATGTGTCTAACTCTGTATCTCTTTCCCTTCCTCTCTGTACAAAATCAATAAAATATATTAAAAAAAAAAAAAAAAAAGAAGTGTCTCAGCTAGGAGGCTTTCTGTATTCCACTTGGATGGGGTCGAGTCTCGAGGTGGTACAGACAAGCTTTGGTGAATCCCGCAGATTGGTTGCAGACTGGTGCATCTCTTTGGTATAGGCATAGACAAGCTTTGGATTTCTGTCTGTCCCTCCCTAGGAGAGTCCTATTCGTGTTGAATGAGAAAGCTAGCCACTGGAAGGGCTTCTCTGCTCCACTTGGATGGGGCAGAGTCTCGGGGTCATTCAGACAAGCTTTGGTCAGGCCCTTCCTATGAGGGTCTGGCTTCTGAGTCCCGCAGTAATGGTCGCTGGCTTCACACACCTCTGAGAGATCTCTACCCACTGCCTGACAGTCTGTCCTCTCCCTGTCTGGGGCCATCTATCAGAGCTATAGGGTGGTTCTGTTTTCCTCCCGAACAAGAAAGCTAGCCTCGCATTAGCTGTCCTCCCTCTCCACACGCAGGGAGTAAGCCAGTAGTGAACTCGGCCCGCCCTCTCTGTGCTCCACAAGCAAGCCAGCAGCGAAGTCTGGCAGCCGCCTTTTTGCATGTGCAGTTCACCACACCTTCACAGTTCCTGAGGTTCAGAGTGCCTTCTCTCTCCTTTCCAGATGGTAGAGCCTCCTCTCAGCCAGCCGTTTGGTGCTTCAGGGCGATGTTTCCCCTGTTTTCCAGTTCTAAATTCAAAATTGTTGTGGTAGGCTGCATTCAGTTGTCTACCCTATGCCACCATCTTGGTTTCTCTCAGGACCTCTAGTTCTTAATAAAGGAAGTGATTGTTTTCAAACTTTTGGATTTCTATTTTATTTTTTTTATTTTTATTTTTATTTATTTATTTATTTTTAAATATATATTTTATTGATTTTGTACAGAGAAGAAGGGAGAGAGATAGAGTTTTAGAAATATTGATGAGAGAGAGTCATCGATCAGCTGCCTCTTGCACACCCCCCCCTGGGGATATGCCCGCAACCAAGGTACATGCCCTTGACTGGAATCGAACCCGGGACCCTTCAGTCCCCAAGCCGACGCTCTATCCATTGAGCCAAACCGGTCTCGGCTGGATTTCTATTTTAAATACTTTGCTTTTAGTATAGACTGAACAATAGGTATTATTAATAGTAGCAAGTCAGGATCAGCGAATACTAAACGCCATCTAAGAAATGGAAATTCAAATAATTCCATGATAAAGAAATGTAAGTAACAATACATCCCACTAAGTTAACATTATCATTATCTTTATACATAGGCTGTAATTTAGAATTGTAACAATTGTTTTAACAAAGTTATTTTCATTTCTTTTTTTTTTTTTTTTTTTTTAGATTTTTTTTTTTAATCAATCTTTATTGTTCATATTATTACAAAGGTTCCTCATTTCTTCCCCCCTCCACCAGGTTCCCACCCCACCCTCCGTCCCCCCCCATCCCCCATTGTCCTCATCCATAGGTGCAGTTTATGTTCAGTCTCTTCTTCCCTCAATTTCCCCAATAGTAAATCCCTTTTCAGATAGTAAATCAGTTACTTAGCATTTTCTCATATCAATAATACCTCCACATGCCCAATGATACACTTCACACAAAAGACATTTCCCAATAGGTCCACTAGCCTCATCCAGGCCCCACCCAAGGCACTCACAGATCAACACCCCAGTCCTAAACTAACTCAACACATCCAGATCTAAGCCTTCATCACTTGATTCAGCAGACCCTCAAGTTCCCACGAAAGTTTCCAGCCATGTCTGAGAAGCAGCCGTGGGGCAGGGGCAGGCAAGGAGCGAGCTGTTCCGGGCCTGGCTGCTCAGGGCCTGGCCTCTGTTGCTCTGGTTCATTCCACAACCAGCTGCTCCGGGTCTGGTCACTGCCGCTCCCGACCTAGTTGCTCTGGACTTGGCTGCTGCTGCTCCGGGCCTGGCCGCTCCCAGCCTGGCAGCCGCTGCTCCGGGCCTGGCCACACCAGCCCCGCCTGCTCCCCCGGGCCTGGCCGCTCCCAGCCTGGCAGCCGCTGCTCCGGGCCTGGCCGCACCCGACCCGCCTGCTCCCCCGGGCCTGGCCGCTCCCAGCCTGGCAGCCGCTGCTCCGGGCCTGGCCGCACCAGCCCCGCCTGCTCCCCTGGGCCTGGCCGCTCCCGGCCTGGCAGCCGCTGCTCCTGGCCTGGCCGCACCAGCCCCGCCTGCTCCCCCGGGCCTGGCCGCTCCCAGCCTGGCAGCCGCTGCTCCGGGCCTGGCCGCACCCGACCCGCCTGCTCCCCCGGGCCTGGCCGCTCCCAGCCTGGCAGCCGCTGCTCCGGGCCTGGCCGCACCCGACCCGCCTGCTCCCCCGGGCCTGGCCGCTCCCAGCCTGGCAGCCGCTGCTCCGGGCCTGGCCGCACCAGCCCCGCCTGCTCCCCCGGGCCTGGCCGCTCCCAGCCTGGCAGCCGCTGCTCCGGGCCTGGCCGCACCAGCCCCGCCTGCTCCCCCGGGCCTGGCCGCTCCCAGCCTGGCAGCCGCTGCTCCGGGCCTGGCCGCACCAGCCCCGCCTGCTCCCCCGGGCCTGGCCGCTCCCAGCCTGGCAGCCGCTGCTCCGGGCCTGGCCGCACCCGACCCGACTGCTCCCCCGGGCCTGGCCGGTCCCAGCCTGGCAGCCGCTGCTCCGGGCCTGGCCACACCTGACCCGGCTGCTCTGGGCCCGGCTGCCCTGGGCCCGGCCGCTCTGAGCCTGGCCACTCCCGACCTGGATGCTCTGGGCTTGGCTACTGCTGTTCTGGGTCTGGCTGCTCCCACCCCGGCTGCTCTGGGCCCGGCTTCTTCGGGCCCGGCCACTCCGGGTCTGGGTGTTCCTGGACTGGCCACCCTGGGCTTGGCCGCCTCCGCCTCATGCCTGGCTGCCACTGCCCCAGGTCTGGCTACTCCAGTGCTGGCTGTTGATGCTCTGGTTCTGGCTGCTGTTGTTCTGGGGCCTGGCCGCTGCTGCTCCGGGTCTGGCTGCCACTGCCTTGTGCCTGGCCACTCTAGGCCTGGCCGTCGCTGTTCCAACATTCTGTCCTTTTTTTTTTTCTTTTTAAAATGCATTTATGTTGCAATGTTGGCTGGTGAGTTGAGTTCTGACTTAGTCTTTGATTTTTCAAGATCTTCTTTGTATTCTTTCTTAAGTAATTTTACTATTTTTTGCTCTCACTTGATTTCTTCACATTGAGAACTTCTTTGGTTTCTTCCTCCTTGTCCTGGGAGCTCAGCAGGTTGGCCTGTGGCACCCCTTTGTTCTCCGCGGGCTCCTGCGCTGCTTCAGCCTGTTGCCGGGACGGCGCCGCCCAGGAAGCAGCCCCCGGCCTTGGCTCCATTGCCCGAGCTCAGTGGTCAAAGGCTCAGGGGCACCCACGCCCCCAGGGGCCCCGTGGCCTGCCTCCTTGCTGGTGCCCGGTTGGCTGGAGTCAGGCAGGGGCTTCCGCTCCCCTCCGCGTTCCCCCAGCCTAGAGCTTTTTTTTTTTCTCCTTCCCGCTAGAGAAGTCCAGCATCAGAGTCAACAGACTGTCCTCTGCGCGCAATTTGCGCGAGTCCCACAGACTGTTCTCTGCGCGCAGTTTGCGCGAGTCCCACAGACTGTCCTCTGTGCCCAGTTGGCGCGAGTCCCGGGGGCCCGGCCTTTCGCCGCTCTCCCGGGACTCCACCTCACAGCCCCGTCTCCCTCTGCCTGAGCCTGGGTCCCCAGGGATTAGCCCAGAACTGGGGTTTGGAGCAGTCTGGACTGAGGCTCACCGCCGCCAGAGGCCTTGTTTCTTCCGGCTAGGGCAACCCAGCATCAGAGTCAACATTCAGTCCTCTGCGCGCGCATTGCGCGCGACTCCCGGGGCCCTGCTTTTCGCCGTTTTTCCGCCTCACTGCCCCGTCTCCTCCCACCGGGGCCTGGGTCCCCAGGGTCTGGCCCATAACTGGGGCTCAGCGCTGCCGGTTCGGGGGGCTCAGCGCTGCCGGTTCGGGGGTTCAGCCCCGGCTGGGGGTTTTATTTCCTTCCTGCTAGGGAAGGAAAGGCGGCTCCCCGCCCTCTCCTCCTCTCCGGCTGCGACCTCTCCGTGCGCGCGTGAGGGCGGGCAGGCGCGCGCAGCATGTCTCTGTACCTTAGGCTTTTTTTTAGCTCCTCTGATTTTCTTTCTGGTTTTCTCTTTCCTTCTTGTTGTAGAAATTTCAGTCAGTCGACTACCTGTAGCTCTGGGCAATGTCCACTCTACATTTTAGTTGTATTCCATTGAAATTGTTGTGTGCTGCAGCGGTTAGATGTCTACCCGAGCAGCCATCTTGGATCCTCCCTGGATTTTCTAACAAAGTTATTTTCAAAAGGAAGCAATAAGTCACTACTGGTTTAAAGCTAAAATGGCAAGTGATTGGTTCAATGTTTTTACAATTTAAAAATTTCTCAAACAGGCTTATGTAAATAAAAGATAAGCAGAAATTTTCAATTATGTGTGTGAGAGAAACTGAGACAGAAACCATCTTCTCCAATATGAATAGGTCAAAATGTTTTTCAAGTAAGTTATGTTTTGTGTTCTGTGTTATTAGTTTGTTTGTTTTATAAATAGATTTTTACAACCCTGACCTGTGTTGCTCAGTTGAATGAGCATGGTTCTATGCACCAAAAGGTTGCTGGTTTGGTTCCCTGAGTAGGCACATGCCCGGCATGTTTTGGCCTTGATTTCCATTAGGGGGCATGCAGGAGGCAGCTGATGGATGTTTCTTACATCAGTGATTCTCTTTTTCTGCCTCTCTCTCAAATTAATTAAAAAAAATAGACTTTTACAAATGTTTGGCTTTCTCCCCTCATAGTCTTTGTAGAAAGTGAACAGGCTTATAGCAATAACTCACTTTTGGGAAATATAATTAGTCTTTATTTTATTTTTTTATACATTTTTATTGATTTCAGAGAAGAAGGGAGAGAGAGAGAAACATCAATGATGAGAGAGAATCATTGATCTGCTGCCTCCTGCACACCCCCTACTGGAGATGGAGCCCACAACCTGGGCATGCACCCAGGACCCCTCAGTCCATAGGCTGATGCTCCACCCACTGAACCAAACTGGTAAGGGTGTAATTAGTTTTTATTAAGGCATAAAGCCAAACCTGAACTATCTGCTATTTTATCTTGTCAGATATACTCCAGTTTGAGGTAAAATGCAAAAGGTCTATTATTTTATTTTTTTAAAGAGAAGTTGACTTTCTTTTTTTATTTAAAAAATATATATTTTATTGATTTTTTATAGAGAGGAAGGGAGATGGATAGAGAGTCAGAAACATCAATGAGAGAGAAACATCGATCAGCTGCCTCCTGCACACCCCACACTGGGAATGTGCCCGCAACTAAGGTACGGACCCTTGACTGGAATCGAACCTGGGACCCTTTATTTCACAAGCTGACACTCTATCCACTGAGCCAAACCGATTTCGGCTGCAAAGGTTTATAATGCCAACATTTTATATATCATTTCAAGAATGCTGGCTGCTTGCCACTAGAAAGAGTTTTAGGAATGTGAAGTGACTGGTTTAAAATTATGGCTAATAAAATTATAACCTAAATCTAGTGGTGTCCAATAAATTATAGACACATTCTTATTTACTTACAATAAAGTCTGTATTTCTTCTTCTTCTTCTTCTTCTTCTTCTTCTTCTTCTTCTTCTTCTGCTTCTGCTTCTGCTTCTGCTTCTGCTTCTTCTTCTTATTATTATTTGTTAAGCCTCACCTGAGGATATTTTTCCACTCATTTTTATGGAAAATGAAAGGAAGGGGAGAGATAGAGAAAAACATCAATGTGAGAGAGACACATAGATTGGTTGCCTCCTGCACACACCTTCAATAAGGATGAAATCCTGAAAAGGGATGAAGCCTGCAACTGAGACTCTTCAGTCTGTGAACTTATGCTTTAACCACTGAGCTAAACCAGCTAAGGCCAAAGTTTGCATTTTTGGAAGGATCTTTAAAATTTCTTTCCTCCTCATTTTTATGATTACCTAACTATCCATTCCATTATTCTTTTGTAGAAGATATGTTGAAATTCTGATTTAATTTATGTATATTCAAATGGATGTGTCCTGTGTATTCAAATGGATGTGTCCTCTGACATGGGGATATATTATGTCACATAGTGATTGAAAATAGAACTAATCCAGAAAGTGATTTTGATATAAGACCTAATTTTCCCCCCAGAGGTTATTTCAGTTTGGGGCTTTGGGATGACTTAAACAGCCCAGAGCAGGGGAGGGTGGAGATTGGAAGTTGGTGCAGGGGAAGTTTATAATTCTGCAGTATCCAGGCAGATAAGTTGTTAGCAGGAACATCTGAGATACCACACCATGCTTATCAATCAAGAGATGTTTAATGAGCATCTCCTTTTTGCCTGATGGCTGTTAGGAAATATAAAAATACCTGTAAGACAAATAGAGTATCTACAGTTGTGCTGGAGAAACAATATAATTGTTAAGAACAATTAAATACTAAATTTTGTAGTAATATACTAATCATAAGTTCAATAAAGAGAGACTGTGTAGATTGGAATAACTAATAAGGCTGTACCAATGTGGAATAAACTGGAGGCTTATTAACTAACCTTGGTTCTTCTATTTTAGGTAGGATGACTATAAAGCAAAAACAAACAACAAAAAAGATTGATTTGGAGGAAATGACTTATAATGATCTACATAGGGTCAGCTTAAGCCTACTAGGAATCTTTCTATATAAAACCCTAATATGCAAATAGACCGAATGACAGAACAACCGAAAAATGAAACAACATTTCACTATGAAGTGTGCTGACCACAGGGGGTATGCACAGAACATGGTGGGATGACTACAGGCAGCAGAGTACAGAACATGGCAGGTATAAACCATGGAGGGATGGTGGAGCAGATGAACGGGGCACCAGACCAAGGTGGGGTGCCAGTTGCTGTCATCGGGGTAAACATCTGGTGGTTACTGAAATTTCTTTGCTCCCATGTGCAGTGGTCCCCCTGAGCACACGCACCTTCTGCTGGAGCTGCCCCACTCACACTCACTGCTGGTGCCCGGTGCAGGTCCTGATCACTCGGCCATCAAGTGGGGCTGGCACTATCAGCGTGTGGGAGCAGTGATGGGAACAGGGCTGCCAGCAAACAGGGGACTGGGGGCCAGACAGGGGCACAAAGGATGGGCTGAGACACACCCCTGTGCCCACCACAGCCTCACAGCCCACAGTTCCCATCAAGGTGCACAAATTCATGTCCTGGGCCCTTAGTAGATCAATAAAGTTACAGATAAATGTCAGGATCTGATTTCTATTTTATTGAGATAAAAGAAGAGGTGTTCAACAGACTAAATTCTGATGTGCATTAGTTATTAGCTATTACATTACATTCCTTCCTTCCTTCCTTCCTTCCTTCCTTCCTTCCTTCCTTCCTTCCATCCTTCTTTCTTCCCTTCCTTTCTTTCTTCCGTCAATCCTTTCTTTCTTTCTTTCTTTCTTTTTAAAAAAATATATTTTATTGATTTTTTTACAGAGAGGAAAGGAGAGGGATAGAGAGTTAAAAACATGGATGAGAGAGAAACATCGATTCAGCTGCCTCTTGCACACTCCCTACTGGGGATGTGCCCGCAACCAAGGTACATGCCCTTGACCAACATTGAACCTGGGACCCTTGACCAGAATTGAACCTGGGACCCTTGAATCCGCAGGCTGACGCTCTATCCACTGAGCCGAAGCAGTTAGGGCTTCCTTTCTTTTTTGACATTAGTTTTTCATTGCTCTACAACAAATCACCACAAATGTAGCAGCTTAAAACAGTACATAAGTAGCCCGGCCAGTGTGTCTCAGTGGTTGAACATTGACCTATCACCCAGTAGGTCATAGTTTGATTCCCAGTCAGGGCACATTGCAGGTTCAGTCCCCAGTGTTGCATGCAGGAGGAACTGATTAATGGTTTTCTCTTATCCTTGATGTTTTTATTTCTCTCTCCCTCTTCCTTCCTCTCTGAAATCTATACAAATATATTTTTAAAAAATACTTAAGGTCAGGAAGTGACCTCCTGGCCCAGAGCTGTCTGGCTGGAGCATCAGGAAAGGACTAAAACTTAGATTGTAGGAAAAGCAGAAGCAATGTTTTAAAGATCTGTATTGCAGGTGCTTCGTAACTTTGCAATACATGAGTCTGAAATAGAAAGCAACTTAGTTCTCGAAAGATCTTGGAATCATGTGCAGTTACTTGGGCGAGTTGGTAGGACCCTGTCATGAGACATGTGGAAGGGAAAGACCAAGTCACATTAGTTTCTCTAGCAACAAATGAGATGTGAAAATCAGGAGTCAATGAAGCATGCCAAATGTGTGACATTAGTCAAAAGACAACATGGCACAGAATTTCAGTATTCCAACCAGACCTCAGAGGATGTGGCATATCAATATGTGAAAAAGTGCTCTCAAATTTATGTGGAAAGGAAATTAGACTATGGTGAATACATGGATAAGAATAATGTGAGGAGACACACAATAATAATCATAGCTTATAACTTATATTTCTGAGTGACCAGACAAAAGAGAAGGTATAGAGGAGACCATTCTTTTTTGGCCAGTGTTTGGTATAGTCTCATTTCTAAATCATGTATAGTCTTAATAGTTTCTAAGGACAAAAATTAAAATATTCTTTTATATAAAAATATGTTTAAAAAACAGCACATATTTATTAACTAAGTTTCTCTGGGTCAAGAGTCTGGGCATAAACTAATTTAATTCTCTGCTCAGGGTTTCAAAAGCCTACAATGCAATAAACATGTTCACCAGACTGCATTCTTACCTGGAGGCTCAAGTAGGAAATAATCTGTTTCCACACTCATTTCTCCTGTTGGCAGAATTCTGATCCTTGCAGTTGTGTGACTGAAGATTCCAACTTTTTATTAATTATCGACTGGAGGCTGTCTTTGGTTTTAGAGGACACTCATAATTTCCTGCTGCATACAGAAACCTTTCCATAAGCAGTTTCCATACAGAAGTTGAAGTGTGCTTCTTCAAGACCAGCAGGCCTTGGCCTGGGTCTGATAAGAAACATAAATATATATTATACATATACTAGAGTCCTGGAGCATGAAATTCCTGAACAGGGAGGGGGATGTCCCTCAGCCCAGCCTTCACCCTCTTCAATCTGGGACCACTCGGGGGATGTCTTACTGCCAGTTTAGGGATCAGGCCTAAATGGGCAGTGGAGCATCTTTCTCACAATCTGGGACTGCTGGCTCTTTTTTTTTAAAATTTCTTTATTGATTAAGGTATCACATATTTATCCTCAACTTCCCCATTCCAGTCCCCCACCCCTCCCCACTCATGTCCCCACTCCCCTATTGTCCTTGACCACTGGTTAGGCTCATATGTATACACATAAGTCCTTTGGTTGATCTCTCCCTTTTATCCTCATTCTCCTTTTGAAGTCCAACAGTCTGATCTATGGCTCCTTATCTCTATGTCTGTTCTTGTTCTTCAGTCTATGTTGTTCACCATTTCCCCTAGATGAGTGAGATCATGTTCTAATGGAAATATACTTACAAAAATCGAAAATGAGACAAGCAATAATGGTTATGCTGAATGCGACTGCTGGCTCTTAACTATTCACTTGCCTGCCAGCCTGATTGCCCTCTAACCACTCCACTGCTGGACTGATTGATACCTAATTGCTACCCTGCCCTCCCCTGCTGCCCTGATCTTGCCCTCAACTTCCCTCTCCTGCCTGTCTGGTCAACCCCCAACTGCCCTCCCTTGCTGGCCTGTTTGTTCCCAACTCTCCTCCCCTACTAGCCTGTTTGTCCCCAACTGTCCTCCCTTGATAGTCTGATCACCCACAACTGTCCTCCTCTGCCAGCCATCTTGTGGTAGCCTCTTGTGATGGAGTGAGGCAGCCATCTTGAGATGATGTGGGGCAGCCATATTGTGACAATGTGGGGGTGGCCATCATGATGTGAGGGTGTTGCACTAGGGTGAAAGGGTCACCTAAGGCTTTTATTAGTATAGGTAATGTTTTAGGATATATATATATATATATATATATATATATATATATATATATATGCCATAGGTCTTCTAAGAAAAAGATAGCTAGCTAGCTAAATAGCTAGAGTAACCAACCTATCATCAGATATCCTATCACCTTTGGCATATTTTTTGTTTGTTTGTCAATTCTCACCTAAGGATATTTTTTCATTCCAATATATATATTCTCTCTCTCTCTCTCTCTCTCTCTCTCTCTCTCTCTCTCTCTCTCTCTCTCTCTCTCTATATATATATATATATATATATATATATATATATATATATATATATATATATATATGAGACATAGAAGGGAGAGACAGAAACAGAGAAACATTGATGTGTGAGAGAGAGACATCGATCAGTTGCCTTCTGTATGTACTACAACCATACTAGGGAGCCTGCAACCAAGGTATGTGCCATTGACCAGAAATGAACCCGGGATTCTTCAGTCCAGGAGCTGATGCTCTATCCACTGAGCCAAACTGGCTAGGGCCTTTGGCATATTCTTTTGGTTAAAACCAAGCCACAGATTCTTTCTGCATTTAAGGAGAAGAGATTAACTCATTAGGTGTCACTTTAGAATGCGTCCATCATCAGATATTAGATACTATATTTCTACCATATTTTATTGTACTTGTTAAGAGCTTGGTGATGAATAATCTCTTCTAACTATATCTCAGCTTTGAGAGACAATTCTTTATATGAGTGTCACATTTCTGCACATCTGAGCAGGAGGCATTGGCATTTTTGTTTTGCTTGCCCAGATGTTTGTAGAGCTAATGTCTCCCTCCAGAGCAGATAAAAAATTTGTTTCCTGATCTGGGTGCTAAAGATAATTTTTTTCTTCCCAGAAAACATTAGGCTGGTTTGGTAGCATCCTTCCTATAAAATTATGGATTTCCTAAACTTGAAATTTCTTAGCTGTAGCACAAATCCACTGAGTGTCCAGCATCTACCTATGCTCACAACGTCATCCCCAGATAAAACTTCGGAAGCAGTGGGAACCAATTTGAACATGAAGGTCATGTTGTGCCCTGTATACTAAAACCCTTTGTCTCTGACCCAGGGAGTCTCATGCCTCCTGCCAGCATATATGCAACTGTGGGCAAGCTAATACATTAGGTTAAAAGCAGAGCAATTCTCAGATCCTTTATAATTCTTGACATTCAATTTTCTTCTATGTAATTTAAGATATTAGATTGCAGTTATTTCTAAGATTTCTTTCATGTTTAATCTCCCATAGTCTAATACTCTAATTGGCTCTGTCATTTTTGTCATTGTCATAGTTGAATGCAAGCATTTTTGTACTTAAAGGATATTTAACTAAACACTCCACAATAGTGTGGAGGTAGTAAAAATTATTTAAAAACCACTCTTTGCAGATAAGTAAATTAAATTTATTTTAATTTGTTGATACTGCTAATGTGATGCATTACCCATTTGGGAAACAAAATTGGTTTGACTATGAGTCAGGTGCTCACCTCTTAGCTCATGGCATTGTTACAGTTCTTTTTTACTTTTTATGGCAACATTATAAAGTTCTATCTTTTGCATTTCTTTAAGTCATGTTTAAATATGTCACTGAAAATAATCCTACATATAATCTTTTGTTCAAACTTTTACTCTTACATTTTCTTTCTTTTTTTTACTTAATATATTTTTATTAATTTCAGAGTGGAAGGGGGAGGGAGAAAGAAATAGAAACATCAATAATGAGAATCATTGATTAGCTACTTCCTGAACACCCGTCCCCCCACTGGGGATCAAGCCCTCAACCTGGGCACGTGCCCTTGACTGGAATCAAACCCGGGACCCTTCAGTCCACAGGCCTACACTCTATCCACTGAACTAAACTGGCTAGGCTCCTCTCATATTTTCAAACATTAAATTGTCTGCTGTTGTTAGTTAGCATTACTTAATTATTATTTTTTTATTTATTTTTACTTTTTATATATATTTTATTGATTTTTCACAGAGAGGAAGGGAGACAGATAGAGAGCTAGAAACGTTGATGAGAGAGAAACATCAACCAGCTGCCTCATGCAGCTGCAACCAATGTACATGCCCCTGACCGGTATTGAACCCTGGGACCTTTCAGTCCGCAGGCTGACGCTCTACCACTGAGCTAAACCGGTTTTGGCAGCATTACTTAATTATTATTATTTATTTTTTGTGTATTATAAAATAATGAAGTGCTTTGGCAACAGATGGAATTGAAGTGAACTCCTGGGTTGGGAGCCTAAGCAGGTATCCTGAAACAGACTTGCACTGGCAGGTAAAATGCAGGCATGATACAAGTAGGTTTTCTACGGAGCAAAGGAAAATGACAAGAACCCATCATGATCTTGCTATTATCTTTAGCTACAATTAAAAGTAATAAACCCAAAAGTTAACTTTAAAAAAATATATATTTATTGATTTTTCACAGAGAGGAAGAGAGAGGGATAGAGAGTTAGAAACATTGATGAAAGAGAAACACAGATCAGCTGCCTCCTGCACACTGGGAGACATGCCTGCAACCAAGGTACATGTCCTTGAAAGAATCGAACATGGGACTCTTCAGTCTGCAGGCTGATGCTCTATCCACTGAGCCAAACCGGTTTTGGTCCAAAAGTTAAGTTTTATTGCATATGCAAAATTTATGGAGACTTCAAAAATAGCTAATAAGCATCTTTTACAGAAAATTATATTTGGCCTAATACTTGAAATAAAAAACCCAAATAAAGTCTAATATCTACACTAATAAAAAAGAAGTATGCAAATTAACCATCCCTTCACTATGCCCACTAGCCAATCAGGAGTGTGTATGCAAATTAACCCAACAAAGATGGTGACAGCTATGGAGCTGGAGCAAGCAGGAGGGATGGGGGCCTGGGTCATCGGGGCAGGGGGGGGCATGGCCAGCCTGAAAATGGCTCTTAGTCCCTTACCCAGGCTGGCCACATCCCCATGGGGTGAGGGTCCCCATTGGGGGGCTTGGCCAGCCTGCAAACAGCCATCAGTCCTTTATCCAGGCTGGCCACACCCCCAAAAGCAGGGACCCTCACCCCATGGGGGGATGGCCAGCCTACAAAACACCACAGGCCCCTAGCCCAGGTCACCCCACACCCCAAGGGAACCCCCACCCTGATCCAGGACACCCTTCAGGGCAAACCAGCTGGCTCCCACCAGTCCACTAGGCTTCTATCTATACTAATAAAAAGGTAATATGCTAATTAGAGTGGGAGACCTTTTGAATGTTCTTCTGGACAAACCATAGTGACAGGGACGAGGTAGAGGTGGTAGAGGCTAAGAAGGGAGGGCAGTTGTGAGTGATCAGGCCCAATGGGGAGGGCATTGGGGGTGATCAGGCTGGTGGGGGGGCCAAATGGTGTGAGCAGATCATCAGGGAGGCAGTTGGTGGTGAGCAGGCCATCAGTGGGGGTCAGTTGGAAGTGATCAGGACAGCAGGGGCCAGTTTGGAGTGAGCAGGCCACAAGGGTGCAGTTGGAGGTGAGAAGGCCAGCAGGCAGAGTGGTTAGGGGCAATCAGGCAGGCAGACAAGTGAGCAGTTAGGAGCCAGCAGTCCCGCATTGCAAGAGGGATTCCAATTGCCAGTTGAAGCACGATCCTTGTAAACTGGCAGTAGGACATCCTTTGAGGGGGCCCCAGATTGGAGAGGGTGCAGGCCAGGCTGAGGGACACCACTCTCATGCACAAATTTCATGCATCAGCCAGTAGTCTTATATAATAGAGAAGTAATATGCAAATTTACCATCATGCACTCACACAAGATAGCCGCCCCCATGTGGGCAAAAGTTGGCCACCCCAATGTGGTCACAAGATGGCCAGAAGGGGAGGGAATTAAATTTTACTAATAATGTATCATGAATCTAAGATGTTCAAGGCACCACGGGAGGATAAGAGGTTGAGTCAGTTGTCATTCCTGCCTTCAGGCTTAGTAAGTTTTGTGTAAAGAAGGAAGACACAGGACAAACCACAGAGGAGCTGGGAACCTTCTAACTTACCCGAACATGTGGAAATTATTGCACAAAGGTCATTTTAAAAATTAATAAATCTTCATTGTTCATATTGTTATAATTGTTTCTCCTTCCCCCCCCATAGCTCCTCTCCATCCCGTTCCCACTCTATCCCCCTCCCTAACTCCCCTCCCCCCTCCCCCCGCTGTCCTCATTCATAGGTGTATGATTTTTGTCTAGTCTCTTCCCTTACCCCCCACACAGACACCCCTTTACCCCTGAGAATTATCAATCCCTTCCCATTCTATGACCCTGATTCTATTATATTCACCAGTTTATTCTGTTCCTCAGATTTTTAATTCACTTGAATTTTAGATTCACTTGTTAATAGACATGTATTTGTTGTTCATAATTTTTATCTTTAACTTTTTTCTTCTTTTTCCTCTTTTTTTGTTTTTGTTTTTAAAAATATATTTTAAGTCTTGATTATTATTGGTGTCACTGGGAGGAATTAACCTCCAGGCCAATTGGCTGTGAGGACCCGCTGTGTCTATAACAGGAATTGCTGTGCTAGAGACACGTTTATGGGGTAGGACTTGTTCCAGTAGGGCTTTGGTGCTCACTGAGTTTGTCTCTTGAATGTGTCCCTTATGAGAGTAGTTGAAATCTGGTGTTGTCTCACACTGTCCACTAAATACACTAGTTTCTGGATCTCTCTTCAGTGGGGTGCAGGTCAGCTACTGTCTGAGGCTACCCAGCAGGAACTACAACAAGAACTGCAGATTTCTCCTCTTTGCTTGAGATTTGGTGGTTTTGGAGCAGTCTGACTGGAGCTGCAGACTATTTGGTTAAGCTGCCACCGGGCAGGCCATTTATATGCAAAAGCTGCTGTGTGGAGCCTGGGAGGAAATGATAGAATGTAGAATGTGTGGGGGGGGGTGTCAGAGAAGGGTGGGCACTCAGGACGTCACTAGGCTAGGGCATGGCAAACAGCAATGGCTGCCAGCCAGCCTTCTTTGCCTTTCCACATTTCCAAATCCCTGTGTCCCATGCTCCAGTGCAGAAAACAATGATTGCTGCGTGCACCTCTGCAAATAAAGTCACCCTCACTTTCCAACCTGATGGCTGACAGTCCAGCTTCTTCCCATACTCATCTGGATACCCTGTGTGTCCC